>CAWUFW010012274.1:0-553239 GCA_963921515.1 Calotriton arnoldi | reverse complement strand
ATGCACTTTAGCACAGATTAGCAGTGGTAAAGTGCCCAGAGTCCTAAAACCAACACACACAGGGTCAAAAACAGGAGGCCAAAAAGCAAAAAGTCTGGGGGTAAACCCGCTGAAAAAGCCAAGTCTAACAGGTAAGGAATACATTAAGACATCTTGGGATTTACCGTATACATATAGATGTTGGAGTGGGGATCGTGAAGTGTTTTTGAGCGGTACACACTGTAAACGTGCACTGAGCGGTTCACTTATATGTCAGGACATTTCTTTACACGGGGCTTGTAATGGTTCTGTGGCAAATTTGTCTTGCCATCAGCAGGGTACACCAGCTGCTGTGATTAATCCAACGTTTGGACAACTTTCTAATGGGAGTTACCTCATGTTGAATGATCAGAGTTGCTGCGGCATGTTGCCAGGCATCCCATATCTAGTAACGGTCAACTCCAGGGTCACTTGCTGTATGCAAGTATTGTTTCCCCCAATAGACACAGTCAGGGAGTCGCCTTTGTGGCCTTCGCTGAACGTCTCTTTTATAAGATTTAATACTTTAAGCAGAATGAAAGCCATGCTTTTACAGCAAACAGTGCCTTTGACCTCGGCCAAAGAAACCTATGATCTACAAGTAGCAAGGACTTCGGCTGAGATACAGACTTTAATACGAACAAACTGCCCTATACATTTCGTAGAAATTATAACACGTATCTTCAACATGTCTGATACAAGTGGAATTGTACATGTATTTAAGAGCATCTGTACCGGTCTGTTAGCACCTTTCCCGGCAATACTCGGAATCATCCCGAACTTTGCACATTCGGTGTTTGGTGGCATACCATTATTTCTAGCACTTGTTGCCGGAATTCTATTTCTCTTCCTGCTATTACGCTATGGCCAGCCTATTCGCAGACATCACTCCGAGCGAAATGGAGAAAGCTCTCCTTGAACGAAAGTGCCGTGAGCGAATAGTACAGCTTTTGGGCATGACTCGTCTACGGAAACTTAATACCAAGTGGTTCCTGTCATTCAGACCAATCTGGCAAGATTGCATCTTACCTGTTCTACGATGCCTGCTATGCGGTGAAGAATGCGTGTTGGACACCTGTCTAACATTTTCATCAGCTACGCCAACGGATGTCGATACTCTGCTGGTCCCGATAACAGCCCATGCTCTGTGTTGTCCCCAGAGGCTGCCTAACCTGATGTCAGCATTCATTGAGATCTCACAGACGCTTCCGGCTGCTGCTGAGGTACGAGAAAGATCTACAGGCACACAGGTAACAACGGACGCGAACATTGCTGCAGCAACCTATGCTGAAAGCGATGCTTCACATCTCTGTGCAATTAATCTACTACACGAGGTGTTCCAACTGACACCAACTTCAGTGGACGATGTTTTGTCTACAGAAATAGATGATCTCATGTTTACACCAGACCCGTAAACTGACTCTGATTCAGCCCACAGTGTTCCAGAGATGCAGTAACAATTTGGCCTTCATACTTCAAAAACTTGGAACTCTTCCAAAAATTGAACTTTTCCCCATTTTTTCGAACTAAAATGGCACTTCAATCTGCTTCAAGTAGAACTAGCCTTATAGTACAGACTTCGCTGTACTTCCTCAGACACTTTTTCATCGTGTTAGTCTAAACAAGTTCATTAATTTCCATGACATGAAATGACTTTTGATTTTGAAAAAACTTATCGATCATTTTTTGTCACATGTAAATATTACTGCTTATTTCGTTCAAATTGCATTTTTATTTTAAAAATATGCCTGAAATGAAAAGCAATGCTTAAAATGTACAGTACCTTTTGCATTCTAATGGGTTTTTTAAATGCCTTTTTAAACGGTTTTAAGAAATATTTTAGCAATATGCGGTACTCCATTTAATGTTTAGCATTTTAAATGTTTAGCATTTTAGTATTATCGTAGACACGAAAGTGGAGTGGGTGTTGTATTCCTCTTAGGGTGTCCATAAACGGGCTTTCCTGTATCATGTCCTTATATAGGCACAATTCGCCCTGCCCTTATATAGGCATAAAATCCCAGTCCTTATTTAGGCATTAAACTGTGCACTCCAAATACAGGTATGGTCTCCGACATCCGTCCACCCTAACGTCACAACGAGTTCTTGAAGAACAGACCCTTAGGCTTCGGGAGTTTCCCTAGCACAGGACTATTGATTTCTTCAAGGACTCATCTATTATGCATGAACCATTATACCTTAGGGGTTCATTCATGACGTCTTCCGCTGACCGATTCACGTCAATGCTAACATTGTGAGGTACCTCTCAGGTATAAATATACCTTCAATCAATCAATCAATCATGTCACTTATAAAGCGCACTACATACCCGCGAGGGTCTCAAGGCGCTGGGGGAAGAGGGGGGTGGTGCTTCTACTGATCGAAGAGCCAGGTCTTGAGGAGTCTTCTGAAGGCCAGTAGGTCTTGGGTCTGTCGGAGGTTGGTGGGGAGGGTGTTCCAGGTCTTGGCGGCGAGGTGTGAGAAGGATCTGCCGCCGGCGGTCGTTTTCCGGATGCGGGGGACTGTGGCGAGGGCGAGGCTGGTCGAGCGGAGCTGGCGGGTGGGGGTGTAGAAGCTGAGTCGTCTGTTGAGGTAGGCTGGTCCGGAGTTGTGGAGTGCTTTGTGTGCATGGGTGAGGAGCTTGAAGGTTATCCTCTTGTTGACAGGGAGCCAGTGCAGGTCTCTCAGGTGGGGTGTGATGTGGCTGCGTCGGGGATGTCGAGGATAAGACGTGCAGAGGCGTTCTGGATGCGTTGCAGCCGTCTCAGGAGCTTAGCCGTCGTTCCTGCGTAGAGGGCGTTTCCGTAGTCCAGCCTGCTGGTGACGAGGGCCTGGGTGACTGTTTTTCTTGTTTCGGTGGGGATCCACTTGAAGATCCTGCGGAGCATTTGGAGGATGTTGAAGCAGGATGAGGAAACGGCGTTGACCTGCTTAGTCATGGAGAGGGTGGGGTCGAGGATGACCCCTAGGTTGCGTACGTGGTCGGTGGGTGGCGGGGCGGTGATCTCGGCGTGCTTCCAGCTTTCCGGGAAGGTTGCTGTCTCGAAGGAGATGTTGATTATTTTCCGGAGATGGGGCGCGATGGCTGTACTGGCTTTGTTGAAGATGTGGTGAGGGCACGGGTCTAGCGGTGAACCGGAGTGGATGGTGTTCATGATCTCGCTGGTGTCCTCGTCGTTGATGTTGGTCCAGGAGAGCAGGCGGTTGGTGGTTGTGGGGGCAGTGGTCTCGGTGGTTGCCGGGGCGGTCGTGGTGTTGAAGCTGTCGTGGATGTCGGCGATTTTGCGGTGGAAGAAGGTGGCCAGTGAGACGCACAGGTCTCGCGACGGCTGGATGTCGTTGGTGTTGGAGCTGGGGTTGGAGAGTTCCTTCCCTAGTCCTTGTAAACTAGAGGAGACCTCGACTTCAGAGGAGCCCGTTTCCCGGCCTGACGGACTGAGAAGACGCTGTCATCCCTGCACGCAGAGAGTCCAGCTTCCAGTGATCTAACTTCCCTTGCGGGGTGTTGGAGTTCGAGTCTGGCAAAGAGATTCCCACCTCTCTCATTCTAAAGGTATGGAGCTGACTAGAACCTAGAGGGACTCTTGGCATACTTGGCATTCTAGGCATACTAGGCATACTAGGCTTAACATACTCTTAGTATATCATAGTAAGGAATACTTCACCTACTTCATACCTCTCCCTACACCTAGGTTAGGTTAGGCACATTGGGGTAGAACTAGCTTAGAAACGCATCGTATGAGTACTCGCATTTTTAGTCTGTGTTATTTATGTGAATGAATATCTGCTAAAAGATAATGCTATCGCAGTATTATTTATTTCTACTGCTTACGCTGTACATTATTTATCTCGCATACTGTCTTGTGATCGTAACAGCACATTTAACTTACACAAGAAACAAGACTGTTCAATAAATCTTTTATTGAAACGCCCGTCTATTTCTTTCTGTGTAACTTTGAGGAAAACTAAGCATGCACGATTGAGCTGAGTGAAATAGTTATCTATTGTTTCCACGACTCTGGGACACGTTCTGATTCTAAAGGGAAACAAAGTTGTCATGTTTTGCGGCTGCCAGAAACTACTCCCTTCTTGTCGTCAAGGAGTTTCTAGTGGCCTCTGAGCTAGCTGGCACAAGTAATTAAGTTTAATATACTCGATAGGGACATACTGACCTTAGTCCTATGTCAAACCTATAGGGGATATTATTCCAATGCGCAGAGCCTATTAGGGAAATAGGAGCTACACTACAGTAAGGGTGAGTGAGTAGATGTTTGTGTGTAGACCTAAGAATCAGTGAGTGGGTATGTAGTTATTGGTATTGGAGTGTGTATGGTTTTGAGAATTGTAGTCTGTAATTTAGAGTGGGTGTATCAAAAGTTATATTAGGGTGTGAGAAGATGCATGAAATTATCACATGGATGATGTCATCAGTGATGTCATCAGTGATGTCATTTGAGATGTCATCAGTGATGTCACTGACCATGTCATGAGTGATGTAATATGTGATGTCATCAGCAGTGCATTGTGGGGCGCGAGTTATAGTTAGCTGAACTAACTATAACGGGGGAATTTCTATGGTTTTGTACGAGTGAAATGTCCAACTAACTATAACTGTCCCTAAAACCTATGGTTTTTACAGTGAATTTCAAAGGTTTTTTAAATGCTAATTTCTAACTATAACGTGTCGAAAACCTATGGTTTTTCAGTGAATATATATATATATATATATATTAAACAATTTAAAAAATACAAAAATAATATTAACAACAAAATCAATTCTAAAAACAAATTTACCAAAATATACAACCTACAGAAATATATAACTAATTTTAAATATTACATTTAAATATTAATGTAACCATATAAAATAGTTTTATTGAACACATTAGATTAAATCTAAAAATGAACATAGAACTGGAAAAACGAATATATATATGTAAATAATATATGTATACTTTTATGTATATATTATATATAATATTAACATTTAAAAAAACTAAAGAAATAATATTACATACACACACATATATATTATTAACAATTTAAAATACACAAAAAAATTATTAACAACTAATTCAATTCTAAAAACATGTTTAACAAAATATGCACCCTACAGAAATATATAACTAATTGTCGCGGGCCTTGCGCTGCTTATCGCTGCTTTCCTCCTCGCGAATGGGCTCATCGCATGTTTTTTGGTGTTGGGGTTTGTGTTTTTATCTCCGTCGAGGTGGTTGTATCGCGGACGTTGGCCGCGGTTTCGGGAGACTATCGCATGGTACCGCCGTGTTGTGAATTCCACGTTAACACAGGGTTATTTTCCAGCGATAGGCTGCAATGTGTAAAGTTGCGTTAACATTTTTTGGAGATGTTTAGCACACGTTCTTGTGAATATATCCCCTAGACCTTTGCCATTTCTACAGAAAAGTCTTTAAGCATAGGAACAGCACAGTGCTATCCATGCCAAGCTGTGAAATGACAGAAGCCATTTATCACTCCAGACATAGTATTACAGCTTTGTATTGGTAAAATACCATCCAAGGCAACCTGAAATGAATAAAAACAACCCCTGACACGTGTTTCGCTGACATTACAGCTCTTCAGAGAGTTTTAGCTTTGTCCAGACACAAGGGAGCAACCAGTATAAGTCAAAAGAATACCCTTGCAGGTATAGAGTGATGCATAAATTATGCAAAGAAGAAGAAGAACTCTGGGTAGTTCTCAAAATTAGGTAGAAGGCAGCTTCTGTATAGAGCACCCTCAACACCAGTGACACTCTATATTTGCTCATCTCAAATGTCTGCTTTTCTATCAAAGTTTTTAAGCATGGGATTAGCACAGTGCTATCCACGCCGAGATAGAAAGGGACAAAGTCTTTTGCCATTCCTACAGCAAAGTCTTTAAGCATAGAAATAGCACAGTGCTATCCATGTCAAGCTGTTAAATGACAAAAGCCATTTACTACTCCAGGAACAGTATTACAGCTTTGGATTGGTAAAATACCATCCAAGCCAACCTGAAATGAATAAAATCAACCCCTGACACGTGTTTCGCTGTCATTACAGCTCTTCAGAGAGGTTTAGCTTTGTCCAGACACAAGGGAGCACCCTGTATAAGTCAAAAGAATACCCTTGCAGGCATAGAGTGACGCATACATTATGCAAAAAAGAAGAAGAGAATTCTGGGCAGTTCTCAAGTTTAGGTGAAAGGCAGCTTCTGTAAAGAGCACCCTCAAAACCAGCGACACTCTAGATTTGCTCACCTCAAAGGTCTGCTTTTCTAGTAAAGTTTTTAAGCATGGGATTAGCACAGTGCTGTCCACCCCAAGATAGAAAGGGACAAAGTCTTTTGCCATTTCTACAGCAAAGTGTCTAAGCATAGGAAGAGCACAGTGCTATCCATGCTAAGCTGTTAAATGACAAAAGCCATTTACCACTCCAGGCACAGTATTACAGCTTTGGGTTGGTAAAATACCATCCAAGCCAATCTGAAATGAATAAAAACAACCCCTGACACATGTTTCGCTGTCATTACAGCTCTTCAGAGAGGTTTAGCTTTGTCCAGACACAAAGGAACACCCAGTATAAGTCAAAAGAATACCCTTGCAGGCATAGAGTGTCACATACATTATGCAAAAAAGAAGAAGAGAACTCTGGGTAGTTCTCAAGTTTAGGTGGAAGGCAGCTTCTGTATAGAGCACCCTCAACAGCAGAGACACTCTAGGGGGTATATTCACAAGAACGTGCGATAACTACCGCAAGAGTAGCGTAACACAACTCTCAATATCGCAGCCTATCGCGGGAAAATAACCCCGTGTCAACGTGGAATTCACAACAAGGCGGTAGCAAGCGATAGTCTGCCGAAACCGCGGACAATGTCCGCGATACAACCACCACGATGGAGATAAAAACAAAAACCACAACACCAAAAAACACGCGATGGGCCAAAGCGCGATGAGGAAACCAGCGACAAGCAGCGCCAGGCCTGCAACACACACATGGCAGGCATCAAAAAACACCATAAAAGTAGAAAAACACCCACACACAAACTGACCAACACCCAAGCACCATGGAGGCAGCCGGAGCAGGCGCAGAGGACTAGCGCAACCCCACAAGCACCCCGGACGACCAGCCTGGGACCTCGGGGACAGGAAAGGGCAAGGAGAAGAAGACAAGGAAGACCAAGTTCAGTCCGCAGGCGAACAGGATCATAGTCACGGAGGAGATGGAACACCATCAACAACTCTTCGTCACCTCCAACGTGTCATTGGGCACCAAAAATGGAATATGGCGGGACATCGTTGACAAGGTGAATGCCGTCGGAGAGCACAAGCGGACAATGGACGAGGTCAAGAGGCGATGGAATGACATCAAGCGGAAGACCAAGGAGAAACTCACCGCCAACCAGAAGGCAGCAACGCAGACCGGAGGTGGGGGCCCAGCGCCACAGCTGGAGCTGGATGACATGGAGGAGCTGGTGTCGACAGTCATCAGTGTGGAGACTGTGGCTGGAGTCGGGGGACCGGACACTGCTCGACAGGACACAACACAACCGCAACAGGGTGAGTGACCACCAGGTACTGGGGAGACGGGTGGAGATGGCCACAATGGCAGACATGCACAAGCAAGCAGGGCACAGTGCACACCCACAATGACCCTGGGTCCTCGCCCAGACCCACAGACTGTCACAATGTACAATGCCATGCTGTCTGAATGTCAACCTGTACCATGCGGCTACATACATGTGGACACATTGTAATACACCATCTCCCCTTCACACCGCAGGGGCATCGTCAACACCTCCTGCAGAGCAGTCACAGCCACTCTTCACTGATGACGAGGAGGACAACACCAGCATCGACACCCAAACCATCCAAGACATCATTGACCTCATCCGCCACTCACCTCCAGGAGCAGGGCAGCCCAGCTACATCGATGAGACCCCACCCACCACCCAAACCACCCAGCAGGAGGCACCCACAGCCCCGGCACCCTCCCAAGTCCCCCAGGAACAACAAATGGCCTTCCAACGCCGTGTGCTGGAGGGCCAGAGGGAGACGGCCGAGCAGGTGCGGGTGGGGTTCGAACTCATGGCTACCAAACTGGACGCCATCCTTGGGTGTCTATGTCCGCCCCATGGTCTCCAATGAGCCCTGACTGACATCGCTGGAGTCATGACGCGGAGGGAAGAATACCTGTCCACTCAGAGTGGCTCCAGCGATCCCAGCCGTGAGCTGGCACACATGCGGAGGCTCATGGAGGACATGGTGCGGATGGAGGCGGAAAGGATGGCAGCCACCTCTGCACATCAGTGAAATGTAGCTGGCATCTACCAGGCCCTGCATGTCCTCATCATGGCATTGCTGCCACAAGGCGTGGTGATGATGAATGCTGCTGCTCCCACACCATCCACATCTCCGCCCCCTGGTGTGTCAGTGGCACACAGTGCTGCAGCCAGTACTGCAACACCCACAGGTGGGGCAGAGCACACATCTGGGGATGAGGACGTGGATGGGATTGAGATCAGAAGGAGGCACTAGCATTCATTTCTGCCACCTTGCCTGTTTCTGCTTGGTGCCGCACATGGCCTCAAGACCTACCACTGACCCCCGATACACTCCGATGCACTCACCTTGGACAGCGACATGGACTGCCACATCCTGTTTGATGACCAATGACACGGCGGACAGACTGCGGACTGTACCCTTCCTCTTCCGCAGTACAGGTCATCCCCGGATGGACACTGGCTGGCCCTCCACGGGCCCTTATTGTGTAGTGTGCTCGGCATTGCCCTGTACCGCTCCAGCTGCATGACTGCACTGGATGTGCAAATAAACATCCAGTGACGCACTGCTGTGTAATGTCTTACGTCATTCATGTATGGATGTGTGGATGAATGTGGGGACAGTGCCTTCCCTTGCGTCAATGATGTTCATCCTGTGGGATGCCAGTCAGAGGGTGCGACATTGCATTTTGTGTACCGGGTCCCATGAACACTACAACAGGGACACACGCATCAGTCACTTCCTTGTCCGGACATGGACTGGACCACGCCCAGAGCCCACGAGTCATTGCTGCAAGCCCTGCACTGGTCCAGCGTACAGCAGGCCAGGCCACTCCGCTAACGCCCCGAGGTGGGGCCCTCTTTGCTACCCGTCGCAGCCGTACTCGCTGGTGGTGTGCAGGTCACTGGTCTAGTTGTCAGCATGTCACAGCCACTCCCTGAGGGCAGGTTTTCACACACACCACACCCATCCGGCACAGGCGTCACAGGCCATGTGACTCCGCCAACATAAGGGGCCGACAATGTCACATTCCCCTCTTCTGGTGGTGACTGGATGACGGACGCTCCACGGTTCTCAATCATATAGGGCCCATGAGTTGTTGCGCACAGGGTTAGTGGCACACGAGGCCTTGAGTACGGCACAGGCCTACCACCACGTGGCGCAGACTGGGGTTGCACAGGGTTAGTGGCACACAGGGCCTTGCGGATGGCACAGGCACCCCACCACGGGACGGTGACTTTGGGTGCACTGAGTCAGTGGCACCTAAAGCTGCTGAGCGGGTGTGCAGCCTGCGATGATGCCCCGTCCCGGCGGTCCGGACAGCTCAGGTTTTGTGTGCCCTGCTGGACCGCAGTGTAGGCCAGAGCCAGTGGGCAGCGCAGGCCTACCACCACGTGGCGTCGCTTCCGGGATCCCAGAGTTGGTGGCACCCATTGGGCTGAGCGGGTGTGCAGCCTGCGATGGTGCCGGGTGCACTGGTATGTCCTATGCCATGGAGTAATCAAGACCCAGCACCAAACGTGAGACCTGGTGGCCTGCGGAGCGGGGCTGCATGATGTGGAGGGTGCCATGTCAGCGGGCCCCGGGCTTGTAGCGGCACGTGGTGGGACCTCCTGTCTACGCGCCGGTGGCGGAAGGTGAGCATTGAGGCCTGGGTGTGCATGGGCGGGCATGCTCCGATGGGCGGCGGGAGGGGTTGGGGTGCCTCTGCCTGGGTGTGCATGGGCGGGAAGGCGATGTTGTCTTGTGCAAGTGTGTGTACTGTGCCAGTCATGTATCTGGACTCTGTTTCAGCTGACGGCTCTGACTCAGATGTGTGAACTGGTGTCCTGCTATACATACCGGCACGTGGTTGGAGACACACCGGTGGCAGCAGGTGAGCAGTGTGGCCTGGGTGCGCAGGGGCGGCACTCTCTCTCTCTCTCCCTCTCTTGCTCTCTTGCTCTCTCCTCTTCTCTCTCTCTCTCTTCCTCTCTCTCTCCCTCCCTCTCTTCCTCTCTCTCACCTCTTCTCTCTCTCTCTCTCTCTCTCTCTCCCTCTCTTCCTCTCTCTCTCCCTCCCTCTCTTCCTCTCTCTCTCCTTTGCTCTCTCTCTGTCCTCTGATGTGTGCAGGACACACCTTCTCATCATGTTTTTTGTCTTACAGGCTGTGACCTACGTATTGTCCCGAGGGGAGCGGCCATGTGTCTTCATTTCATTTCGGTGTTCATTTTATTAAAGTTTCATTTGTTGCTTCGAAAGTGAATGTGTGCTGCTCATTTCTGTGACGACACATGCATGTCACCAGTTGTGATTGTGCGACATCAAGCAGAATATTTGTACATGTTTAGGTGTGGCTGATGTGGCATGTCTTTGGTCGGGGGGGTGCCAGGGAGGGGTGGTCCTGGGGGGGTGGCGGTGGGTGTTGTGGCCCTCTTGGGTGTCTGGGCCGCATGATGGGTGGCTCCATGCATCTGTTGCCCTTCCCATGTAGCCCTGGGTTGTGCTCCCTTTTGGTTTGCAGGCTGCTGTCCGACTTTACACCAGGTCAGAGCAGGTGTAGATTTCATGGTGCTAACGCGCCTTATCGCCTGTTTTGTGTTTTTATCGCCGATGTGGCTGGTCGTTGTGAATGTTGAGGTGTGATGTTGTCTCGGCTTTTGGCACAGGAACGCCTACTCTGCATCTCATTAGTGATATTTGCGGGGGTCCTCTGTGGTGATGTTTTTTGCGGCTGCTATCGCGGGTAAACTGGTGCTGTGGGCTGTTAACACTGGCTTGTGAATGGGGAGGTAAATTTATCACGACTTTAGCTGCGATAAAGTGCCATTAATTCGGCGATAGCTCCTTCTGAATATGCCCCTAGATTTGCTCACCTCAAATGTCTGCTTTTCTATCACAGTTTTTAAGCATGGGATTAGCACAGTGCTATACACACCGAAATAGAAAGGGACAAAGGGGCATATTCACAAGGACTTATTGGCGAGTTATCTCCACCTTAACGCATCAAAATTGGAGATAGATTTAACGCCCCATTCACAAGCGTGTGCAAACTGCAGACATCGCCAGTATTCTAGCGATAACTGCCGCAAAATTTATCTCCACGGGTGACACCACCAACTAACCTTAATGAGATGCAGAGTAGGCGTTCCCGTGCAAAAACTCCCGAAAACACCACTACACCACTTTCACAATGAACTGCCAGATCTGCGATGCGAACCAAAAACAGGCGATAAGCCGTGGTAGCAGCAGGGAATTAACACCTGCCTTTTGCTGGTGTTAAGCAGGACGACTACCTGCAGCATGAAAGGGAGCCCAGCCAAGAGCCACATCTGAAGAACCACAGATGCCATGGAGACAATGATCATGCAGCTCGGAGACCCATGAGGGCCACAACACCCACCGCCACCACCCCCAGGCCAGCCACCACCCCCAGGACCCGCCCGCCCCCCCCCCGGACCACCACAGAGGCAGCGTACACAAAGACAGCGGACCCACCTTAAACGCACCAGCCGCACAGACCGAACGCCAGAGGAGGACATTGCCCACTACAGGCCCAAAAGGACAACCATCCGCAGCATCCTGACCCACATCGCCCACCTGCTGACGGTACCAACACAGCAGACAACCAACATCCCTCTGCAGACAAAGCTACCGGCTGTGCTGCACATGTTGGCCTCTGGTACCTTCCAAACCACAACTGCCAGAGTCAGAGGAGTCTCACAGCCAGCCCCATCCAAGTTCATCACACCTGTCCTGGATGCCATCATCAGCCTGGTACCCCAGCACCTCCACTTCACCCACACTGCGCAGGAGCAGCTGGAGACCAAGCAAGGCTCTTACGCCATAGCTGGATTCCCTCACGTGTTGGGGGCAATCGACTGCACACATGTACCCCTCGTGCCCCCTGCTGACACTGCACACAACTACCGCAACAGAAAGCACACACATCCCATGAATGTGCAGGCAACAGTGGATCACCCGGGACTCCTCAACAATGTCGTAGCCAACTCCCGAGGCAGAGTGCATGATTCCTACATCGCCCGACAGTCCATCATCAACCAGCGCTCCCAGGATGGCACCTATGGATATGCAGTGCTCGTTGGTAAGTACTAAATGAACACACCACACACCTCCACCCCACAGACATGCAACTCACGACACTGGCAATGGGCACGCAGCAGAACTACATGCAACATGCCACACAACATGCCAACCGACCAGACACGACAACACGACTCCATTGGGAACCTGGGCTTGCCATGCACACAACCCAGCCACGGCATGGCACCATAGCCACACAATAGCAGAATGTGAGGAGAGGACTGGAGCAGGCATGTGCGAGAGCGGCAAGTGACTAATGAATGAGAACCTACCCAATGCCAGGTGTGGCGTGGAGGTGCCGGACAGACTCCAATGTGCAAACCACGGGAATGGCCATGTGGACATTAACTGCTGGTGCATGGAGTGTAGTGGCCAGTGGACGCTACCATGTCCCCACAGGCTGTGGGGCAGAACGCGGAAATGTTGCACGTTACGTCCCCCCCTGTATGCGCGGGCAGAGTGGGTTGGACCTGCGTACGCCAGGCCTGCGTAGGGGTGTGAATAAAAACCCTGTCGCACTGGGTGTGGTTCTCTTTCGGAATGGCCAACATGTCTGCCAGGGCGGCGCCTCTCAGCCCGCCACGAGGCTGGCACCATGCGCGGCGGGGCCTGCGTCCCTGTGCGCCGGCTGCACCCCGGGCCGCTGGTCCCCAGACCCGTCATGCCTGCCCCAGCGTACCAAGGAGGCTCCGCTCACCTGCCGACACCGGCGTGTGTCAAAGAGGGCCCACCACGTGCCGGTGCAAGCTCCAAGCCCCAGTCCCGTGACCTTTGCAGCCTCTGCAGACCATCGCTGGCCTCCACGATGCTGGCCCACAGTACTCCTTTTTCATTGACATACTCCACCGGCGTACTCTTCGGCCCAGTTGTTGGCACATGTTGTACTGAGTCGAGAGTCTTGAATGGCAGTGACCCCAAGTCCGTGGCAGCATCCACATCACTGAACTCCCTCCAATCAGTGAGGCCAAAGTCTGCATCGCAAGCCTGCGACACGTGGTGCCACTAACCCTGTTCAACGCAAGCCGGCGACACGTGGTGCCACTAACCCTGTTCAACGCAAGCCGGCGACACTTGGATGAGGGCTCAGGCCTACACTGTGGCCCAGTAGGTCCCACATGTGGAACTGTGTCCTGAGTCTTGAATGGCAGTGACCCCAAGTCCGTGGCAGCGTTCACATCACTATACTCCCTAACGATCAGTGAAGCCAAAGTCTGCATCGCAAGCACACGACACGTGTCTGTGGGCCCGTGCTGACCGCTGCCCCCGGCCTACACTGCGGTCCAGTAGGTCCCACATCCAGCACTTAGTCGTGATTCATGAATGGCAGAGTCCATACCAGTGAACACATGGAGAGGAGTAAGAGGAAGATGCGGCTCAGTCCGGATGAAAGCCGGATCCTCGTCACGGAGGTGACTGGACACTAGCAACAACTCACCTGGTGCCACCAACCCTGTTCACCGCAAGTCCGCGTCCCGTGGTGCCACTGAACCTGAACTACGCAGGCCGGTGGGACCATCCAACGTAAGCCGGCGACACTCGGTGAATGGCCCCTGCTGACCGCTGCCTAAGGCCTACACTGCGGTCCAGTAGGTCACACATGTGGAACTGTGTCTTGGGTAAGATATGGAGGAGTCCACACCATTGGACACGCCTCATCGCAGGCGGCATCCCCTATCAGCACTGGTGCCACTAACTCTGTGCGCAATGAGTCATGGCCACTTTCTGGTTGGACTTTGGTGGCGTCTGAGTCCATGGCCTGGGGGTTGTCTGCATCATCATCTGGCTGTGCCGGACTGGGTGTTCGACATGTGTCTGTTCCATTCATCTCCACCATAGTGACTGTTTCTGCGTGGTTCTGCACTCTGCATCATGCCCTGGGGGTACACCTTCCACTGTCCACCGAGATACTCCGCGACAACCCCCTTTGTCATCTACGAGAACCTGCTCTGCTCTCGTGACCCTGCCCCAGTGCACCGCAAGTCAGCGGCACGTGGCGGTAGGCCCGTGCAGGACGCTGTGCATCCGGGGCCACTAACTCTGTGCAGCTCAGGTCATGGGGCCTTTATGGTTGAATGGTTGTGTCCTTAACGATGTACACTGTTGTCGTTTTTTGACTGCACCAGGCACTCCATGACGACTGGTGTACACACACCCCACACACATCCAACACAGGTGTCACTCGACATGTGAGCCTGCTAATAAAAGTGGCCGAGCGCACGTGCCCGTAGCCATTCATACCATCTAAGCAAGTGTGTCCATGTGGTCATTATGTCAGCATGATGGGCCCGAGCCCTGCAACATCACAGTGTGCTGTCTTCAGCGGACGATACCATGTCACCTCAGCAGTGGCTGAGACCTTGGACATGTAGCTTCGCCCGCCCCCCCTGCATGCACAAGCGGCGTGTGCTGGTCCAGCGTACGTCAGGTCAGCGCAGGGGTGTGCTGATTCGGCAGGGGGGTCAGGGCATGGCTCTGGTCTGGCCTTGAGCAGGAAGTGCGGTAAGCGTGTCTCTGTGTTGCAGTCTTGTCACCACCGGGACCACAGTAGTCGATGTTGCAATGTAGCATGCACCCGGAGGGCGGGCCCGCACGTAGGGGGAAATGTAGGAGCGCAAGACCGCTCTGGGTCTTGGCTCATACATGCCAAGTGTTATGTGTATCAGTCCTGCGGCTGCATAAGTCAGATGCCTAGCCTCATTCGCAGCGCGATCACAGCCAGCCATGGACTGTACACCTGTGTCCGCCCTGTCCAGGCCATTGGCCTACACTCACGTGGCCGCACAGCCTCAACGGCCAGCTTCACGGTGTTGTTGGCATGCTGCTGGACATGCGCAGACAGGCATGACAATAGGGTGCCGTAGGAGTGCATGTGATACAACCGCGCAGCTCACACAAGTGTGGGGGCTTGTGGGAGGGAGGAGCAGCTGTGAGACAACGTGACACCCAGTTTGGCCGCTCATGTGCCACGTGCTCGGCATATCATCCATGATTCCCTGGGTCGCAGACATCCCACCCCACCCACGACAGGCCTCTGTACATCTCCTGTATGCAAGCAGATGGTAGGGTTACTGTAGGGATGAAAGGTCCTTTGTCTGTACTATCAGGCGGAAGCACATCTGCAGCTCCGAGCTGGGACTTGCATGTGCCCAGCACCCCCTGACAGATACGATAGCATTTGCTGGCGACTCCCACACTACGCACTGCCCGACGTGCGACCAACGTGTACACATCCCACACGCAGAAGTCCTTGGTCGTAGTTAGCGTGCGTGAAATGGCCTTCACACGTACTCCCACCCTACCCCAGGCCTGCACCCGTTGCACACAGACACTGCTCATTGATCCGAGCTGTGGCATTTCATCCACAGGACTGGCGCGGGTCAGCACAGTGCCGCTTCAAGCAGAGCCACTGATGCAATGGCAGGACATCCCGGACACATGCACGACTCCAGTCGCATGGACTGGTACCGTGTACGTCTGCTGCATGTACTGGGGGCACTGCCATTGGCAGTGCTGCGGATCAGTTACTGGCTAAGCTTCCACCTTGCCAACGTCACCTGCGTTCAGCCTGTGTTGCATTGTCGCTCGTGCATATTCGAGTGGACCATGGATGTCTGCCTCTCCAACGTAACGGTAGCTGACCTGGATTTCATCGTGTGTGTGCGCCCCCTGTTGGCCCACGACCAGGAGTGTCACCGTGATGCCCATTTATGGCATGCCTGGATGATTGGCATGCATGCTGGCAACTGGACCTGGGAGATTGCACGAGTCGTCGTGTGCAGTGACCACATTGAGCCGCTCCCCTATTGGGCTTTAGTGCCAATTGGGGCCAGGGTTTGGAGTCAGCACATCTGTCCGGGACAGCTGATGGGTTACGTCGCCGACATGTTAGATCTAGTCGACAACGAGCTCTCATTGGAAATATTGGCCTACGCTGCTGCACTCGGGTTCATGGACGAGTGACAACGTACCTGCAGCCACAACTGAATGTGACCCATTGCACGTGTCCCGACGCCTGGTTGCATGTTGGGGATCTGGTCACATGTCCCAAGACGACAGTGGACATGGCTGCATTGGCCTGGACTCCGGATCCATGCGCGGACAACCAACGCGGGTTGGCACTGACTTGTGTGGGTGATGGACCCCCCTGGGGTGGACATGGGCGCTTCCCAATGTTCCTCATTCAGACATGCTGCTGCATTGGTCTGCATGTCGTGGCACTTCTCTTGGCCGTACTGACACGCAATTGTTGATAAAGTTTCCGCACCTTCACTTGTCTCCAACTGTGATGAGTGTTGATTTGTATGCCAATGTGTGTGTCACGGCCTATCTGGGTCCCTGCCATACATGCATTGCTACCCCATCAGGGCTGTGGGTTTGTACTTGTGCATTATCATGTCCCTGTTTTGTGCTTTGCCAGATGCGTATGGCCATTTACCGGCCACAAGCGGGTGCACTTGTGTCCTGTGTTCGGTTGTGCAAATGTTGCTGTTTGTACCACATTGTGTTCGATGTTGGGGTGCTCTGCTTCCTATGTGTGTGTGCTGCATTGTGTGTGAGATGTCCCTTCAGCTCTGATTTGGCTCACCCTTCTACCTTTCAGGCAGTGTGGTTTTCACTTCTCTGCTTGTTTATTGGTGTGATATTGCCGAGTTGTGTGACTTGTGCTCTTGGTTGGTGTTGTTACTCTTGGGCATGGTTTGTCTGCAGTTGTGCTGTGCTTAATTGTGCATGTGTGCCATTGTGCCCATCTCCCCCCGTCCCCCCAGTCCCTGGTCGTTCCTCTCCCTGTTGCTGTTGTGTCTGTTGATTTTGAGCAGTTTCTGGTCCCCGACTCCTGCCACCATCTCCAGACTGATGTGGTGGACACCATTTCCTCCATGTCATCCAGCTCCTGGTGTGGCGCTGGACTCCCACCTCCGGTGTGCATTGCTGCCTTCTGGTTGTTGGCGTGTTTCTGCTTGTTTGTGGGTTTTGCATCATTCCAGCTGTTCTGGTTTTCTTCCATTGTCCCCCTCCGCTCTCCGGCTGCATTCACCTTGTCCACGATGGACTGCCATGTACATCGTTTTGTTGCCAATGGGGCTTGTGGGGTTGTGTACTAGCTCCGGCTGCCTCCGTTGTGCTTCGCTGTTGTTTTCTGTTTGGTTTGTCTTCCTTTTTCCTGCTTTTGTTGTGCTTATTCCCACCTGCCGTGTGTGTGTTGCGGGCCTGGCGTTGCTTATCGCTGCTTTCCTCATCGCGAATGGGCTCATCGCACGTTTTTTGGTGTTGGGGTTTGTGTTTTTATCTCCGTCGTGGTGGTTGTATCGCGGACATTGGCCGCGTCTTCGGCAAACTATCGCATGGTACCGCCGTGTTGTGAATTCCACGTTAACACTGCGTTATTTTCCCGCGATAGACTGCAATGTGTAAAGTTGCGTTAACATTTTTTGGAGATGTTTAGCGCACGTTCTTGTGAATATCCCCCAAAGTCTTTTGCCATTTCTACAGCAAAGTCTTTAAGCATAGAACTAGCCCAGTGGTATCCATGCCAAGCTGTTAAATGACAAAAGCCATTTACCACTCCAGGCACAGTATTACAGCTTTGGATTGGTAAAATATCATGCAAGCCAACCTGAAATAAATAAAAGCAACCCCTGACACTTATTTCACTGTTATTACAGCTCTTCAGAGGTTTAGCTTTGTCCAGACACAAGGGAGCACCCAGTATAAGTCCAAAGAATACCCTTGCAGGCATAGAGTGACGCATAAATTATGCAAAAGAAGAAGAGAACTCTGTGTAGTTCTCAAGTTTAGGTGGAAGGCAGTTTCTGTATAGAACACCCTCAACACCAGCGACACTCTAGATTTGCTCACGTCAAATGTCTGCTTTTCTATCAAAGTTTTTAGGCATAGGATTAGCACAGTGCTATCCACGCCGAGATAGAAAGGGACAAGGGGGCATATTAGCAAGGGCGTTATCACCGCTTTAGCGGCACTTTTTGCCGATAAAGCGGCGATATTTTTATTGCCCTATTAGCAAGCTGTCGCTAACAGCTGTTAGCGACAGCTTAATGGCGATAGCGGCCGTTTTGTTGCCGCTTTGCATGTCAGTGATAATTATCGCTAATGACATGCAAAGAAGGCGTTCCCAACTAAAAGCAACTGAAAACAGTCGCAAACACAACTTCCCCCTATTACCAATGCCCGCGAAGCGATAAAAAAAGTCGCGCTAACCGCGATTATCGCTGGAATCTAACACCTGCTAAAAACTTGACTTAACCATCTTGTCAATGGGAGGTGGATTGTAAGGTTAAGTCCTCACCTGCCTATTAGCAAGCTTTTCATTAGCGCAGTGAATTTATCACTGGATTTCTCGTGCTATTGCTGGGTTTCGCTGCTATCGCTGGATTTTTTATCGCCTTGGAGATAAGCGTTGATAATAACGCGTTATCTCCGCGATGAAATCCAGCGATAGCCGGCGATAAAAATACAGCGCTAAGCGCGCTTTGCGATAATTATCGCAAATCCTTGGTAATATGCCCCTAAGTCTTTTGCCATTTCTACAGCAAAGTCTTTAAGCATAGAAATAGCATAGTGCTATCCATGCCAAGCTGTTAAATGACAAAAGCCATTTACCACTCCAGGCACAGTATTACAGCTTTGGATTGGCAAAATACCATCCAAGCCAACCTGAAATGACTAAAAACAACCCCTGACACGTGTTTCGCTGTCATTACAGCTCTTCAGAGAGGTTTAGCTTTGTCCAGACACAAGGGAGCACCCAGTATAAGTCAAAAGAATACCTTTGCAGGCATAGAGTGACGCATAAATTATGCAAAAAAAAAAGAAGAGAACTCTGTGTAGTTCTCAAGTTTAGGTAGAAGGCAGCTTCTGTATAGAGCACCCTCAACACCAGAGACACTCTAGATTTGCTCACCTCAAATGTCTGCTTTTCTATCAAAGTTTTTAAGCATGGGATTAGAACAGTGCTATCCACGCCGAGATAGAAAGGGACAAAGGGGCATATTAGCAAGACCGGCAATAAAATTATTGCCGTTTAGCGACAGGAAACTGCCGCTAAACGGCTAATAATGGACTTGCTAATATGCGTTATGAAATTCAATAGAAGCCCAGGTTAGGTGTGCAGGACATCTAACCTGGGCTTCTATTGGAATTCTATAACGCATGTTAGCAAGCCCATTATGCGCTGCGTTTAGCGGCAGTTTCCTGCCGCTAAAATGGCGATAATTTTAACGTGGGTCTTGCTAATATGCCCCAAAGTCTTTTGCCATTTCTACAGCAAAGTCTATAAGCATAGAAATAGCACGGTGCTATCCATGCCAAGTTGTTAAATGACAAAAGCCATTTACTACTCCAGGCACAGTATTACAGCTTTGGGTTGGTAAAATACCATCCAAGCCAATCTGAAATGAATAAAAGCAACCCCTGACACGTGTTTTGCTGTCATTACAGCTCTTCAGAGAGTTTTAGCTTTGTCCAAACACAAGGGAGCACCCAGTATAAGTCAAAAGAATACCCTTGCAGGTATAGAGTGACGCACAAATTATGCAAAAAAGAAGAAGAGAACTCTGGGTAGTTCTCAAGTTTAGGTGGAAGGCAGCTTCTGTATAGAGCACCCTCAACACCAGCGACACTCTAGATTTGCTCACCTCAAATGTCTGCTTTTCAATCAAAGTTTTTAAGCATGGGATTAGAACAGTGCTATCCACGCCGAGATAGAAAGGGACAAAGGGGCATATTAGCAAGACCGGCAATAAAATTATCACCGTTTTAGCGGCAGGAAACTGCCGCTAAAAGCGTAATAATGGGCTTGCTAATATGCGTTATAAGATTCCAATAGAAGCCCAGGTTAGGTGTGCAGGACATCTAAGCTGGGCTTCTATGGAATTCCATAGCGCATATTAGCAAGCCCATTATCGCCGATTTAGCGGCAGTTTCCTGCCGCTAACAACGGCGATAATTCTAACGTGGGTCTTGCTAAAATGCCCCAAAGTCTTTGCCATTTCTACAGCAAAGTCTATAAGCATAGAATTAGCACGGTGCTATCCATGCCAAGTTGTTAAATGACAAAAGCCATTTACTACTCCAGGCACAGTATTACAGCTTTGGGTTGGTAAAATACCATCCAAGCCAATCTGAAATGAATAAAAGCAACCCCTGACACGTGTTTTGCTGTCATTACAGCTCTTCAGAGGAGTTTTAGCTTTGTCCAAACACAAGGGAGCACCCAGTATAAGTCAAAAGAATACCCTTGCAGGTATAGAGTGACGCATAAATTATGCAAAGAAGAAGAGAACTCTGGGTAGTTCTCAAGTTTAGGTGGAAGGCAGCTTCTGTATAGAGCACCCTCAACACCAGCGACACTCTAGATTTGCTCACCTCAAATGTCTGCTTTTCAATCAAAGTTTTTAAGCATGGGATTAGAACAGTGCTATCCACGCCGAGATAGAAAGGGACAAAGGGGCATATTAGCAAGACCGGCAATAAAATTATCACCGTTTTAGCGGCAGGAAACTGCCGCTAAAACGGCAATAATGGGCTTGCTAATATGCGTTATAGAATTCAATAGAAGCCCAGGTTAGGTGTGCAGGACATCTAACCTGGGCTTCTATTGGAATTCTATAACGCATATTAGCAAGTCCATTATCGCCGTTTAGCGGCAGTTTCCTGCCGCTAAAGCGGCGATAATTTAACGTGGGTCTTGCTAAAATGCCCCAAAGTCTTTGCCATTTCTACAGCAAAGTCTATAAGCATAGAATTAGCACGGTGCTATCCATGCCAAGTTGTTAAATGACAAAAGCCATTTACTACTCCAGGCACAGTATTACAGCTTTGGATTGGTAAATTACCATCCAAGCCAACCTGAAATGAATAAAAGCAACCCCTGACACGTGTTTCGCTGTCATTACAGCTCTTCAGAGAGGTTTAGCTTTGTCCAGACACAAGGGAGCACCCAGTATAAGTCAAAAGAATACACTTGCAGGCAAAGAGTGACGCATAAATTATGCAAAAAGAACAGAACTCTGGGTAGTTCTCAAGTTTAGGTGGAAGGCAGCTTCTGTATAGAGCACCCTCAACACCAGCGACACTCTAGATTTGGTCACCTCAAATGTCTGCTTTTCTAGAAAAGTTTTTAAGCCTGGGATTAGCACAGTCGTGTACACGCCCAGATAGAAAGGGACAAAGGGGCATATTAGCAAGACCCACGTTAAAATTATCGCCGTTTTAGCGGCAGGAAACTGCCGCTAAAGCGGCGATAATGAGCTTGCTAATATGCGTTATGGAATTCCAATAGAAGCCCAGGTTAGATGTCCTGCACATCTAACCTGGGCTTCTATTGAATTCTATAACGCATATTAGCAAGCCCATTATCGCCGTTTTAGCGGCAGTTTCCTGCCGCTAAAACGGCGATAATTTTAACGTGGGTCTTGCTAATATGCCCCAAAGTCTTTTGCCATTTCTACAGCACAGTGCTATCCATGCCAAGCTGTTAAATGACAAAAGCCATTTACCACTCCAGGCACAATATTACAGCTTTGGGTTGGTAAAATACCATCCAAGCCAATCTGAAATGAATAAAAACAACCCCTGACACATGTTTCGCTGTCATTACAGCTCTTCATAGAGATTTTGCTTTGTCCAGACACAAGGGAGCACCCAGTATAAGTCAAAAGAATACCCTTACAGGCATAGAGTGATGCATAAATTATGCAAAAAAGAAGAAGAGAACTCTGGGTAGTTCTCAAGTTTAGGTGGAAGGCAGTTTCTGTATAGAGCACCCTCAACAGCAGAGACACTCTAGATTTGCTCACCTCAAATGTCTGCTTTTCTATCACAGTTTTTATGCATGGGATTAGCACAGTGCTATCCACGCCGAGATAGAAAGGGACAAAGTATTTTGCCATTCTACAGCAAAGTCTTTAAACATAGGAATAGCACACTGGTATCCATGCCAAGCTGTTAAATGACAAAAGCCATTTACCACTCCAGGCACAGTATTACAGCTTTGGATTGGTAAAATATCATCCAAACCAACATGAATTAAATAAAATCAACCCCTGACAAGTGTTTCACTGGCATTATAGCTCTTCAGAGAGGTTTAGCTTTGTCCAGACACAAGGGAGCACCCAGTATAAGTCAAAAGTATACCCTTGCAGGCATAGAGTGACGCATAAATTATGCAAAAAAGAAGGGAATTCTGGGTAGTTCTCACGTTTAGGTGGAAGGCAGCTTCTGTATAGAGCCCCCTCAACACCAGCGACACTCTAGATTTGCTCACCTCAAATGTCTGCTTTTCTATCAAAGATTTTAAGCATGGGATTAGCACAGTGCTATCGACGCCTAAATAGAAAAGGACAGAGGGGCATATTATCAAGAACGGCGTTAAAATTATCGCCGGTTTAGCGGCAGAAAACTGCTGCTAAAGCGGCGATAATGGGCTTGATAATATGCCCTTGAGAATTCCAATAGAAGCCCATGTTCTGCTGTGATCCTGGGCTTCTATTGGAATTCTCCAGGGCATATTATCAAGCCCATTATCGCCGCTTTAGCGGCAGTTTTCTGCCGCTAAACCGGCGATAATTTTAACGCCGTTCTTGATAATATGCCCCAAAGTCTTTTGCCATTTCTACAGCAAAGTCTTTAGGCATAGGCATAGCACAGTGCTATCCATGCCAAGTTGTTAAATGACAAAAGCCATTTCCCACTGCAGGCACAGAATTACAGCTTTGGATTGGTAAAATACCATCCAAGCCAACCTGAAATGAATAAAAGCAACCCCTGACACGTGTTTTGCTGTTATTACAGCTCTTCAGAGAGGTTTAGGTTTGTCCAGACACAAAGGAGCACCCAGTATAAGTCAAAAGAATACCCTTGCAGGCATAAAGTGACGCATAAATTATGCAAAAAAGAAGAAGAGAACTCTGGGTAGTTTGTAAGTTTAGGTGGAAGGCAGCTTCTGTGTAGAGCACCCTCAACACCAGCGACACTCTAGATTTGGTCACCTCAAATGTCTGCTTTTCTATCAAAGTTTTTAAGCATGGGATTAGCACAGTGCTGTCCACGCCGAGAGAGAAAGGAACAAAGGGGCATATTATCAACACCCAGCGATAATTATCGCTGGCCTTGCTTAGCGAAAATAGTCCTATTGCAGGCTATCTCTGGAAATTATCGCCCTGGTAGCGCGTTATTAACAATGCGTTTCTCCAGGGCGATAAAAATTCCAGAGATAGCGAGAGTTATCGCCGTTTTCCAGGAACATCGCTGGTTTTCCAGCGATGTTCCTGCAAAGCAGCGATAACCTGCTGATACGACCCTGTGGTCGTATCAGCATAATCCACCCTATGTTAGGGATGGCTAAGTCAGGATTTTAGCAGACGTTAGATTTTGGCGATAACGGCCGTTTTGCCAAAATCTAACCTCTGCTAAAATCATGTGGACTGCCTTGTAAATATCGCGATGTGAACATCAGCGATATTTGCAACGTAATCCATCCGGAGTGCGCCAGTAACGCCCACTTTGCATCTCATTAGAGATGCAAAGATGGGCGTTGGAGGAAAGAGCGATAATGCAAGGATTCACGCGATAGCGTGACCTTGCTGATTAGGTGATACAATTATACGCCGCTTTTCGTCCGAAAACGGACGCAAAAGCGGCGATAATTGTTTATCGCCTTGTTGATAATATGCTCCAAAGTCTTTTGCCATTTCTACAGCAAATTCTTTAAGTATAGGAATAGCACAGTGCTATCCATGCCAAGTTGTTAAATGACAAAAACTATCTACTACTCCAGGCACAGTATTCCAGCTTTGGATTGGTAAAATATCATCCAAGCCAACCTGAAATAAATAAAAGCAAACCCTGACACATGTTTCACTGTCATTACAGCTCTTCAGAGAGATTTAGTTTTGTCCAGACACAAGGGAGCACCCAGTATAAGTCAAAAGAATACCCTTGCAGGCATAGAGTGACGGATAAATTATGCAAAAAAGAAGACGAGAACTCTGGGTAGTTCTCAAGTTTACGTGGAAGGCAGCTTCTGTATAGAACACCCTCAAAACCAGCGACACTCTAGATTTGCTCACCTCAAATGTCTGCTTTTCTATCAAAGTTTTTAAGCATGGGATTAGCACAGTGCTATCCACGCTGAGATAGAAAGGAACCCAGGGCCATATTATCAAGAACGGCGCAAACATTATCGCCGCTTTAGCGGCAGGAAACTGCCGCTAAAGCGGCGATAAGGGGCTTGATAATATGCCCTAGAGAATTCCAATAGAAGCCCAGGTTTGATGTCCTTGACACCAGAACCTGGGCTTCTATTGGAATTCTCTAGGGCATATTATCAAGTCCCTTATCACCACCTTAGCGGCAGTTTCCTGCCGCTAAAGTAGCAATAATGTTTGAGCCGTTCTTGATAATATGGCCCCAAGTCTTTTGCCATTTCTATAGCAAAGTCTTTAAGCATAGGAATAGCACAGTGCTATCCATGCCACGCTGTTAAATGACAAAAGCCATTTATCACTCTAGGAACAGTATTACAGCTTTGTATTGGTATAATACCATCCAAGCCAACCTAAAATGAATAAAAGCAACCCCTGACATCTTTTTCGCTGTCATTACAGCTCTTCAGAGAGGCTTAGTTTTGTCCAGACACATGGGAGCACCCAGTATAATTCAAAAGAATACCCTTGCAGGCATAGAGTGACGCATAAATTATGCAAAAAAAGAAGAAGAGATCTCTGGGTAGTTCTCAAGTTTAGGTGGAAGTCAGCTTCTGTATAGAGCACCCTCAACACCAGCGACACTCTAGATTTGCTCACCTCAAATGTCTGCTTTTCTATCAAAGTTTTTAAGCATGGGATTAGCAAAGTGCTAGCCACGCGAGATAGAAAGGGACCAAGGGGCATATTCAGAAGGACTTATCGCCACCTTAACGCATCAAAAGTGGAGATAGATTTAACACCCCATTCACAAGCTGGTACAAACAGCAGACATTGCCAGTATTCCCGCGATAACTGCCGCAAAATTTACCTCCACGGGTGACACCACCAACTAACCCTAATGAGATGCAGAGTAGGCGTTCCCGTGCAAAAACACACGAAAACACCACTACACCACTTTCACAACGAACTGCCAGATCTGCGATGCGAACCAAAAACAGGCGATAAGCTGGTTAGCAGCAGGGAATTAACACCTGCATTTGCTGGTGTTAAGCAGGACGACTACCTGCAGCATGAAAGGGAGCCCAGCCAAGAGCCACATCCGAAGAACCACAGATGCCATGGAGACAATGATCATGCAGCTCGGAGACCCATGAGGGCCACAACACCCACCACCCCCAGGCCAGCCACCACCCCCAGGACCCGCCCGGCCCCCCCCGGACCACCACGGAGGCAGCGTACACAAAGACAGCGGACCCACCTTAAACGCACCAGCTGCACAGACCCAACGCCAGAGGAGGACATTGCCCACTACAGGCCTAAAAGGACAACCATCCCCCGCATCCTGACCCACAGCGCCCACCAGCTGACGGTACCAACACAGCGGACAACCAACATCCCTCCGCAGACAAAGCTGCCGGCTGTGCTGCACATGTTGGCCTCTGGTACCTTCCAACCCACAACTGCCAGAGTCGGAGGAGTCTCACAGCCAGCCCTATCCAAGTTCATCACACCTGTCCTGGATGCCATCATCAACCTGGTGCCCCAGCACCTCCACTCCACCCACACTACGCAGGAGCAGCTGGAGACCAAGCAAGGCTTCTATGCCATAGCTGGATTCCCTCACGTGTTGGGGGCAATCGACTGCACACATGTACCCCTCGTGCCCCCTGCCGACACTGCACACAACTAGCCCAACAGAAAGCACACGCATTCCATCAATGTGCAGGCAATAGTGGACCACCGGGGACTCCTCAACAATGTTGTGGCCAACTCCCCAGGCAGTGTGCATGATTCATACATCTCCCGACAGTCCATCATCAACCAGCGCTCCCAGGATGGCACCTATGGAAATGCATTGCTCGTTGGAAAGTACCAAATGAACACACCACACACCTCCACTCCACAGTCATGGAACTCACGACACTGGCAATGGGCACGCAGCAAAACTACATGCAACATGCCACACAACATGCCAACCGACCAGACACGACAACACGACTCCATTGGGAACCTGGGCTTGCCATGCACACAACCCAGCCACGGCATGGCACCACAGCCACACAATAGCAGAATGTGAGGAGAGGCTTGGAGCAGGCATGTGCGAGAGCGGCAAGTGACTAATGAATGAGAACCTACCCAATGCCAGGTGTGGCGTGGATGTGCCGGACAGACTTCAGTGTGTAAACCACGGAAATGGCCATGTGGACATTAACTGCTGGTGCATGGAGTGTAGTGGCCAGTGGACGCTACCATGTCCCCACAGGCTGTGGGGCAGAATGTGGAAATGTCGCTCGTTACGTCCCCCCCTGTATGCGCAGGCGGAGTGGGTTGGCCCTGAGTACGCCAGGCCTGCGTAGGGGTGTGAATGAAAAGCCCGTCGTACTGGGCGTGGTTCTCATTCGAAATGGCCAACGTGTCTGCCAGGGCGGCGCCTCTCAGCCCGCCACGAGGCCGGCGCTGTGCACGGTGGGGCCTGCGTCCCTGTGCGCCTGCTGCACCCCGGGCCGCTGGTCCCCAGACCCGTCATGCCTGCCCCAGCGCACCAAGGAGGCTCCGTTCACCTGCCGACACCGGCATGTGTCAAATAGGGCCCACCACGTGTCAGTGCAATCTCCAAGCCCCAGTCCCGCGACCTCTGCAGCCTCTGCAGACCATCGCTGGCCTCCACGACGCTGGCCCACAGTACTCCTTTTTCATTGACATACTCCACCGGCGTACTCTTCAGCCCAGTTGTTGGCACATGTTGTACTGAGTCGTGAGTTTTGAATGGCAGTGAAACCAAGTCTGTGGCAACGTCCACATCACTATACTCCCTCCGATCAGTGAAGCCAAAGTCTGCATCGCAAGCCTGCGACACGTGGTGCCACTAACCCTGTTCAACGCAAGCCTGCGAGACGTGGTGCCACTAACCCTGTTCAACGCAAGCCGGCGACACGTGGTGCCACTAACCCTGTTCAACGCAAGCCGGCGACACGTGGTGCCACTAACCCTATTCAACGCAAGCCGGCGACACGTGGTGCCACAATCCTGTTCAACGCAAGCCGGCGACACGTGGTGCCACTAACCCTGTTCAACGCAAGCCGGCGACACGTGGTGCCACTAACCCTGGGCAACGCAAGCCGCCGACATTTGGATGAGGGCTCAGGCCTACACTGCGGTCCAGTAGGTCCCACATGTGGATCTGTGTCCTGAGTTTTGAATGGCAGTGACCCCAAGTCTGTGGCAGCGTCCACATCACTAAACTCCCTCCGATCAGTGAAGAAAAAGTCTGCATCACAAGCCTGCGACACGTGGTGCCACTAACCCTGTTCAACGCAAGCCAGCGACACTTGGATGAGGGCTCAGGCCTACACTGCAGTCCAGTAGGTCCCACATGTGGAACTGTGTCTTGAGTTCAGAATGGCAGTGACCAAATGTTAATTGCCGCGTTTATATCACTGAACTCCCTTCGATCAGTGTCCCAAACCCTGCATCGCAAGCACACGACACGTGTCTGTGGGCCCGTGCTGACCGCTGCCTCAGGCCTACACTGCGGTCCAGTAGGTCCCACATGTGGAACTGTGTGTTGGGTAATTCATGGAGGACTTCACACCATTGGACATGCCTCATCGCAGGCGGCATCCCCTATCTGCACTGGTGCCACTAACTCTGTGTGCAATGAGTCATGGGCACTGTCTGGTTGAACTTTGGTGGCATCTGAGTCCATGGGCTGGGGGTTGTCTGCATCATCATCTGGCTGGGACGGACTTGGTGTTCGACATGTGTCTGTTCCATTCATCTCCACCATAGTGACTGTTTCAGTGTGGTTCTGCCCTCTGCATCATGCCCTGGGGGTACACCTTCCACTGTACACCAAGACACTCCGCGACACCCCCCTTTGGCATCTACGAGAACCTGCTCTGCTCTCGTGACCCTGCCCCAGTGCACCGCAAGTCAGCGTCCCGTGGCGGTGGGCCTGAGCCGGACGCAGTGCATCCGGTGCCACTAACTCTGTGCAGCTCAAGTCATGGTGCCTTTATGGTTGAATGGTTGTGTCTTTTACGATGCACACTTTTGTAGTTTTTTGACTGCACCAAGCACTCCATGACGGCTGGTGTACACACACCCCACACACATCCAACACAGTTGTCACTCGACATGTGAGCCTGCTAATAAAAGTGGCCGGGGCACGTGCCCGTAGCCATTCACACCATCTAAGCAAGTGTGTCCGTGTGGTCATTATGTCAGCATGATGGGCCAGAGCCCTGCAACATCGCAGTGTGCTGTGTTCAGCGGACGATACCATGTCACCTCAGCAGTGGCTAAGACCTTGGACAGTTAGCTCCGTCTGCCCCCCCCTGCATGCACAAGCGGCGTGTGCTGGGCCGGCGTATGTCAGGTCAGCACTGGGGTGTGCTGATTTGGCAGGGGGCTCAGGGCGTGGCTCTGGTCTGGCCTTGAGCAGGAAGTGCGGTAAGCGTGTCTCTGTGTTGGAGTGTTGTCGCCACCAGGGCCACAGTCGTCGATGTTGCAATGTAGCATGCCCCCGGAGGGTGGGGCCGCACGTACGGGGAGATGTAGGAGCGCAAGTCCGCTCGGGGTCTTGGCTCATACATGACAAGTGTTGTGTGTATCAGTCCTGCGGCTGCATGGGTCAGATGCCTAGCCTCAATCGCAGCGCGATCACAGCCAGCCATGGACTGTACACCTGTGTCCGCCCTGTCCAGATCATTTGCCTACACTCACGTGGCCGCACACCCTCAACGGCCAGCATCACGGTGTTGTTGGCATGCCGCTGGACACACGCAGACAGGCATGCCAATGGTGTGCCATAGGAGTGCACGTGATGCAACCGCGCAGCGCACACAAGTGTGGGGGCTCGTGGGAGGAAGGAGCAGCTGTGAGGCAACGTAACACACAGTGAGGCCGCTCATGTGCCACGTGCTCGGCATATCATCCATGATTCCCTGGGTCGCAGACATCCCACCCCACCCACGACAGGCCTCTGCACATCTCCTGTATGCAAGCAGATGGTAAACTGACTGTAGGGATGAAAGGTCCTTTGTCTGAACTATCAGGCGGAAGCACATCTGCAGCTCCGAGCTGGGACTTGCATGTGCCCAGCACCCCCTGACAGATACGATAGCAGTTGCTGACGACTCCCACACTACGCACTGCCCGACGTGAGACCAACGTGTACACATCCCACACACAGAAGTCCTTGATCGTAGTTGGCGTGCGTGAAATGGCCTTCACACGTACTCCCACCCCATCCCAGGCCTGCACCCGTTGCACACAGACACTGCTCAATGATCCGAGCTGTGGCATTTCATCCACAGGACTGGCGTGGGTCAGCACAGTGCCGCTTCAAGCAGAGCCACTGACGCAATGGCAGACCATCCCGGACACATGCACAACCCCAGTCACGTGGACCGGTACCGTGCACGTCTGCTGCATGTACTGGGGGCACGGCCATTGGCAGTGCTGCGGATCAGTTACCGTCTAAACTTCTGCCTTGCCAACGTCACCTGAGTTCAGCCTTTGTTGCATTGTCGCTCGTGCATATTCGAGTGGACCATGGATGTCTGCTTCTCCAACGTAACGGTAGCTGAACTGGATTTTGACGTGTGTGTGCACCCCCTGTTGGCCCACGACCAGGAGTGTCACCGTGATGCCCGTTTATGGCATGCCTGGATGATTGGCATGCATGCTGGCAACTGGACCTGGGAGATTGCACGACTCGTCGTGTACAGTGACCACATTGAGCCGCTCCCCCATTGGGCTTTAGTGCCAATTGGGGCCAGGGGTTGGAGTCAGCACATCTGTCCGGGACAGCTGATGGGTTACGTCGCCGACATGTTAGATCCAGTCGACAACGAGCTCTTATTGGAAGTGTTGGCCTACGCTGCTGCACTCGCGTTCATGGACGAGTGACAACGTACCTTCAGCCACAGCTGAATGTGACCCATTGCACGTGTCCCGACGCCTGGTTGCATGTTGGGGATCTGGTCACATGTCCCAAGACGACAGTGGACATGGCTGCATTGGCCTGGACTCCGGATACATGCGCGGACAACCAACGCGCGTTGGCACTGACTTGTGTGGGTGATGGACTCCCCGGGGTGGACATGGGCGCTTTGCAACGTTCATCATTCCGACATGCTGCTGCATTGGTCTGCATGTTGTGACACTTCTCTTGGCCGTACTGACACGCAATTGTTGATGGAGTTTCCGCACCTTCAATTGTCTCCAACTGTGATGTGTGTTGATATGTATGCAAATGTGTGTGTCACGGCCTATCTGGGTCCCTGCCATACATGCATTGCTACCCCATCAGGGCTGTGGGTTGGTACTTGTGCATTGTCATGTCCCTGTTTCGTGCTTTGCTAGATGCGTATGGCCATTTACCAGCCACAAGCGGGTGCACTTGTGTCCTGTGTTCGGTTGTGCAAATGTTGGTGTTTGTACCACTTTGTGTTCGATGTTGGGGTGCTCTGCTTCCTATGTGTGTGTGCTGCATTGTGTGTGAGTTGGCCCTTCAGCTATGATTTGGCTCACCCTTCTCCCTTTCAGGCAGTGTGGTTTTCACTTCTGTGCTTGTTCAGTGGTGTGGTATTGCCGACTTGTGTGACTTGTGCTCTTGGTTGGTGTTGTTACTCTTGGGCATGGTTTGTCTGCAGTTGTGCTGTGCTTAATTGTGCATGTGTGCCATTGTGCCCATCTCCCCCGTCCCCCAGTCCCTGGTCGTTCCTCTCCCTGTTGCTGTTGTGTCTGTTGATTTTGAGCAGTTTCCGGTCCCCGACTCCTGCCACCATCTCCAGACTGATGTGGTGGACACCATTTCCTCCATGTCATCCAGCTCCTGGTGTGGCGCTGGACTCCCACCTCCGGTGTGCATTGCTGCCTTCTGGTTGTTGGCGTGTTTCTGCTTGTTTTTGCTTTTCGCATCACTCCAGCTGTTCTGGTTTTCTTCCATTGTCCTCCTCTGCTCTCCGGCTGCATTCACCTTGTCCACGATGGACTGCCATGTACAATGTTTTGTTGCCAATGTGGCTTGTGGGGTTGTGTACTTGCTCCAACTGCCTCCATTGTGCTTTGCTGTTGTTTTCTGTTTGGTTTGTCTTCATTTTTCCTGCTTTTGTTGTGCTTATTCCCGCCTGCCGTGTGTGTGTCGCGGGCCTGGCGCTGCTTATCGCTGCTTTCCTCATCGCGGATGGGCTCATCGCAAGTTTTTTTGCGTTGGGGTTTGTGTTTTTATCTCCGTCGCGGTGCTTGTATCGCGGACATTGGCCGCGTTTTCGGCAGCCTATCGCATGATACCGCCATGTTGTGAATTCCACGTTAACACCAGGTTATTTTCACGCGATAGACTGCGATGTGTAAAGTTGCGTTAACATTTTTTGGAGATGTTTAGCGCACGTTCTTGTGAATATCCCCCCAAGTCTTTTGCCATTTCTACAGCAAAGTCTTTAAGCATAGGAATAGCACAGGGCTATCCATGCCAAGCTGTTAAATGACAAAAGCCATTTACCACTCCAGGCACAGTATTACAGCTTAGGATTGGTAAAATACCATCCAAACCAACCTGAAATGAATAAAAGCAACCACTGACACGTGTTTCACTGTCATTACAGCTTTTCAGAGAGGTTTAGCTTCATCCAGACACAAGGGAGCACCCAGTATAAGTCAAAAGAATACCCTTGCAGTCATAGAGTGACGCATAAATTATGCAAAAAAGAAGAAGAGAACTCTGTGTAGTTCTCAAGTTTAGGTGGAAGGCAGCTTCTGTATAGAACACCAGCGACACTCTAGATTTGCTCACCTCAAAAGTCTGCTTTTCTATCAAAGTTTTTAAGCATGGGATTGGCACACTGCTATCCACGTCGAGATAGAAAGGGACAAAGTCTTTTGCCATTTCTACAGCAAAGTCCTTAAGCATAGAAATAGCACAGTGCTATCCATGCCAAGCTGTTAAATGAGAAAAGCCATTTACCACTCCAGGCAGAGTATTACAGCTTTGGATTGGTAAAATACCATCCAAGCCAACCTGAAATGAATAAAAGCAATCCCTGACACGTGTTCTGCTGTCTTTACAGCTCTTCAGAGAGATTAAGCTTTGTCCAGACACAAGGGAGCACCCAGTATAATTCAAAAGAATACCCTTGCAGGCATAGAGTGACGCATAAATTATGCAAAAAGAAGAAGAGAACTCTGGGTAGTTCTCAAGTTTAGGAGGAAGGCAGCTTCTGTATAGAGCACCCTCAACACCGGCGACACTCTAGATTTGCTAACCTCAAATGTCTGCTTTTCTATCATAGTTTTTAAGCATAGGATTAGCACAGTGCTATGCACGCCGAGATAGAAAGGGACCAGGGGGCATATTACCAAGGATTTTCGATAATTATCGCAAAGTGCGCTTAGCATTTTTTTATTTATTTAATCGCTGGCTATAGCTGGATTTCATCGCGGAGATAACGCGTTATTATCAACGCTTATCTCCAAGGCGATAAAAAATCCAGCGATAGCGGCGAAACCCAGCAGTAAATTCACTGCGCTATTGTAAAGCTTGCTAATAGGCAAGTGCGGACTCAGCCTGACAATCCACCTCCCATTGACAAGATGGGTAAGTCAGGTTTTTATCAGGCGTTAGAAACCAGCGATAATCGCGGTTAGCGCGACTTTTATTATCGCTTCGCGGGTCCGGGGCCGCATTGGTAATAGAGGGAAGTTGAGTTTGCGACTGTTTCCATGTTGTTGTTGTGAGGAACGCCCACTTTGCATATCATTAGCAATAAATATCGCTGACATGCAAAGCGGCACCAAAACTGTCGCTTTCGCCATAAAGCTGTCGCTAACAGCTGTTCACGACAGCTTGCTAATAGGGCGATAGAAATATCGCTGCTTTAGCAGCAAAAAGTGCTGCTAAAGCGGCGATACCGCCCCTTGCTAATATGCCCCCCAGGTCTTTTGCCATTTCTACAGCAAAGTATTAAAGCATAGGAATAGCACAGTGCTATCCGTGCCAAGCTGTAAATTGACAATAGCCATTTACCACTCCAGGCATAGTATTACAGCTTTGGTTTGGTAAAATACCATCCAAGCCAACCTGAAATGAATAAAAGCAACCCCTGACACGTGTTTCGCTGTCATTACAGCTCTTCAAAGAGGTTTAGCTTTGTCCATACACAAGGGAGCACCGAGTATAATTCAAAACAATACCCTTGCAGGCATAGAGTGACGCATAAATTATGCAAAAAAGAAGAAGAGATCTCTGGGTAGTTCTCAAGTTTAGGTGGAAGGCAGCTTCTGTATAGAGCACCCTCAACACCAGCGACACTCTAGATGTGGTCACCTCAAATGTCTGCTTTTCTATCAAAGTTTTTAAGCATGGGATTAGCACAGTGCTATCCACACTGAGATAGAAAGGGACAAAGGGGCATATTAGCAAGACCCACGTTAAAATTATCGCCGTTTTAGCGGCAGGAAACTGCCGCTAAAACGGGGATAATGGGCTTGCTAATATGCGTTATAGAATTCCAATAGAAGCCCAGGTTAGATGTGCAGGACCCTCAACACCAGCGACACTCTAGATTTGGTCACCTCAAATGTCTGCTTTTCTATCAAAGTTTTTAAGCATGGGATTAGCACTGTGCTATCCACGCCGAGATAGAAAGGGACAAAGTCTTTTGCCATTTCTACAGCAAAGTCTTTAAGCATAAGAACAACACAGTGCTATCCATGCCATGCTGTTAAATGACCAAAACCATTTACTACTCCAGGCACAGTATTAAAGCTTTGGATTGGTAAAATACCATCCTAGCCAACCTGAAATGAATAAAAGCAACCCCTGACACGTGTTTTGCTGTCATTACAGTTTTTCAGAGAGGTTTTGATTTGTCCAGACGCAAAGGAGCACCCAGTATAAGTCAAAAGAATACCCTTGCAGGCATAGAGTGACGCATAAATTATGCAAAAAAGAGGAAGAGAACTCTGGGTAGTTTGTAAGTTTAGGTGGAAGGCAGCTTCTGTGTAGAGCATCCTCAACACCAGCGACACTCTAGATTTGGTCACCTCAAATGTCTGCTTTTCTATCAAAGTTTTTAAGCATGGGATTAGCACAGTGCTGTCCATGCTGAGAGAGAAAGGAACAAAGGGGCATATTAGCAAGACCCACGTTAAAATTATCACCGTTTTAGCGGCAATAATGGGCTTGCTAATATGCATTATAGAATTCCAATAGAAGCCCAGGTTAGATGTGCAGGACATCTAACCTGGGCTTCTATTGGAATTCCATAACGCATATTAGCAAGCCCATTATCGCCGTTTTAGCGGCAGTTTCCTGCCGCTAAAACTGCAATAATTTTAACGTGGGTCTTGCTAATATTCCCCAAAGTCTTTTTCCATTTCTACAGCAAATTCTTTAAGTATAGGAATAGCACAGTGATATCCATGCCAAGTTGTTAAATGACAAAAACTATCTACTACTCCAGGCACAGTATTCCAGCTTTGGATTGGTAAAATATCATCCAAGAAAACCTGAAATAAATAAAAGCAACCCCTGACAAGTGTTTCACTGGCATTACAGCTCTTCAGAGAGGTTTAGCTTTCTCCAGACACAAGGGAGCACCCAGTATAAGTCAAAAGTATACCCTTGCAGGCATAGAGTGATGCATAAATTATGCAAAAAAGAAGGGAATTCTGGGTAGTTCTCAAGTTTAGGTGGAAGGCAGCTTCTGTATAGAGCCCCCTCAACACCAGCGACACTCTAGATTTGCTCACCTCAAATGTCTGCTTTTCTATCAAAGTTTTTAAGCATGGGATTAGCACAGTGCTATCCACGCCTAGATAGAAAGGGACAAAGGGGCATATTAGCAAGAAGCTCGTTAAAATTATCGCCGCTTTAGCGGCAGGAAACTGCCGCTAAAGCGGCGATAATTGGATTGATAATATGCGCTATAGAATTCCAATAGAAGCCCAGGTTAGATGTCCTGCACATCTAACCTGGGCTTCTATTGGAATTCTATAGCGCATATTATCAAGCCCATTATCGCCGCTTTAGCGGCAGTTTCCTGCCGCTAAAGCGGCGATAATTTTAACGATCTTCTTGCTAATATGCCCCAAAGTCTTTTGCCATTTCTACAGCAAAGTCTTTAAGCATAGGAATAGCACAGTGCTATCCATGCCAAGCTGTTAAAAGACAAAAGCCATTTACCACTCCAGGCACAAAATTACAGCTTTGGATTGGTAAAATACCATCCAAGCCAACGTGAAATGAATAAAAGCAATCCCTGACACGTGTTTCACTATCATTACAAATCTTCTGAGAGATATAGGGGCATATTAGCAAGACCGGCGATAAAATTATCGCCGTTTTAGCGGCAGGAAACTGCCGCTAAAACGGCGATAATGGGCTTGCTAATATGCGTTATGGAATTCCAATAGAAGCCCATGTTAGATGTGCAGGACATCTAACCTGGGCTTCTATTGGAATTCTATAACGCATATTAGCAAGCCCATTATCGCCGTTTTAGCGGCAGTTTCCTGCCGCTAAAACGGCGATAATTTTAACGTGGGTCTTGCTAATATGCCCCCTAGTTTTGTCCAGACACAAGGGAGCACCCAGTATAAGTCAAAAGAATACCCTTGCAGGCATAGAGTGACGGATAAATTATGCAAAAAAGAAGACGAGAACTCTGGGTAGTTCTCAAGTTTACGTGGAAGGCAGCTTCTGTATAGAACACCCTCAAAACCAGCGACACTCTAGATTTGCTCACCTCAAATGTCTGCTTTTCTATCAAAGTTTTTAAGCATGGGATTAGCACAGTGCTATCCACGCTGAGATAGAAAGGAACCCAGGGCCATTTTATCAAGAATGGCGCAAACATTATCGCCGCTTTAGCGGCAGGAAACTGCCGCTAAAGCGGCGATAAGGGGCTTGATAATATGCCCTAGAGAATTCCAATAGAAGCCCAGGTTTGATGTCCTTTACACCAGAACCTGGGCTTCTATTGGAATTCTCTAGGGCATATTATCAAGTCCCTTATCACTGCCTTAGCGGCAGTTTCCTGCCACTAAAGCAGGAATAATGTTTGAGCCGTTCTTGATAATATGGCCTCAAGTGTTTTGCCATTTCTATAGCAAAGTCTTTAAGCATAGGAATAGCACAGTGCTATCCATGCCACGCTGTTAAATGACAAAAGCCATTTACCACTCCAGACACAGTATTACAGCTTTGTATTGGTATAATACCATCCAAGCCAACCTAAAATGAATAAAAGCAACCCCTGACACCTTTTTCGCTGTCATTACAGCTCTTCAAAGAGGCTTAGCTTTGTCCAGACACATGGGAGCACCCAGTATAATTCAAAAGAATACCCTTGCAGGCATAGAGTGACGCATAAATTATGCAAAAAAAGAAGAAGAGATCTCTGGGTAGTTCTCAAGTTTAGGTGGAAGTCAGCTTCTGTATAGAGCACCCTCAACACCAGCGACACTCTAGATTTGCTCACCTCAAATGTCTGCTTTTCTATCAAAGTTTTTAAGCATGGGATTAGCAAAGTGCTAGCCACGCGAGATAGAAAGGGACCAAGGGGCATATTCAGCAGGACTTATCGCCACCTTAACGCATCAAAAGTGGAGATAGATTTAACGCCCCATTCACAAGCTGGTACAAACAGCAGACATTGCCAGTATTCCCGCGATAACTGCCGCAAAATTTACCTCCACGGGTGACACCACCAACTAACCCTAATGAGATGCAGAATAGGCGTTCCCGTGCAAAAACACACGAAAACACCACTACACCACTTTCACAACGAACTGCCAGATCTGTGATGCGAACCAAAAACAGGCGATAAGCCGCGGTAGCAGCAGGGAATTAACACCTGCCTTTTGCTGGTGTTAAGCAGGACGACTACCTGCAGCATGAAAGGGAGCCCAGCCAAGAGCCACATCTGAAGAACCACAGATGCCATGGAGACAATGATCATGCAGCTCGGAGACCCATGAGGGCCACAACACCCACCGCCACCACCCCCAGGCCAGCCACCACCCCCAGGACCCGCCCCGCCCCCCCCCCCGGACCACCACAGAGGCAGCGTACACAAAGACAGCGGACCCACCTTAAACGCACCAGCTGCACAGACCCAACGCCAGAGGAGGACATTGCCCACTACAGGCCTAAAGGACAACCATCCCCCGCATCCTGACCCACAGCGCCCACCAGCTGACGGTACCAACACAGCGGACAACCAACATCCCTCCGCAGACAGAGCTGCCAGCTGTGCTGCACATGTTGGCCTCTGGTACCTTCCAACCCACAACTGCCAGAGTCGGAGGAGTCTCACAGCCAGCCCTATCCAAGTTCATCACACCTGTCCTGGATGCCATCATCAGCCTGGTGCCCGAGCACCTCCACTCCACCCACACTGCGTAGGAGGAGCTGGAGACCAAGCAAGGCTTCTATGCCATAGCTGGATTCCCTCACGTGTTGGGGGCAATCGACTGCACACATGTACCCCTCGTGCCCCCTGCCGACACTGCACACAACTACCGCAACAGAAAGCACACGCATTCCATCAATGTGCAGGCAATAGTGGACCACCGGGGACTCCTCAACAATGTTGTGGCCAACTCCCCAGGCAGTGTGCATGATTCATACATCTCCTGACAGTCCATCATCAACCAGCGCTCCCAGGATGGCACCTATGGAAATGCATTGCTCATTGGAAAGTACCAAATGAACACACCACACACCTCCACTCCACAGTCATGCAACTCACGACACTGGCAATGGGCACGCAGCAAAACTACATGCAACATGCCACACAACATGCCAACTGACCAGACACGACAACACGACTCCATTGGGAACCTGGGCTTGCCATGCACACAACCCAGCCACGGCATGGCACCACAGCCACACAATAGCAGAATGTGAGGAGAGGCTTGGAGCAGGCATATGCGAGAGCGGCAAGTGACTAATGAATGAGAACCTACCCAATGCCAGGTGTGGCGTGGATGTGCCGGACAGACTTCAGTGTGTAAACCACGGAAGTGGCCATGTGGACATTAACTGCTGGTGCATGGAGTGTAGTGGCCAGTGGACGCTACCATGTCCCCACAGGCTGTGGGGCAGAATGTGGAAATGTCGCTCGTTACGTCCCCCCCTGTATGCGCAGGCGGAGTGGGTTGGCCCTGAGTACGCCAGGCCTGCGTAGGGGTGTGAATGAAAAGCCCGTCGTACTGGGCGTGGTTCTCATTCGAAATGGCCAACGTGTCTGCCAGGGCGGCACCTCTCAGCCCGTCATGAGGCCGGCGCCATGCACGGCGGGGCCTGCGTCCCTGTGCGCCTGCTGCACCCCGGGCCGCTGGTCCCCAGACCCGTCATGCCTGCCCCAGCGCACCAAGGAGGCTCCGCTCACCTGCCGACACCGGCATGTGTCAAATAGGGCCCACCACGTGTCAGTGCAATCTCCAAGCCCCAGTCCCGCGACCTCTGCAGCCTCTGCAGACCATCGCTGGCCTCCACGACGCTGGCCCACAGTACTCCTTTTTCATTGACATACTCCACCGGCGTACTCTTCAGCCCAGTTGTTGGCACATGTTGTACTGAGTCGTGAGTTTTGAATGGCAGTGACCCCAAGTCTGTGGCAGCGTCCACATCACTATACTCCCTCCGATCAGTGAAGCCAAAGTCTGCATCGCAAGCCTGCGACACGTGGTGCCACTAACGCTGTTCAACGCAAGCCTGTGACACGACGTGCCACTAACCCTGTTCAACGCAAGCCGGCGACACGTGGTGCCACTAACCCTGTTCAACGCAAGCCGGCGACACGTGGTGCCACTAACCCTGTTCAACGCAAGCCGGCGACATGTGGTGCCACTAACCCTATTCAACGCAAGCCGGCGACACGTGGTGCCACTAACCCTGTTCAACGCAAGCCGGCGACACGTGGTGCCACTAACCCTGTTCAACGCAAGCCGGCGACACGTGGTGCCACTAACCCTGTTCAACGCAAGCCGCCGACACTTGGATGAGGGCTCAGGCCTACACTGCGGTCCAGTAGGTCCCACATGTGGATCTGTGTCCTGAGTTTTGAATGGCAGTGACCCCAAGTCTGTGGCAGCGTCCACATCACTAAACTCCCTCCGATCAGTGAAGCAAAAGTCTGCATCACAAGCCTGCGACACGTGGTGCCACTAACCCTGTTCAACGCAAGCCGGCGACACTTGGATGAGGGCTCAGGCATACACTGCAGTCCAGTAGGTCCCACATGTGGAACTGTGTCTTGAGTTCAGAATGGCAGTGACCAAATTTTAATTGCCGCGTTTATATCACTGAACTCCCTTCGATCAGTGTCCCAAACCCTGCATCGCAAGCACACGACAGGTGTCTGTGGGCCCGTGCTGACCGCTGCCTCAGGCCTACACTGCGGTCCAGTAGGTCCCACATGTGGAACTGTGTGTTGGGTAATTCATGGAGGACTTCACACCATTGGACATGCCTCATCGCAGGCGGCATCCCCTATCTGCACTGGTGCCACTAACTCTGTGCGCAATGAGTCATGGGCACTGTCTGGTTGAACTTTGGTGGCATCTGAGTCCATGGGCTGGGGTTGTCTGCATCATCATCTGGCTGGGACAGACTTGGTGTTCGACATGTGTCTGTTCCATTCATCTCCACCATAGTGACTGTTTCAGCGTGGTTCTGCCCTCTGCATCATGCCCTGGGGGTACACCTTCCACTGTCCACCGAGACACTCCGCGACACCCCCCTTTGGCATCTACGAGAACCTGCTCTGCTCTCGTGACCCTGCCCCAGTGCACCGCAAGTCAGCGTCCCGTGGCAGTAGGCCTGAGCCGGACGCAGTGCATCCGGTGCCACTAACTCTGTGCAGCTCAAGTCATGGTGCCTTTATGGTTGAATGGTTGTGTCTTTTACGATGCACACTGTTGTAGTTTTTTGACTGCACCAAGCACTCCATGACGGCTGGTGTACACACACCCCACACACATCCAACACAGGTGTCACTCAACATGTGAGCCTGCTAATAAAAGTGGCCGGGCGCACGTGCCCGTAGCCATTCACACCATCTAAGCAAGTGTGTCCGTGTGGTCATTATGTCAGCATGATGGGCCAGAGCCCTGCAACATCGCAGTGTGCTGTGTTCAGCGGACGATACCATGTCACCTCAGCAGTGGCTAAGACCTTGGACAGTTAGCTCCGTCTGCCCCCCCTGCATGCACAAGCGGCGTGTGCTGGGCCGGCATATGTCAGGTCAGCGCTGGGGTGTGCTGATTTGGCAGGGGGCTCAGGGCGTGGCTCTGGTCTGGCCTTGAGCAGGAAGTGCGGTAAGCGTGTCTCTGTGTTGGAGTGTTGTCGCCACCAGGGCCACAGTCGTCGATGTTGCAATGTAGCATGCACCCGGAGGGCGGGGCCGCACGTATGGGGAGATGTAGGAGCGCAAGTCCGCTCAGGGTCTTGGCTCATACATGACAAGTGTTGTGTGTATCAGTCCTGCGGCTGCATGGGTCAGATGCCTAGCCTCAATCAAAGCGCGATCACAGCCAGCCATGGACTGTACACCTGTGTCCGGCCTGTCCAGATCATTTGCCTACACTCATGTGGCCGCACACCCTCAACGGCCAGCATCACGGTGTTGTTGGCATGCCGCTGGACACACGCAGACAGGCATGACAATGGTGTGCCATAGGAGTGCACGTGATGCAACCGCGCAGCGCACACAAGTGTGGGGGCTCGTGGGAGGAAGGAGCAGCTGTGAGGCAACGTAACACACAGTGAGGCCGCTCATGTGCCACGTGCTCGGCATATCATCCATGATTCCCTGGGTCGCAGACATCCCACCCCACCCACGACAGGCCTCTGCACATCTCCTGTATGCAAGCAGATGGTAAACTGACTGTAGGGATAAAAGGTCCTTTGTCTAAACTATCAGGCGGAAGCACATCTGCAGCTCCGAGCTGGGACTTGCATGTGCCCAGCACCCCCTGACAGACACGATAGCAGTTGCTGACGACTCCCACACTACGCACTGCCCGACGTGAGACCAACACACAGCCCACACACAGAAGTCCTTGATCGTAGTTGGCGTGCGTGAAATGGCCTTCACACGTACTCCCACCCCATCCCAGGCCTGCACCCATTGCACACAGACACTGCTCAATGATCCGAGCTGTGGCATTTCATCCACAGGACTGGCGTGGGTCAGCACAGTGCCGCTTCAAGCAGAGCCACTGACGCAATGGCAGACCATCCCAGACACATGCACAACCCCAGTCACGTGGACCGGTACCGTGCACGTCTGCTGCATGTACTGGGGGCACTGCCATTGGCAGTGCTGCGGATCAGTTACCGTCTAAGCTTCTGCCTTGCCAACGTCACCTGCGTTCAGCCTTTGTTGCATTGTCGCTCGTGCATATTCGAGTGGACCATGGATGTCTGCTTCTCCAACGTAACGGTAGCTGATCTGGATTTCGACGTGTGTGCGCACCCCCTGTTGGCCCACGACCAGGAGTGTAACCGTGATGCCCGTTTGTGGCATGCCTGGATGATTGGCATGCATGCTGGCAACTGGATCTGGGAGATTGCACGACTCGTCATGTACAGTGACCACATTGAGCCGCTCCCCCATTGGGCTTTAGTGCCAATTGGGGCCAGGGGTTGGAGTCAGCACATCTGTCCGGGACAGCTGATGGGTTACGTCGCCGACATGTTAGATCCAGTCGACAACGAGCTCTTATTGGAAGTGTTGGCCTACGCTGCTGCACTCGCGTTCATGGACGAGTGACAACGTACCTTCAGCCACAGCTGAATGTGACCCATTGCACGTGTCCCGACGCCTGGTTGCATGTTGGGGATCTGGTCACATGTCCCAAGACGACAGTGGACATGGCTGCATTGGCCTGGACTCCGGATACATGCGCGGACAACCAACGCGCGTTGGCACTGACTTGTGTGGGTGATGGACTCCCCGGGGTGGACATGGGCGCTTTGCAACGTTCATCATTCCGACATGCTGCTGCATTGGTCTGCATGTTGTGACACTTCTCTTGGCCGTACTGACACGCAATTGTTGATGGAGTTTCCGCACCTTCAATTGTCTCCAACTGTGATGTGTGTTGATATGTATGCAAATGTGTGTGTCACGGCCTATCTGGGTCCCTGCCATACATGCATTGCTACCCCATCAGGGCTGTGGGTTGGTACTTGTGCATTGTCATGTCCCTGTTTCGTGCTTTGCTAGATGCGAATGGCCATTTACCGGCCACAAGCGGGTGCACTTGTGTCCTGTGTTCGGTTGTGCAAATGTTGGTGTTTGTACCACTTTGTGTTCGATGTTGGGGTGCTCTGCTTCCTATGTGTGTGTGCTGCATTGTGTGTGAGTTGGCCCTTCAGCTATGATTTGGCTCACCCTTCTCCCTTTCAGGCAGTGTGGTTTTCACTTCTGTGCTTGTTCAGTGGTGTGGTATTGCCGACTTGTGTGACTTGTGCTCTTGGTTGGTGTTGTTACTCTTGGGCATGGTTTGTCTGCAGTTGTGCTGTGCTTAATTGTGCATGTGTGCCATTGTGCCCATCTCCCCCGTCCCCCAGTCCCTGGTCGTTCCTCTCCCTGTTGCTGTTGTGTCTGTTGATTTTGAGCAGTTTCCGGTCCCCGACTCCTGCCACCATCTCCAGACTGATGTGGTGGACACCATTTCCTCCATGTCATCCAGCTCCTGGTGTGGCGCTGGACTCCCACCTCCGGTGTGCATTGCTGCCTTCTGGTTGTTGGCGTGTTTCTGCTTGTTTTTGCTTTTCGCATCACTCCAGCTGTTCTGGTTTTCTTCCATTGTCCTCCTCTGCTCTCCGGCTACATTCACCTTGTCCACGATGGACTGCCATGTACAATGTTTTGTTGCCAAAGGGGCTTGTGGGGTTGTGTACTTGCTCCGACTGCCTCCATTGTGCTTCGCTGTTGTTCTCTGTTTGGTTTGTCTTCATTTTTCCTGCTTTTGTTGTGCTTATTCCCGCCTGCCGTGTGTGTGTCGCGGTCCTGGCGCTGCTTATTGCTGCTTTCCTCATCGCGGATGGGCTCATTGCAAGTTTTTTTGCGTTGGGGTTTGTGTTTTTATCTCCGTCGCGGTGCTTGTATCGCGGACATTGGCCGCGTTTTCGGCAGACTATCGCATGGTACCGCCATGTTGTGAATTCCACGTTAACACCGGGTTATTTTCACGCGATAGACTGCGATGTGTAAAGTTGCGTTAACATTTTTTGGAGATGTTTAGCGCACGTTCTTGTGAATATCCCCCCAAGTCTTTTGCCATTTTTACAGCAAAGTCTTTAAGCATAGGAATAGAACAGTGCTATCCATGCCAAGCTGTGAAATGACAAAAGCCATTTACCACTCCAGGCATAGTATTACAGCTTAGGATTGGTAAAATACCATCCAAACCAACCTGAAATGAATAAAAGCAACCACTGACACGTGTTTCACTGTCATTACAGCTTTTCAGAGAGGTTTAGCTTCATCCAGACACAAGAGAGCACCCAGTATAAGTCAAAAGAATACCCTTGCAGGCATAGAGTGACGCATAAATTATGCAAAAGAAGAAGAGAACTCTGTGTAGTTCTCAAGTTTAGGTGGAAGGCAGCTTCTGTATAGAACACCAGGAACACTCTAGATTTGCTCACTTCAAAAGTCTGCTTTTCTATCAAAGTTTTTAAGCATGGGATTGGCACACTGCTATCCACGCCGAGATAGAAAGGGACAAAGTTTTTTGCCATTTCTACAACAAAGTCCTTAAGCATAGAAATAGCACAGTACTATCCATGCCAAGCTGTTAAATGAGAAAAGCCATTTACCACTCCAGGCAGAGTATTACAGCTTTGGATTGGTAAAATACCATCCAAGCCAACCTGAAATGAATAAAAGCAACCCCTGACACATGTTTTGCTGTCTTTACAGCTCTTCAGAGAAGTTAAGCTTTGTCCAGACACAATGGAGCACCCAGTATAATTCAAAAGAATACCCTTGCAGGCATAGAGTGACGCATAAATTATGCAAAAAAAGAAGAAGAGAACTCTGGGTAGTTCTCAAGTTTAGGAGGAAGGCAGCTTCTGTATAGAGCACCCTCAACACCGGCGACACTCTAGATTTGCTAACCTCAAATGTCTGCTTTTCTATCATAGTTTTTAAGCATAGGATTAGCACAGTGCTATGCACGCCGAGATAGAAAGGGACCAGGGGGCATATTACCAAGGATTTGCGATAATTATCGCAAAGCGCGCTTAGCGTTTTTTATTTTTTATTTTAAATTATTATTATTGCAGGCTATTGCTGGATTTCATCGCGGAGATAACGCGTTATTATCAACGCTTATCTCCAAGGCGATAAAAAATCCAGCGATAGCGACGAAACCCAGCAGTAAATTCACTGCGCTATTGTAAAGCTTGCTAATAGGCAAGTGCGGACTCAGCCTGACAATCCACCTCCCATTGACAAGATGGGTAAGTCAGGTTTTTATCAGGCGTTAGAAACCAGCGATAATCGCGGTTAGCGCGACTTTTATTATCGCTTCGCGGGTCCGGGGCCGCATTGGTAATAGAGGGAAGTTGAGTTTGCGACTGTTTCCATGTTGTTGTTGTGAGGAACGCCCACTTTGCATATCATTAGCGATAAATATCGCTGACATGCTAAGCGGCACCAAAACAGTCACTTTTCGCCATAAAGCTGTCGCTAACAGCTGCTCACGACAGCTTGCTAATAGGGTGATAGAAATATCGCTGCTTTAGCGGCGATACCGCCCCTTGCTAATATGCCCCCCAGGTCTTTTGCCATTTCTACAGCAAAGTATTAAAACATAGGAATAGCACAGTGCTATCCATGCCAAGCTGTAAATTGACGAAAGCCATTTACCATTCAAGGCATAGTATTACAGCTTTGGTTTGGTAAAATACCATCCAAGCCAACCTGAAATGAATAAAAGCAACCCCTGACACGTGTTTCCCTGTCATTACAGCTCTTCAGAGAGGTTTCGCTTTGCCCAAACACAAGGGAGCACCCAGTATAAGTTAAAAGAATACCCTTGCAGGCATAGAGTGACACATAAATTATGCAAAAAAGAAGAAGAGAACTCTGGGTAGTTCTCAAGTTTAGGTGGAAGGCAGTTTCTGTATAGAGCACCCTCAACAGCAGTGACACTCTAGATTTGCTCACCTCAAATGTCTGCTTTTCTATCAAAGTTTTTAAGCATGGGATTAGCACAGTGCTATCTACGCCTAGATAGAAAGGGACAAAGGGGCATATTAGCAAGGGCACTATCGCCGCTTTAGCGGCACTTTCGCCGCTAAAGCGGCGATATTCATATCGCCCTATCAGCAAACTGTCTCTAACAGCAGTTAGCGACAGTTTGCGGGCATTAGCGCCCGTTTTTACCGCTTTGCATGTCAGTGATATTTATCGCTAATGACATGCAAAGTGGAGCGTTCCAACGAACAAACCTGGAAACACCCGCTAACAGGCCTATCGCCTATTAGCAAGGTGGCCATGGCCCCAGTTAGCGACGTGAAAAGTCGCGCTAACCGGAGTCATCGCCATTTAATTAACACCTGCAATTAGCAGGTGTTAGCCATACCTAACATGGGGGGTGGATTATGCTGATACGACCACAGGGTCGTATCAGCAAGGTGTTCTCCCTTCTCCATGCAACATCGCTGGTTTTTCAGCGATGTTGGCCCATTCCCCGCTATCGCTGGAATATTCATCGCCATAGCGCTAATCGTTGCTAATACAGCGTTAGCGTGGCGATATATTCCAGCGATAGCCGGCGATAAAAAAAATCACGCCAAGCAGAGTTAGCGATGATAATCGCCTCTTCTTGCTAATATGCCCCAAAGTCTTTTGCCATTTCTACAGCAAAGTCTTTAAGCATAGGAATAGCACAGTGCTATCCATGCCAAGCTGTTAAATGACAAAAGCCATGTACCACTCCAGGCACAGTATTACAGCTTTGGATTGGTAAAATATCATCGAAGCCAACCTGGATTAAGTAAAAGCAAACCCTGACAAGTGTTTCACTGTCATTACAGCTCTTCAGAAAGGTTTAGCTTCGTCCAGACACAACGGAGCACCCAGTATAAGTCAAAAGAATACCCTTGCAGGCATAGAGTGATGCATAAATTATGCAAAAAAGAAGAAGAGAACTCTGGATAGTTCATAAGTTTAGGTGGAAGGCAGTTTCTGTGTAGAGCACCCTCAACACCAGCGACACTCTTGATTTGGTCACCTCAAATGTCTGCTTTTCTATCAAAGTTTTTAAGCATGGGATTAGCACAGTGCTAGCCACGCCTAGATAGAAAGGGACAAAGTCTTTTGCCATTTCTACAGCAAAGTCTTTAAGCATAGGAATAGCACAGTGCTATCCATGCCAAGCTGTTAAATGACAAAAGCCATTTACCACTCCAGGCACAGTATTACAGATTTGGATTGGTAAAATACCATCCAAGCCAACCTGAAAAGAACAAAAGCAACCCCTGACACGTGTTTCACTGTCATTACAAATCTTCAGAGAGGTTTAGTTTTGTCCAGACTTAAGGGAGCACCCAGTATAGGTCAAAAGAATACCCTTGCAGGCATAGAGTGACGGATAAATTATGCAAAAAAGAAGAAGAGAACTCTGGGTAGTTCTCAAGTTTACGTGGAAGGCAGCTTCTGTATAGAACACCCTCAAAACCAGCGACACCCTAGATTTGCTCACCTCAAATGTCTGCTTTTCTATCAAAGTTTGTAAGCATGGGATTAGCACAGTGCTATCCGCGCCGAGATAGAAATGGACATGGGGGTATATTCACAAGAACGTGTGATAACTACCACAAGAATAGCATAACGCAATTTTCAATATTGCAGCTTATCGCGGGAAAATATCCACGTGTCAACGTGGAATTCACAACAAGGCTGTACCATGCGATAGCCACCAGATAACACATCAAATGTCAGCGCCAAAATCAACACCACGCCGAACGCGATAAATCATGCGATGAGGCCAAACGTGGTACAGAAATCAGCGAACACCAGCCACAGGCCTGTAAATCCCACGCGGCCGGCGGGAAAAAGCACCATAAAAGAAAGAAAAAAAAGAGCTCAAAACAATTCAAACTGCGTAGCAACATGGATGCACCCGGACCGAGTGCAGAGGACAAGCCGAACACCACAAGCCCTACGGAGGACCATCCAGGAACCCCGCTTTCGGGGAAGGGCAAGGACAAGAGGAAGAGGAAGACCGGGTACAGTCCGCGAGGAAGACCAGATCATCGTCACGGGGTGACCGAACACCATCAACAACTGTTCGGCACCTCCACTGCGGCACTGGCAACCCAAACCGAAATATGGCAGGCCATCCTCACCAAGGTCAATGCAGTCGGAGTGTCCAGGAGGTCACTGGAGGAGTTCAAGAGGCGCTGGCATGATCTGAAAAGGCAGACCAAACATAAGCTTGCCGCCAACAGAGAGGCAGCAACGGCGACTGGAGGTGGGAGTCCTGCGACACAGGAGGAGCTGGAGCAAATGGTGGCCACAGTCAGCAGTGAGGAGACGGTGGCAGGATTGGGGGGCCTGGACACAGCACAATATGACCTGACCCAACAGCAACAGGGTGAGTAACCACCAGGGATGGGGGGGACGGGTGGAGATGGGCACAATGGCACACATGCACAATTATGCGCAGCACACAGCACACCCACAATGACCGTGGAACATGTCCCTGAATGCCTTGGCACACTGCAGCACACATAGAAATGCCAAGTAGGCCCCCATCCACAATGTGCACAGAGGGCCCCCCCACTATCACCAATATCACCACCGACCCGTGCACATGTGCTGAATCCAGCAAAGCAGCTGCTCCGTGACCCACACTGACTATGCAAGTAACACTGCATGTCCGATAGCACGGCAGCTGCCCCAAGAAAATGACATGGCCCACGGAGCAACATGGAGGTAGCCAAGTGCGGATCACATCCGTAAAGGAGCAGGTCACACTCCGACGTGTCCACGTGCACCCACAACCCATGCCTCACAATACACGCAGCAGACGAACAATGCACCAGGCCACAAAAACAGTCTGCGAGCACACATGACCCAAGTCAAAAGCAAATCAGGCCCCGATAAGCACACAATTCAAAGGCACCCCGCCTCAAAGGGAGAAGGCTACACGAAATCAGAGCTGCTGGGGCAACTCACCCACAATGCAGCACACACACATAGCAATCACAGAACATCAGCAATGAAGGCAATGTGGTACAAAGTGCAACACCAGCACCACATGACAGAGCTCACAACAGGTTCCACTCGTGCGTAGTAACTGTCCACCCACATTTGGCATTGCCTGACACTGTGTGATGATAATGTACGGGTACTACCACACATCCGTCATGTAGTCGAAAAACACACTGACAGCCATCAAATAGCCAGCACCCCCCAAACAGTCACAATGTACATTGGCATGCAGTCTGAATGTATACATCGGCAAATCATCACCATACATGTGAAACTCTGTTAACCTGCATCTCCTCTTTACATTGCAGAGGGACAAACAACACCCCCTGCAGAGCACACCACACATCCCACCATTGATGATGAAGAGGACAACCTGCACACATGTCAAGACACCCTCCAACGCATGTTGGACAGGATCTACACCCCACCCCCAGGAGCAGGCCAGGCCAGCTGCCTCGAGGTGACCCCACCACCTGCACAGACCACACAGCAGGAAACACACACCACCACGGCTGTCTCCCAGGAACACCCCGACCAATACATGGAATTCCAACGGCGTGTGTTGGGTTGCCAGGTGGAGTTGGCTCATCAGCTGCGGGTGTGTTTCGAGCTCGTGGCAGCCAAACTCGATGCCATACGTGGGTGTCTGAGTCCCATCAGGGACCACATACAGTCCCTATCGGACACCCCTGTACGCACCATGCTCCGCCACAGACCTTGGCTAACCTCGCTGGTGCCATGAGTCTAATACATGCACTGTCTTGTCAGACAGGCACCAGCCATGACAGCACAGAGTTGGCACAGATGCGGAGGGCAATGGACACCATGGAGCAGATGCAGGCTGGAAGGATGTCCGCCACGGCTGGACACCAGGGAGCAGTGGCTGGGAACAGCAACGCCCTGCAGTACTCCAACTTGCCATTGCTGCCACTGAGCCGTTCCCAGATGACTGCAGCAGGAACAACGACACACACAGCTCCAACCCCTGATGTGTCCGTGTTACACTGTGATGCTGCCCCATCACCTACGTAGTCTGATGTGTCAGGGGCACACAGCGATGCAGCCATCACCCCGCCACACACACCGGACACACCGGACACAGAACCCGTATCAGGGGAGTGAGAAGGGGATGGGAACTACTGTGTGAGGAAGGAGGCAGTAGCATCCATCACCGCCATATGGCCTGTCCCTGCCTGGTCATGACCTATGCATCATGCCCTGGGAAATACCTCCTACTGACCTCCGGAACACCCTGTGACATTCACCCGGACCCCGACACGGACTGCCATTTCTGCACCGCTGGCCAATCACACAGCAATCCTGCTGCGGACTGCACTCTCCCTCTTCCCAATCACTGTGCAATCCCCAAAGTACTCTGGTTGGCCCACCACTGGGCTTCCATGTGATGTGGGCTTGGATGGCCAGGTACAGCTCCAGCTCCGTCAATCACCTGAATGTGAATAAAACATTCTTAATCACACAGATGTGTCATCACTATGTTCACTCACGTATGGAAGTATGGCTGGATGTGGGGAGGATGATTGCACATGAAGGTACACCCTGGTAACTGACATCTATGCGCATGTCTATCCCTGACACACATGGCCAATTGGATGACTGGGAAGGTGAGTACTAGCTGTGTCCCCATTGAACATCAACAGCAATCGCACAACACCCCAAAGTAGGCACACGTCCATGTGTTGAATAGGGCCGTGTGTAGGAGTGACCAAAATGGTGGCAGGCCAGGAGTGGTATCCCACACCACGTGTGACAGCAGAACTTCACGTCGCAGACCGACTTACACACATCTGTGTGGACACAATCTGTTGTGATGTATGACATTGCTCCACATGGTCAGAGGTTGGACACCATACACACATAGCTGGAGTCATGTAAGTGCACATGTCGTCCAGCACCTATCCGAAAACAATGTCTGACTCACAGATGCCGAGCTTGCCAAAGGGACACACCCCCATTGCACATGCGTCAGTCAGTTCCTCCCTGTGTTGTGATGAGGCTCATTGTGGCACACGAGTGGACAATCTAAACAACACATCTCACAGTTAGACACCAGTGGAGTGGCATAGGCTTTATTGGCATGTGCGTGTCAGTACGGACGAGGCAACGGCCACAACTAGCAGGGACATGCTTAAGACACTTACACGCAGCCTGGGTACATGTCGAGGTTCAGATGATGGTGGGGCTGAAATGGACAACATTCATCACAGATGGCAATGCTCACAGCCCACCTTGCCTTGCTGGATGAGTCATGTGTTGTTTGGCGTCTGCACATTGCCCCGTGTGAGGGGGCACGACTCACTGCACGTGGGGTCTGCATGGTGCTCTGCCTCCGGGGTGTGCCGATTGTCTGCTCTGCCGACAGTGATCATGTGTGAGGGTCCGACAGGTTCACATGTCGTGCTACATTGCCATGTGTGTGCTCTCACCCAGCAGTGTGTCCGAATTGGCAACGTTGCCAGCCGACGCTGTGTTGCTCCAACCATGGACCTGCGTCGCCTTGCACAGGTGTGTGTACACACGCGTTATTCCACGCACATGCATCCAGAGCCCGACCGAAGGCAGACGTGTCCTCTGTTGTGGTGGGATACGTGAGCAATCCCCACGATGCAACAAGTTATTGGGCCATGTGCTGTGGGTGGCAATCGGATGTGGCTGCAGGAACGTAGTTACTCATCCATGAATGCCCGTGCAGCTTCATGTGCAATGTGTTCCAATAGTACGTCGTTGTCATGTTCAAGGAAGACCAGGGTGAGCCAATCCATTAGGTGGTCCGGGCAGGTGTGCTCAGCCCACGCCGTCTCACCGATCCGCAACACAGCCCAATAGGGGAGCGCCTTGATGTGGTCACTGCACACGAGAAATTGTGCAATCTCCCATGCACATCTACCAATACATACGCAGTATGTCAAGGCATCCCATGCACGGCTGTCTCGGTTACACTCCTGTTCGTGATCCAACAGGGGGCGCAGACACAAGTCATAGTCCAATTCATCAACAGTTGTGTTGGATAGGCAGACATCCATGGGACACTCGAATGTGCATGTTCGGCAGTGGAACCAGGGCTGGACACAGGTGACGTGGGCAATGCGGAAGCTGAGCCTGTAACTGATCTGCAGCACTGCCAGTGGCAGTGCGCCCAGTAAATGCAGCATACGTGCACGGTACTGTTCTACGTGACAGGGGTTGTGCATGTGCCCGGTATGGCCTGCCATTGCGTTGGTGCGTCTCGTGAACAGGCACTCTTCTGGACTGCGGCAGTTGTGTGGAGGCTATACCACAGCTCTGAGCAATGATTCGAATGTGTGTGCAACGTTGTGGGTTATGGGTTGCTGTTTCTGTGAGTGTCAAGGGCATCCCATGCGGGGGTACCACAGGCAGGGGCTTCTATGTGTGGGCTGTGGATGAGTCGGATGGTTCATTTGCGGAATGCGTGGTGTGGGAGTAGTCCCCATCTGCCATTGCGTCTCTAGGGTGTTCCAGGCGCGTTCTGGACCAAGGTCAGAGGTTCAGGTGTCCTCCCGCATTCTGCATTGGGACAATGGTGCTTTCATCCCTGATGTTTGTCTGACTACTACTTTTGTTTTCGGAATGTGATGTGGGTTTGGCGCTGAGATTGGGACACGGCCTTGGGCTCATGGTGTACGGATGGTGATGCACACACACATGTTGGCATGTGGAGCCAGGTGCCCAAGCGGCCTTGCGCTGCTTGTGCTATCTCACTCCGTCTCTCTCCCTCGCTCTCTCCCTCTCTTTCCTTTGTTGGGCGCATGGCACACCTTCTTCTCTTGGATTTGGTCTTCCAGGCTGTGTGCTACGGATTGTCCAGTGAGGAGCAGCTAGGACTCATCCTAAGGGTTGTTTCTGCTTTTGTTTGTATGGTGTTTTGTGTTGGTGATTGCATTGCTGTATGACTGATTCTCCATTTTCTGGCCACGCATGTATGTTTATTTTCATGCTTGTGCGACATCAGGCAAAATGTTTGTTTTGGGATTCGTAGTGTTGGTGTACAATTTCTTAGTCCGGGGTTGGGGGTGGTCCCAGGGGGGGGCGGTGTTGCGGACCTGGGGGTGGTGGCGGTGGGTGTTGTGGCCCTCTTGGGTATCCAGGCTGCATTATTAGTGGCTCCATGGCATCTGCTGCCCTTCGGATGTGGCCCTGGGCTGTGCTCCCTTTTGTGGTGCTGGCTGCCGTCCGACTTTACACCAGGTCAGAGCAGGTGTAGATTTCCTGGTGCTAACACGCCTTATCGCCTGTTTTGTGTTTTTATCGCGGATGTGGCTGGTCGTTGTGAATGTTGAGGTGTGCTGTTGTCTCTGCTTTTGTCACGGGAACGCCTACTCTGCATCTCATTAGCGATATTTGCGAGGGTCCTCTGTGGCGATGTTTTTTGCGGCTGCTATTGCGGGTAAACTGGTGCTGTGGGCTGTTAACACCGGCTTGTGAATGGGGGGGTAAATTTATCACGACTTTGGCTGCAATAAAGTGCCGTTAATTCGGCGATAGCTCTTTGTGAATATGCCCCACAGTCTTTTGCCATTTCTACAGCAAAGTCTTTAAGCATAGAAATAGCACAGTGCTATCCATGCCAAGCTGTTAAATGAGAAAAGCCATTTACCACTCCAGGCAGAGTATTACAGCTTTGGATTGGTAAAATACCATCCAAGCCAACCTGAAATGAATAAAAGCAACCCCTGACACGTGTTTTGCTGTCTTTACAGCTCTTCAGAGAGGTTAAGCTTTGTCCAGACACAAGGGAGCACCCAGTATAATTCAAAAGAATACCCTTGCAGGCATAGAGTGACGCATAAATTATGCAAAAAAAGAAGAAGAGAACTCTGGGTAGTTCTCAAGTTTAGGAGGAAGGCATCTTCTGTATAGAGCACCCTCAACACCGGCGACACTCTAGATTTGCTAACCTCAAATGTCTGCTTTTCTATCATAGTTTTTAAGCATAGGATTAGCATAGTGCTATCTACGCCTAGATAGAAAGGGACAAAGGGGCATATTAGCAAGACCCACGTTAAAATTATCGCCGTTTTAGCGGCAGGAAACTGCCGCTAAAGCGGCGATAATAGGCTTGCTAATATGCGTTATAGAATTCAATAGAAGCCCAGGTTAGATGTCCTGCACATCTAACCTGGGCTTCTATTGGAATTCTATAACGCATATTAGCAAGCCCATTATCGCCGTTTAGCGGCAGTTTCCTGCCGCTAAACGGCGATAATTTAACGTGGGTCTTGCTAATATGCCCCAAAGTCTTTGCCATTTCTACAGCAAAGTCTTTATGCATAGAAACAGCACAGTGCTATCCATGCCAAGCTGTTAAATGACAAAAGCCATTTACCACTTCAGTCACAGTATTTCAGCTTTGGATTGGTAAAATACCATCCAAGCCAACCTGAAATTAAATTAATAAAAGCAACCCCTGACACGTGTTTCCCTGTCATTACAGCTCTTCAGAGAGGTTTAGCTTTGTCCAGACACAAGGGAGCACCCAGTATAAGTTAAAAGAATACCCTTGCAGGCATAGAGTGACACATAAATTATGCAAAAAGAAGAAGAGAACTCTGGGTAGTTCTCAAGTTTAGGTGGAAGGCAGCTTCTGTATTGCTCACCTCAAATGTCTGCTTTTTTATCAAAGTTTTTAAGCATGGGATTAGCACAGTGCTATCCACACTGAGATAGAAAGGGACAAAGGGGCATATTAGCAAGACCGGCAATAAAATTATCGCCGTTTTAGCGGCAGGAAACTGCCGCTAAAACGGCGATAATAGACTTGCTAATAAGCGTTATAGAATTCCAATAGAAGCCCAGGTTAGATGTGCAGGACATCTAACCTGGGCTCTATTGGAATTCTATAACGCTATTAGCAAGCCCATTATCGCCGTTTTAGCGGCAGTTTCCTGCCGCTAACACGGCGATAATTTTATCGCCGGTCTTGCTAATATGCCCCAAAGTCTTTTGGCATTTCTACAGCAAAGTCTTTAAGCATAGGAATAGCACAGTGCTATCCATGCCAAGCTGTTAAATGACAAAAGCCATGTACCACTCCAGGCACAGTATTACAACTTTGGATTGATAAAATATCATCAAAGCTAATCTGGATTAAGTAAAAGCAAACCCTGAGAAGTGTTTCACTGTCATTACAGCTCTTCAGAGAGGTTTAGCTTTGTCCAGACACAAGGGAGCAACCAGTATAAGTCAAAAGAATACCCTTGCAGGCATAGAGTGACGCATAAATTATGCAAAAAAGAAGAAGAGAACTCTGGATAGTTCATAAGTTTAGGTGGAAGGCAGTTTCTGTGTAGAGCACCCTCAACACCAGCGACACTCTAGATTTGGTCACCTCAAATGTCTGCTTTTCTATCAAAGTTTTTAAGCATGGGATTAGCACAGTGCTGTCCATGCCGAGAGAGAAAGGAACAAAGGGGCATATTAGCAAGGGCTGGCGATATAATTATCGCCGCTTTAGCGTCCGTTTTTGGGCGAAAAGCGGCGATAATTATATCGCAATATCATCAAGGACACGCTAGCGCGTGTTTCCTTGATGTAGAGCCCGTTTTTTCACAGCCTCGCCTCGCCTCACATCGCATCGCTAATGAGATGCAAAGAAGGCGTGGCTGTGAAAACAACACATGTTAATATCGTGAAGGCAGCTTCGCGATATTAACAGGAGTTACAGCGATAAAAAATCGCGCTACCTCAGCCTTAACTCAGGAATTTAACGTCTGTTAAATTCCTGACTAAGCGTACTTTTAATGGGAGATGGATTATGCTGATACGACCACAGGGTCGTATCAGCAATGTTATCGCTGTTTTCAATGGAACATCGCTGGAAAACCAGTGATGTTCCATTGAAAGCTACCGCTACTCGCTGAAATATTATCGCCATAGCGCTATGCGTTGTAAATATAGCGTTATCATGGCGATAATATTCAGCGATAGTAGCGATAATATTTCTATCGCTATGTACGGCCAGCGATAATTATCGCTGGCCGTTGATAATATGCCCCACAGTCTTTTGCCATTCCTACAGCAAATTCTTTAAGTATAGGAATAGCACAGTGCTATCCATGCCAAGTTGTTAAATGACAAAAACTATTTACTACTCCAGGAACAGTACTCCAGCTTTGGATTGGTAAAATATCATCCAAGCCAACCTGAAATAAATAAAAACAAACCCTGACACGTGTTTTACTGTCATTACAGCTCTTCAGAGAGGTTTAGCTTTGTCCAGACACAAGGGAGCACCCAGTATAAGTCAAAAGAATACCCTTGTAGGCATAGAGTGACGCATAAATTATGCAAAAAAGAAGAGAATTCTGGGTAGTTCTCAAGTTTAGTTGGAAGGCAGCTTCTGTATAGAGCCCCCTCAACATCAGCGACACTCTAGATTTGCTCACCTCAAATGTCTGCTTTTATATCAAAGTTTTTAAGCATGGGATTAGCACAGTGCTAGCCACGCCTAGATAGAAAGGGACAAAGGGGCATATTATCAAGGGCTCTATCGCCGCTTTAGCAGGACTTTTTGCCGCTAAAGCGGCGATATTTTTAACGCCCTATTAGCAAGCTGTCGCTAACAGGCGTTAGCGACAGCTTTCCGGCGATAGCGGCCGGGTTTTACATCGCCTTGCATGTCAGTGATAATTATCGCTAATGACATGCAAGGTAGGCGTTCCCAACTAAAAGCGACAGAAAACAGTCGCTTACATACCTATCGCCTATTAGCAATACCCGCGAAGCGATAAAAAAACGCGCGCTAACCCCGATTAGCGCTTGTTTTTTAGAACTGATAAAAACATGACTTAGCAATGAAAGTCAATGGGAGGTGGATTGTAAGGTTAAGTCCCCAGATTTAGCGATAGGATTTTATCGCTGGATTTCTCGCGTTAAAGCTGGGTTTCGCCGCTATCGCTGGATATTTTATCGCAATGGAGATAAACCTTGCTAATATCCAGCGATAGCCGGCGATAAAATAAGGCGCGCTAAGCAAGGTTTGCGATATTTTTCGCATGTTCTTGCTAATATGCCCCAAAGTCTTTTGCCATTTCTACAGCAAAGTCTTTAAGCATAGGAATAGCACAGTGCTATCCATGCCAACTGTTAAATGACAAAAGCCATTTACCACTCCAGGCACAGTATTACAGCTTTGGATTGGTAAAATACCATCCAAGCCAACCTGAAATGAACAAAAGCAACCCCTGACACGTGTTTCACTGTCATTACAAATCTTCAAAGAGGTTTAGTTTTGTCCAGACACAAGGGAGCACCCAGTATAAGTCAAAAGAATACCCTTGCAGGCATAGAGTGACAGATAAATTATGCAAAAAGAAGAAGAGAACTCTGGGTAGTTCTCAAGCTTACGTGGAAGGCAGCTTCTGTATAGAACACCCTCAAAACCAGCGACACTCTATATTTGCTCACCTCAAATGTCTGCTTTTCTATCAAAGTTTGTAAGCATGGGATTAGCACAGTGCTATCCACGCCGAGATAGAAAGGGACATGGGGGTATATTCACAAGAACGTGTGATAACTACCGCAAGAGTAGCGTAACGCAATTTTCAATATTGCAGCTTCTCGCGGGAAAATATCCACGTGTCAACGTGGAATTCACAACAAGGCGGTACCATGCAATAGCCACCAGATAACACGTCAAATGTCAGCGCCAAAATCCACGCCAAACGCAATAAATCATGCGATGAGGCCAATCGTGGTACAGAAATCAGCGAACACCAGCCACAGGCCTGTAAATCCCACGCGGCCGGCGGGAAAAAGCACCATAAAAGAAAGAATAAAAAAGAGCCCAAAACAATTCAAACTGCGTAGCAACATGGATGCACCCGGACCGAGTGCAGAGGACAAGCCGAACACCACAAGCCCTACGGAGGACCATCCAGGAACCCCGCTTTCGGGGAAGGGCAAGGACAAGAGGAAGAGGAAGACCGGGTACAGTCCGCAGGAAGACCAGATCATCGTCACGGGGTGACCGGAACACCATCAACAACTGTTCGGCACCTCCACTGCGGCACTGGCAACCCAAACCGAAATATGGCAGGCCATCCTCACCAAGGTCAATGCAGTCGGAGTGTCCAGGAGGTCACTGGAGGAGTTCAAGAGGCGCTGGCATGATCTGAAAAGGCAGACCAAACATAAGCTTGCCGCCAACAGAGAGGCAGCAACGGCGACTGGAGGTGGGAGTCCTGCGACACAGGAGGAGCTGGAGCAAATGGTGGCCACAGTAAGCAGTGAGGAGACGGTGGCAGGATTGGGGGCCTGGACACAGCACGATACGACCTGACCCAACAGCAACAGGGTGAGTAACCACTAGGGACGGGGGGATGGGGGAGATGGGCACAATGGCACACATGCACAATTATGCGCAGCACACAGCACACCCACAATGACCGTGGAACATGTCCCTGAATGCCTTGGCACAATGCAGCACACATAGAAACGCCAAGTAGGCCCCCATCCACAATGTGCACAGAGGGCCCCCCCACTATCACCAATATCACAACCGACACGTGCACATGTGCTGAATACAGCAAAGCAGCTGATCCGTGACCCACACTGACTATGCAAGTAACACTGCATGTCCGATAGCACGGCAGCTGCCCCAAGAAAATGACATGGCCCACGGAGGGACATGGAGGTAGCCAAGTGCGGATCACATCCGTAAAGGAGCAGGTCACCCTCCGACGTGTCCACGTGCACCCACAACCCATGCCTCACAATACACGCAGCAGACGAACAATGCACCAGTCCACAAAAACAGTCCGCGAGCACACATGACCCAAGTCAAAAGCAAATCAGGCCCCGATAAGCACACAATTCAAAGGCACCCCGCCTCAAAGGGAGAAGGCTACACGAAATCAGAGCTGCAGGGGCAACTCACCCACAATGCAGCACACACACATAGCAATCACAGAACATCAGCAATGAAGGCAATGTGGTACAAAGTGCAACACCAGCACCACATGACAGAGCTCACAACAGGTTCCACTCGTGCGTAGTAACTGTCCACCCACATTTTGCATTGCCTGACACTGTGTGATGATAATGTACGGGTACTACCACACATCTGTCATGTAGTCGAAAAACACACTGACTGCCATCAAATAGCCAGCACCCCCCAAACAGTCACAATGTACATTGGCATGCAGTCTGAATGTATACATCGGCAAATCATCACCATACATGTGAAACTCTGTTAACCTGGATCTCCCCTTTACATTGCAGACGGACAAACAACACCCCCTGCAGAGCACACCACACATCCCACCATTGATGATGAAGAGGACAACCTGCACACATGTCAAGACACCCTCCAACGCATGTTGGACAGGCTCTACACCCCACCCCCAGGAGCAGGCCAGGCCAGCTGCCTCGAGGTGACCCCACCACCTGCACAGACCACACAGCAGGAAACACACACCACCACAGCTGTCTCCCAGGACCACCCCGACCAATACATGGAATTCCAACGGCGTGTGTTGGGTTGCCAGGTGGAGTTGGCTCATCAGCTGCGGGTGTGTTTCGAGCTCGTGGCAGCCAAACTCGATGCCATACGTGGGTGTCTGAGTCCCATCAGGGACCACATACAGTCCCTATCGGACACCCCCTGTACGCACCATGCTCCGCCACAGACCTTGGCTAACCTCGCTGGTGCCATGAGTCTAATACATGCACTGTCTTGTCAGACAGGCACCAGCCATGACAGCACAGAGTTGGCACAGATGCGGAGGGCAATGGACACCATGGAGCAGATGCAGGCTGGAAGGATGTCCGCCATGGCTGGACACCAGCGAGCAGTGGCTGGGAACAGCAACGCCCTGCAGTACTCCAACTTGCATTGCTGCCACTGAGCAGTTCCCAGATGACTGCAGCAGGAACATCGTCACACACAGCTCCGACCCCTGATGTGTCCGTGTTACACTGTGATGCTGCCCCATCACCTACGTAGTCTGATGTGTCAGGGGCACACAGCGATGCAGCCATCACCCCGCCACACACACCGGACACACCGGACACAGAACCCGTATCAGGGGAGTGAGAAGGGGATGGGAACTACTGTGTGAGGAAGGAGGCAGTAGCATCCATCACCGCCATATGGCCTGTCCCTGCCTGGTCATGACCTATGCATCATGCCCTGGGAAATACCTCCTACTGACCTCCGGAACACCCTGCGACATTCACCCGGACCCCGACACGGACTGCCATTTCTGCACCGCTGGCCAATCACACAGCAATCCTGCTGCGGACTGCACTCTCCCTCTTCCCAATCACTGTGCAATCCCCAAAGGACTCTGGTTGGCCCACCACTGGGCTTCCATGTGATGTGGGCTTGGATGGCCAGGTACAGCTCCAGCTCTGTCAATCACCTGAATGTGAATAAAACATTCTTAATCACACAGATGTGTCATCACTATGTTCACTCACGTATGGAAGTATGGCTGGATGTGGGGAGGATGATTGCACATGAAGGTACACCCTGGTAACTGACATCTATGTGCATGTCTATCCCTGACACACATGGCCAATTGGATGACTGGGAAGGTGAGTACTAGCTGTGTCCCCATTGAACATCAACAGCAATCTCACAACACCCCAAAGTAGGCACAAGTCCATGTGTTGAATAGGGCCGTGTGTAGGAGTGACCAAAATGGTGGCAGGCCAGGAGTGGTATCCCACACCACGTGTGACAGCAGAACTTCACGTTGCAGACCGACTTACACACATCTGTGTGGACACAATCTGTTGTGATGTATAACATTGCTCCACATGGTCAGAGGTTGGACACCATACACACATAGCTGGAGTCATGTAAGTGCACATGTCGTCCAGCACCTATCCGAAAACAATGTCTGACTCACAGATGCGGAGCTTGCCAAAGGGACACACCCCCATTGCACATGCGTCAGTCAGTTCCTCCCTGTGTTGTGACGAAGCTCATTGTGGCACACGAGTGGACAATCTAAACAACACACCTCACAGTTAGACACCAGTGGAGTGGCATAGGCTTTATTGGCATGTGCGTGTCAGTACGGACGAGGCAACGGCCACAACAGGCAGGGACATGCTTAAGACACTTACACGCAGCATGGGTGCATGTCGAGGTTCAGATGATGGTGGGGCTGAAATGGACAACATTCATCATGGATGGCAACGCTCACAGCCCACCTTGCCTTGCTGGATGAGTCATGTGTTGTTTGGCGTCTGCACATTGCCCCGTGTGAGGGGGCACGACTCACTGCACATGGGGTCTGCATGGTGCTCTGCCTCCGGGGTGTGCCGATTGTCTGCTCTGCCGACAGTGATCATGTGTGAGGGTCCGACAGGTTCACATGTCATGCTACATTGCCATGTGTGTCCGAATTGGCAACGTTGCCAGATGACGCTGTGTTGCTCCGACCATGGACCTGCGTCGCCTTGCACAGGTGTGTGTTCACACGCGTTATTCCACGCACATGCATCCAGAGCCCGACCGAAGGAAGACGTGTCCTCTGTTGTGGTGGGATATGTGAGCAATCCCCACGATGCAACAAGTTGTTGGGCCATGTGCTGTGGGTGGCAATCGGATGTGGCTGCAGGAACGTAGTTACTCGTCCATGAATGCCCGTGCAGCTTCATGTGCAATGTGTTCCAATAGTACTTCGTTGTCGTGTTCAAGAAACACCAGGGTGAGCCAATCCATTAGGTGGTCCGGGCAGGTGTGCTCAGCCCACGCCGTCTCACCGATCCGCAACACAGCCCAATAGGGGAGCGCCTTGATGTGGTCACTGCACACGAGAAATTGTGCAATCTCCCTTGCACAACTACCAATACATACGCAGTATGTCAAGGCATCCCATGCACGGCTGTCTCGGTTACACTCCTGTTCGTGATCCAACAGGGGCGCAGACACAAGTCATAGTCCAATTCATCAACAGTTGTGTTGGATAGGCAGACATCCATGGGACACTCGAATGTGCATGTTCGGCAGTGGAACCAGGGCTGGACGCAGGTGACATGGGCAATGCGGAAGCTGAGCCTGTAACTGATCTGCAGCACTGCCAGTGGCAGTGCGCCCAGTAAATGCAGCATACGTGCACGGTACTGTTCTACGTGACAGGGGTTGTGCATGTGCCCGGTATGGCCTGCCATTGCGTTGGTGCGTCTCGTGAACAGGCCCTCTTCTGGACTGCGGCAGTTGTGTGGAGGCTATGCCACAGCTCTGAGCAATGTGCAACGTTGTGGGTTATGGGTTGCTGTTTCTGTGAGTGTCAAGGGCATCCCATGCGGGGGTACCACAGGCAAGGGCTTCTATGTGTGGGCTGTGGATGAGTCGGATGGTTCATTTGCGGAATGCGTGGTGTGGGAGTAGTCACCATCTGCCATTGCGTCTCTATCAGGGTGTTCCAGGCGCATTCTGGACCAAGGTCAGAGGTGCAGGTGTCCTCCCGCATTCTGCATTGGGACAATAGTGCTTTCATCCCTGATGTTTGTCTGACTACTACTTTCGTTTTCGGAATGTGATGTGGGTTTGGCGCTGAGATTGGGACGCGGCCTTGGGCTCATGGTGTACGGATGGCGATGCACACACACATGTTTGCATGTGGAGCCAGGAGCCCGAGCGGCCTTGCGCTGCTTGTGCTATCTCACTCCGTCTCTCTCCCTCGCTCTCTCCCTCTCTTTCCTTTGTTGGGCACATGGCACACCTTCTTCTCTTGGATTTGGTCTTCCAGGCTGTGTGCTACGTATTTTCCAGTGAGGAGCAGCTAGGACTCATCCTAAGGGTTGTTTCTGCTTTTGTTTGTATGGTGTTTTGTGTTGGTGATTGCATTGCTGTATGACTGATTCTCCATTTTCTGGCCACGCATGTATGTTTATTTTCCTGCTTGTGCGACATCAGGCAAAATGTTTGTTTTGGGATTCGTGGTGTTGGTGTACAATTTCTTAGTCCGGGGTTGGGGGTGGTCCCAGGGGGGGAGGTGTTGCGGGCCTGGGGGTGGTGGCGGTGGGTGTTGTGGCCCTCTTGGGTGTCCGGGCTGCATTATGAGTGGCTCCAGGGCATCTGTTGCCCTTCGGATGTGGCCCTGGGCTGTGCTCCCTTTTGTGGTGCTGGCTGCCGTCCGACTTTACACCAGGTCAGAGCAGGTGTAGAATTCCTGGTGCTAACGCGCCTTATCGCCTGTTTTGTGTTTTTATCGCGGATGTGGCTGGTCGTTGTGAATGTTGAGGTGTGCTGTTGTCTCTGCTTTTGTCACGGGAACGCCTACTCTGCATCTCATTAGCGATATTTGCGAGGGTCCTCTGTGGCGATGTTTTTGCGGCTGCTATCGCGGGTAAACTGGTGCTGTGGGCTGTTAACACCGGCTTGTGAATGGGGGGTAAATTTATCACGACTTTGGCTGCAATAAAGTGCCGTTAATTCAGCGATAGCTCTTTGTGAATATGCCCCACAGTCTTTTGCCATTTCTACAGCAAAGTCTTTAAGCATAGCAATAGCACAGTGCTATCCATGCCAAGCTGTTAAATGACAAAAGCCATTTACCACTCCAGGCACAGTATTACAGCTTTGAGTTGGTAAAATACCATCCAAGCCAACCTGAAATGAATAAAAGCAACCCCTGACACTTTTTTTGCTGTCATTACAACTCTTCAGAGAGGTTTAGCTTTGTCCAGACACAAGGGAGCACCCAGTATAATACAAAAGAATACCCTTGCAGGCATAGAGTGACGCATAAATTATGCAAAAAAAGAAGAAGAGATCTCTGGGTAGTTCTCAAGTTTAGGTGGAAGTCAGCTTCTGTATAGAGCACCCTCAACACCAGCGACACTCTAGATTTGCTCACCTCAAATGTCTGCTTTTCTATCAAAGTTTTTAAGCATAGGATTAGCACAGTGCTATCCACGCAGAGATAGAAAGGGACCAAGTATTTTGCCATTTCTACAGCAAAGTCTTTAAGCATAGGAATAGCACAGTGCAATCCATGCCAAGCTCTTAAATGACAAAAGCCATTTACCACTCCAGGCACAGTATTACAGCTTAGGATTGGTAAAATACCATCCAAGCCAACCTGAAATGAATAAAAGCAATCCCTGACACGTGTTTCACTGTCATTACAGCTTTTCAGAGAGGTTTAGCTTTGTCCAGACACAAGGGAGCACCCAGTATAAGTCAAAAGAATACCCTTGCAGGCATAGAGTGACGCATAAATTATGCAAAAAAGAAGAATAGAACTCTGTGTAGTTCTCAAGTTTAGGTTGAAGACAGCTTCTGTATAGAGCACCCTCAACACCAGCGACACTCTAGATTTGCTCACCTCAAAAGTCTGCTTTTCTATCAAAGTTTTTAAGCATGGGATTAGCACTGTGCTATCCACGCCTAGATAGAAAGGGACAAAGTCTTTTGCCATTTCTACAGCAAAGTCTTTAACCATAGAAACAGCACAGTGCCATCCATGCCAAGCTGTTAAATGAGAAAAGCCATTTACCACTCCAGGCAGAGTATTACAGCTTTGGATTGGTAAAATACCATCCAAGCCAACCTGAAATGAATAAAAGCAACCCCTGACACGTGTTTTGCTGTTTTTACAGCTCTTCAGAGAGGTTTAGCTTTGTCCAGACACAAGGGAGCACCCTGTATAATTCAAAAGAATACCCTTGCAGGCATAGAGTGAGCATAAATTATGCAAAAAAAGAAGAAGAGAACTCTGGGTAGTTTTCAAGTTTAGGAGGAAGGCAGCTTCTGTATAGAGCACCCTCAACACTGGCGACACTCTAGATTTGCTCACCTCAAATGTCTGCTTTTCTATCATAGTTTTTAAGCATGGGATTAGCACAGTGCTATGCACTCCGAGATAGAAAGGGACCAAGTCTTTTGCCATTTCTACAGCAAAGTCTTAAAGAATAGGAATAGCACAGTGCTATCCATGCCAAGCTGTAAATTGACAAAAGCCATTTATCACTCCAGGCACCGTATTACAGCTTTGGTTTGGTAAAATACCATCCAAGCCAACCTGAAATGAATAAAAGCAATCCCTGACACATGTTTCACTGTCATTACAGCTCTTCAGAGAGGTTTAGCTTTACCCAGACATAAGGGAGCACCCAGTATAATTCAAAAGAATACCCTTGCAGGCATAGAGTGATGCATAAATTGTACACAAAAAGAAGAAGAGATCTCTTGGTAGTTCTCAAGTTTAGGTGGAAGGCAGCTTCTGTATAGAGCACTCTCAACACCAGCGACACTCTAGATTTGCTCACCTCAAATGTCTGCTTTTTTATCAAAGTTTTTAAGCATGGGATTAGCACAGTGCTATCTACGCCTAGATAGAAAGGGACAAAGTCTTTTGCCATTTCTACAGCAAAGTCTTTAAGCATAGGAATAGCACAGTGCTATCCATGCCAAGCTGTTAAATGACAAAAGCCATTTACCACTCCAGGCACAGTATTACAGCTTTGTATTGGTAAAATACCATCCAAGCCAACCTGAAATGAATAAAAGCAACCCCTAACATGTTTTTCACTGTCATTACAGCTCTTCAGAGAGGTTTAGCTTTGTCCAGACACAAGGGAGCACCCAGTATAATTCAAAAGAATACCCTTGCAGGCATAGAGTGACACATAAATTATGCAAAAAAAGAAGAAGAGATCTCTAGGTAATTCTCAAGTTTAGGTGGAAGTCAGCTTCTGTATAGAGCACCCTCAACACCAGCGACACTCTAGATTTGCTCACCTCAAAAGTCTGCTTTTCTATCAAAGTTTTAAGCATGGGATTAGCACAGTGCTATGCACGCCGAGATAGAATGGGACCAAGTCTTTTGCCATTTCTACAGCAAAGTCTTAAAGAATAGGAATAGCACAGTGCTATCCATGCCAAGCTGTAAATTGACAAAAGCCATTTACCACTCTATGCACAGTATTACAGCTTTGGTTTGGTAAAATACCATCCAAGCCAACCTGAAATGAATAAAAGCAATCCCTGACACATGTTTCACTGTCATTACAGCTCTTCAGAGAGGTTTAGCTTTACCTAGACATAAGGGAGCACCCAGTATAATTCAAAAGAATACCCTTGCAGGCATAGAGTGATGCATAAATTGTGCACAAAAGAAGAAGAGATCTCTTGGTAGTTCTCAAGTTTAGGTGGAAGGCAGCTTCTGTATAGAGCACTCTCAACACCAGCGACACTCTAGATTTGCTCACCTCAAATGTCTGCTTTTTTATCAAAGTTTTTAAGCATGGGATTAGCACAGTGCTATCTACGCCTAGATAGAAAGGGACAAAGGGGCATATTATCAAGAACGGCGTCAAAAATTATCGCCGGTTTAGCGGCAGAAAACTGCAGCTAAAGCGGCGATAATGGGCTTGATAATATGCCCTTGAGAATTCCAATAGAAGCCCATGTTCTGGTGTCAACATGGGCTTCTGTTGGAATTCTCTTGCCATTTCTACCGCAAAGTCTTTAAGCATAGGAATAGCACAGTGCTATCCATGCCAAGCTGTTAAATGGCAAAAGCCATTTACCACTCCAGGCACAGTATTACAGCTTTGGATTGGTAAAATACCATCCAAGCCAACCTGAAATGAAATGAATAAAAGCAACCCCTGACACGTGTTTCCCTGTCATTACAGCTCTTCAGAGAGGTTTAGCTTTGTACAGACACAAAGGAGCACCCAGTATAAGTTAAAAGAATACCCTTGCAGGCATAGAGTGACACATAAGTTATGCAAAAAAGAAGAAAAGTATTCTGGGTAGTTCTCAAGTTTAGGTGAAAGGCAGCTTCTGTATAGAGCACCCTCAACACCAGAGACACTCTAGATTTGCTTACCTCAAATGTCTGCTTTTCTATAAAAGTTTTTAAGCATGGGATTAGCACTGTGCTATCCACGCCGAGATAGAAAGGGACCAAGTCTTTTGCCATTTCTACAGCAAAGTCTTTAAGCATAGAAACAGCACAGTGCTATCCATGCTGTTAAATGATAAAAGCCATTTACCACTCCAAACAGGGTATTACAGCTTTGGGTTGGTAAAATACCATCCAAGCCAACCTGAAATGAATAAAAGCAACCCCTGACACGTGTTTTGCTGTCTTTACAGCTCTTAAGAGAGGTTTAGCTTTGTCCAGACACAAAGCTAAACCTTGCAGGCATAGAGTGACACATAAATTATGCAAAAAAAGAAGAAGAGATCTCTAGGTAGTTCTCAAGATTAGGTGGAAGGCAGCTTCTGTATAGAGCACCCTCAACACCAGCGACACTCTAGATTTGGTCACCTCAAATGTCTGCTTTTCTATCAAAGTTTTTAAGCATGGGATTAGCACAGTGCTATCCACGCCGAAATTGAAAGGGACATAGGGGGCATATTCTCAAGGAGCTATCGCCACTTTATCGCTGCCAAATCCGCGATAAATTTGTCACCCCATTCCCAAGCTGGTGCTCACAGCCACAGATGAGCACGGCAACTATCGCTAATGAGATGCAGAGTAGGCGTTCCCGTGCAATAATCCGCGACAACACCACAATGCAACATTCTCAACGACCAACCAGATCGGCGATAAAAACACAAAACAGGCAATACGGCGTGTTAGCAGCAGGAAATTAACACCTGCTCTGACTTGGTGCAAAGTCGGACGACAACCTGCACCAGAAAAGGGAGCCCAGCCCACAGCCACACCTGAAGAACAACAGATGCCATGGAGCTACTCATCATGCAGCTCGGAGCCCCCACAGGGCCACAACACCCACCGCCACGACACCCAGGTAAGCCACCCCCCCCGGGCCCCCCCCGCCCCCCCAGACCACCACGGTGGCAGCGCAGACAAAGACAGCGGACCTTCAGGAATCGCACCAGCCTCACAGACATGACACCAGAGAATGTCACTACAGACTCAAAAGGTCAACCATCCTCCGCCTCCTGACCATCATTGCCCACAGGCTGACGGTACCAACACAGCGGACAACCAACATCCCACCTCAGACAAAGCTGCACCTGTTGGCCTCTGGGACATTCCAACCAACAACCGCCAGAGTCGGAGGAGTCTCACAACCAGCCCTATCCAAGTTCCTCAAACCTGTCCTGGATGCCATCATCAGCTTGGTACCCCAGTACCTATACTTCCCCCACACTGCGCAGGTACAGCTGGAGACCAAGCAAGGCTTCTACGCCATAGCAGGCTTCCCGCACATGTTGGGGGCAATTGACTGCACACATGTCCTACTTGTGCCCCCTGCCGACACTGCACACAATTACCGCAACAGAAAGCACACGCATTTCATCAATGTGCAGGCAATAGTGGACAACCGGGGACTCTTCACCAATGTCGTTGCAAACTACCCAGGCAGTGTGCATGATTCATACATCTTCCGACAGTCCATCATCAATCGGCGCTTCCAGGATGGCACCTACGGAAATGCAGTGCTCGTTGGTAAGTACCAAATGAACACACCACACACCTCAACTCCACAATCATGCAACTCACAACTCTGGGAATGCACACGTTACAAACTCACATACAACATGCCCACCCACCATACACAACAGCACAACGTACTGCGGAAACCTGGGCTAGCCATATACATGAGCCATCAATGGCATGGCACCTCAGCCACACAATAGCAGTATGTGGGGAGAGGTGGGAAACAGGCATGTGCGAAGGTGGCAAGTGACCCATGAATGAGAATGCACACAATGCCAAGTGTGGCGTGGAAGTGCTGGACAGACTGCAGTATGCAGACCACCGACATATCCATGTCGACATATACTGCTGGTGGTGGTAGTGTTGTGGACAGTGCACGCAACCATGTCACCCCAGCCAATGGGGAAGTCCAGGAAATGTAGCTTGTGACGTCCCCCCCTGTAAGCGTGTGCGGAGTAGGCTGGCCCGGCGTATGCCAGGCCAGCGTAGTGGTGTGAATAAAAAGCACGTAGCTCTGGGCGTGGTTCTCTTCCGGAGTGCCCAACGTGTCTGCCAGGGTGGCGCCTCCCACCACGCCACGAGGCCGACACCGTCGCCGTGAGCGGTGTAGCCTGTGATACTGTGCGCCTGCCGCAGCCCGGCCCGCTGGTCCCCGACCAGTCCCATCCGCCCCTGCGCATCCAGGCCTCACTGCTCACCTGCCGACACCGGCGTGTCTCCAAGAGGGCCCACCACGTGCCGGTGCTCGCTCCAAGCCAGAGGCCCTCGACCTTGGCAGCCTCCTCAGACCATCACAGCCTCCGCGGGCAAGGCTCGCAGTACTCCTTTGTCGTTGACGCACTCCACCGGCATACACAGCGGACAAGTAGGTCACACATTTGGAACTGAGTCTTGATTTCACAAAGGCAGAGTACATATGTCGATGCAGAGTTTAAATCAGTATACTCCCTTCGATGTGGTACCACCAACTCTGTGCATAGCATTCCGACCACACGTGTCTGTGGGCCCTTGCTGACCGCTGCCTCCGGCCTACACTGTGGTCCAGCAGGCCTCACACCAATCCAATACAGTCCGTAACAGGCAGGACACTGCATCGTCGCTGGCTAAACACCCGCTCAGCTCTGGTGCCTCCACCTCCGTCAACCAGGAATCTTCTCAACATGCCATTTCAACGCCGTGTGTTAGAGATCCAGGAGGAGCTGGCTGCACAGCGGTTGCCCTTTGCTGACCGCTGCCTCCGGCACCCACTGCGGTCGAGTAGGACACACAATTGGAACTGAGTCTTGATTTGTCCATTGCAGACTTCATATCATTGTACAGGCCTCATCGCAGACTGCATCCCCTTCCGGCCCTGGTGCCACTGACTCTGTGCCACGGGAGTCATGGACACTCTCTGGTTGAACTCTGGTGGCGTCTGAGTCTATGGCCTGGGGCTTGTCTTCTTCATCATGTAGCTGATACAGACATCGTGGGAAAAAGGAGATTGTAGCATTCAACTCCTCCATATTGCCTGTTTCTGCTTGCTTCTGCCCTCTGCATCATGCCCTGGATGGACACCTTCCACTGTCCCCCGTAACACCCCACGACATTCTCCTTGGACATCAACGAGGACCCGCTCAGCTCTCGTGGCCCTACCTCAGTGCATCGCAAGTCACCGTCCCGTGGCGGTGTGCCTGTGCCGGCCGCTGTGCATCCGGGACCACCAACTCTGGGCAGCTCAAGTCATGGACCCTTGCTGTTTGTACTTTGAACTTCTGATTGTCTGAGCACTGTTGTAGTTGTTGCCAGCACCAACCAACCCCTGAGGGGTGGCTTACCCTACCCAACACCCACCCGGCACAGGCGTCACTGGATGTGTGACCCTGGCAAGGAGAGGTGCCGGGCGCACGTGCCCGTAGCCAGTTCCATGGATAATCTCAGTGTGTCCTTGTGATCATTGTGTATGCATGAGGGCCCCGGGCCATCCCACATTACATTGTGCTGTGTACAGCGGGCGCAACCTTGTCACATCAGGCAGTGGGGTAGACCTGGGACATGTAGCTGTGTCGGACCTCCCTGTGAGCGTGAGGGAGTGGACCTGCGTATGGCAGTATGGCGTAGGGGTGTGGTCATTCAACACGTGGCTCTGCACGTGGTTACGTTTAGGCCTTGCCAAGGAAGTAACTAATGCGTGTGTCTCAGGTGTAGTGTCGGCGCCACCCGTCACGCAATATAAAATGTTGCCATGTAACATGCACCCGGAGTACGGGCTCGGCCGAGGGGTAAATGAGGGTGCGCAGGCCCACTCGGGGTCAGGGATCAGACATGCCAACTGTTGTGTGTGTCGCTATTTCCGCAGCATAAGCCAAAGGTCTACCCTCGACCGCATGGCGGGTTCAGCCAGGCATGAACTTTACATCTGTGTCCGCCCTGTCCTTACCATAGGCCTACACACACGTGTCCGTCCACCTTTAGCGCACGACATCACTGTGTCGTTGTCAGGCTTGTGGACATGCACAGACAGGCATGACAATAGTGTGCCATAGGGGTGCAAGTGATGCGAACGCGCTGTGCACACTAGTGAATATGCTCGGGGGAGGGAGGAGCGGCATTGAGGCTACATGATACACATTGATGCCACTCATTTGCAACAAGCAGTACATGTCATGCAGGAATCACAAAGTCACACATATCACACACCAATGAACCAGTGAGCCTGCCAACACATCATGCAGAACCAACTATTGACTTATGTCTGTCTGCACTGTCACAGGTGACCAAGGATATGCAATCTGCACGTGGATGATGACACCCCTCCGAGCCCCGGACACACAGGCCCAGAGGCAGTACAATGCGGCACACAGACGCACCAGGGGCATCGTGGAACACACATTTGGTGTGTTGAAGTCACGTTTCAGGTGCCTGGACGTCATGGGTGGAAGGCTCCTGTACAGCCCAGACATCGTATGCAAGATGATCGTTGCATGTTGTGTGTTGCACAACATATGTGTACGCAGCAGGACACCATGAATACAAGTGCCAGATGCACTGGACGGTGATGATGGAGATGAGGCAGGTGGACCACACCCCACGGCAGCCGCAGCAGGAATAGCCCGTAAGAACACCATCATTGACAATTTCTTCACATGAGCACGTCACATTGTGGCAGTCCTTGGCAGTAATGGAACAGTACGAAATGAGCACAGGCACAGCATGTGCAAATAAATGCATTCAAAGAACACATTCCCTGAGTGCATGTCTCTCATCTGTACAGGCACATCACTCAGACAAGTGTGAGTGTGACATGTATTGCTGACAATTTTATGATTTGTTCATGTATGGTGGGTGTGTCACCTCTGTGCAGAGAGGCTGTTTAGGGTGTCATGTGTTCGAACTGCCAGTTCTGTGTGTCGCAGTTAGTAGGGAATCCCACTCTTCGGCGTTTCACATGTGTCCACATTCATTCCATTTTGGCTGCCATTTGTGTCCTGCAGGTGTCAACAGGGCTCCTTTTGGGGTCAGATATGTACCACCATGATGCAGGGATGCCCCACGTGACTCAAGTCCCACAACATGGGCAACATGTACGTAAGCGGGAGTCACTGCCCCTACATTCGTCCACGCTTTCATAATTGATTGATCATGGTCATGACACGTCTGTGTGCAGGAGGGGTTGCTTGTCCCTCTGCAATGTGAGGGGGAGATGCGGTTTCACTGTGTGTTACATGCATGTTTCAGCATTTGCGCAGTTTACATGCAGACTGCATGTCAATGTACATTGTGACTGTGAGGAGATGCCTATTTGATGCGGGACAATGGTCATTTGTTCTACGTCACAGATGTGGGGTTGTGCTCGTACATTGACATCTCACCGTTTTTTTACTCTGCTTTTATTGTGCATTTTCTTGCATGATGCGTGGGAATTGCAGGCCTCTCGCTGGTTATCGCTGATTTTTGTATCGCCATTGGCCTCATCGCTACTATTTTCACGTTTTGTCTGCGTCGCTTTAGTTTTATCACGTTCATTTGATGCGTTATCGTTGGACTATCGCATGGGGCTGCTGGGTTGTGAATTCCACGTTAACACGGTGTTATTTTCCCGCGATAGGCTGCGATGTGAAGGGTTGCGTTAAGCAACTTTTGCAGTAGTTATCACACGTTCTTGAGAATATGCCCCATAGTCTTTTGCCATTTCTACAGCAAAGTCTTTAAGCATAGGAATAGCACAGTGCTAGCCATGCCAAGCTGTTAAATGACAAAAGCCATTTACCACTCCAGACACAGTATTATAGCTTTGGATTAGAAAAATACCATCCAAGCCAATCTGAAATGAACAAAAGCAACACTTGACATGTGTTTCACTGTCATTACAGCTCTTCAGAGAGGTTTAGCTTTGTCCAGACACAAGGGAGCACCCAGTATAAGTCAAAAGAATACCCTTGCAGGCATAGAGTGACGCATAAATTATGCAAAAAAGGAGAAGAGAACTCTGGGTTGTTTTAAAGTTTAGGTGGAAGGCACATTCTGTATAGATCACTCTCAACAGCAGCAAAACTCTAGGGGGCATATTATCAAGGGCTTTATCGCCGATTTAGCAGCACTTTTTGCCGCTAAATCGGCGATATTTTTAACGCCCTATTAGCAAGCTGTCGCTAACAGGCGTTAGCGACAGCTTTCAGGCGTTAGAGGCCGGGAATTACATCGCCTTGCATGTCAGCGATATTTATTGCTAATGACATGCAAGGTAGGCGTTCCCCACTAAAAGCGACTGTAAACAGTCGCTAACACCACTAACCCCTATTATCAAGGCAGGCGAAGCGATAAAATATATCGCGCTAAGCGCGTTTATCGCTATATTTTATCACCTGCTACTGACTATGACTTACCTGTTTGTAGTATAGGAGGTGGATTCTAATGCTGAATCCACCTTAGCGTTAATGCGAGAATATCGCTGGTTTTCCAGCGATATTCTCGCATTATGCCGCTATCGCTGGAATAATCATCGCCATAGCGCTAATTGTTGCTAATACAGCGTTAGCGTGGCGATATATTCCAGCGATAGCTGGCGATAGAATATTTCGCGCTAAGCGCGCTCTGCGATATTTATCGCATTTTGTTGCTAATATGGCCCTAGATTTGCTCACCTCAAATGTCTGTGTTTCTATCAAAGTTTTTAAGCATGGGATTAGCACAGTGCTATCCACGCCGAGATAGAAAAGCACCAAGTCTTTTGCCATTTCTACAGCAAAGTCTTTAAGCATAGGAATAGCACAGTGCTATCCATGCCAAGCTGCTAAATGACAAAAGCCATTTACCACTCCAGACACAGTATTACATCTTTGGGTGGGTAAAATACCATCCAAGCCAACCTGAAATGAATAAAAGCAACCCCTGACACGTGTTTCACTGTCATTACAGCTCTTCAGAGAGGTTTAGCTTTGTCCAGACACAAGGGAGCACCCAGTATAAGTTAAAAGAATATCCTTGCAGGCATAGAGTGACTCATAAATTATGCAAAAAAGAAGAAGAGAATTCTGGGTAGTTCTCAAGTTTAGGTGAAAGGCAGCTTTTGAATAGAGCACCCTCAACACCAGAGACACTCTAGATTTGCTCACCTCAAATGTCTGCTTTTCTATAAAAGTTTTTAAGCATGGGATTAGCACTGTGCTATCCACGCTGAGATAGAAATGGACCAAGTCTTTTGCCATTTCTACAGCACAGTGCTATCCATGCCAAGCTGTTAAATGACAAAAACCATTTACCACTCCAGAAAGGGAATTACAGCTTTGTATTGGTAAAATACCATCCAAGCCAACCAAAAAGAATAAAAGCAACCCCTAACACGTGTTTTGCTGTCATTATAGCTCTTTAGAGAGGTTTAGCTTTGTCCAGACACAAGGGCGCACCCAGAATAAGTCAAAAGAATACCCTTGCAGGCATAGAGTGACGCATACATTATGCAAAAAAGGAGAAGAGAACTCTGGGTAGTTCTAAAGTTTAGGTGGAAGGCAGCTTCTGTATAGATCACCCTCAACAGCAGCAACACTCTAGATTTGGTCACCTCAAATGTCTGCTTTTCTATCAAAGTATTTAAGCATGGGATTAGCACAGTGCTATCCACACCGAGATAGAAAGGGACCAAGTCTTTTGCTATTTCTACAACAAAGTCTTTAAGCATAGGAATAGCACAGTGCTATCCATGCCAAGCTGGCAAATGACAAAAGCCATTTACCACTCCAGGCACAGTATTACAGCTTAGAATTGGTAAAATACCATCCAAGCCAACCACAAATGAATAAAAGCAACCTCAGACACGTGTTTCACTGTCATTACAGCTTTTCAGAGAGGTTTAGCTTTGTCCAGACACAAGGGAGCACCCAGTATAAGTAAAAAGAATACATTTGCAGGCATAGAGTGACGCATAAATTATGCAAAAAAGAAGAAGGGAGCACCCAGTATAAGTCAAAAGAATACCCTTGCAGGCATAGAGTGACGCATAAATTATGTAAAAAAGAAGAAGACAACTCTGGGTAGTTCTCAAGTTTAGGTGGAAGGCAGCTTCTGTATAGAGCACCCTCAACAGCAGCGACACTCTAGATTTGCTCACCTCAAATATCTGCTTTTCTATCAAAGTCTTTAAGAATAGGATTAGCACAGTGCTATCCACGCCGAGATAGAAAGGGACAAAGTCTGTTGCCATTTCTACAGCAAAGTCTTTAAGCATAGAAATAGCACAGTGCTATCCACGCCAAGTGGTTAAACGACAAAAGCCATTTCCAAGTCCAGGCACAGTATTACAGCTTTGGATTGGTAAAATACCATCCAAGCTAACCAGAAATAAATAAAAACAAACCCTGACACGTGTTTCGCTGTCATTACAGCTCTTCAGAGAGGTTTAGCTTTGTCCAGACACAAGGGAGCGCCCAGTATAAGTCAAAAGAATACCCTTGCAGGCATAGAGTAATGCAAAAATTATGCAAAAAAGAAGAAGAGAACTCTGTGTAGTTCTCAAGTTTAGGTAGAAGGCAGTTTCTGTATAGAGCACCCTCAACACCAGCAACACTCTAGATTTGCTCACCTTAAATGTCTGCTTTTCTATCAAAGTTTTTAAGCATGGGATTAGCACAGTGCTATCCACACCGAGATAGAAAGGGACAAAGTATTTTGCTATTCTACAGCAAAGTCTTTAAGCATAGGAATAGCAAAGTGCTAGCCATTCACCACTCCAGGCACAGTATTACAGCTTTGGATTGGTAAAATATCATCGAAGCCAACCTGGATTAAGTAAAAGCAAACCCTGACAAGTGTTTCACTGTCATTACAGCTCTTCAGAGAGGTTTAGTTTTGTCCAGACACAAGGGAGCACCCAGTATAAGTCAAAAGAATACCCTTGCAGGCATAGAGTAACGCATAAATTATGCAAAAAAGAAGAAGAGAACTCTGGGTAGTTCATAAGTTTAGGTGGAAGGCAGTTTCTGTGTAGAGCACCCTCAAAACCAGCGACACTCTAGATTTGGTCACCTCAAATGTCTGCTTTTCTATCAAAGTTTTTAAGCATGGGATTAGCACAGTGCTATCCACACTGAGATAGAAAGGGACAAAGTATTTTGCCATTTCTACAGCAAAGTCTTTAAGCACAGAACTAGCACAGTGGTATCTATGCCAAGCTGTTAAATTACAAAAGCCATGTACTACTCCAGGTACAGTATTACAGCTTTGGATTGGTAAAATATCATCGAAGCCAAACTGGATTAAGTAAAAGCAAACCCTGACACGTGTTTCTCTGTCATTACAAATCTTCAGGAAGGTTTAGTTTTGTCCAGGCACAAGGGAGCACCCAGTATAAGTCAAAAGAATACCCTTGCAGGCATAGAGTGATCGATAAATTATGCAAAAAACAAGAAGAGAACTCTGGGTAGTTCTCAAGTGCATGTGGAAGGCAGCTTCTGTATAGAACACCCTCAAAACCAGCGACACTCTAGATTTGCTCACCTCAAATGTCTGCTTTTCTATCAAAGTTTTTAAGCATGGGATTAGCACAGTGCTATCCACGCCGAGATAGAAAGGAAGAAAGTCTTTTGCCATTCCTACTGCAAATTCTTTAAGTATAGGAATAACACAGTGCTATCCATGTCAAGTTGTTAAATGACAAAAACTATTTACTACTCCAGGCACAGTATTCCAGCTTTGGATTGGTAAAATATCATCCAAGACAACCTAAAATAAATAAAAACAAACCCTGACACGTGTTTTACTGTCATTACAGCTCTTCAGAGAGATTTAGCTTTGTCCAGACACAAGGGAGCACCCAGTATAAGTCAAAAGAATACCCTTGCAGACATAGAGTGACGCATAAATTATGCAAAAAAGAAGAGAATTCTGGGTAGTTCTCAAGTTTAGGTGGAAGGCAGCTTCTGTATAGAGCCCCCTCAACAACAGCGACACTCTAGATTTGCTCACCTCAAATGTCTGCTTTTCTATCAAAGTTTTTAAGCATAGGAATAGGACAGTGCAATCCATGCCAAGCTGTTAAATGACAAAAGCCATTTACAACTCCAGGCACAGAATTACAGCTTTGGATTGATAAAATACCATCCAAGCCAACCTGAATTGAATAAAAGCAACCCCTGACACGTGTTTCTCTGTCATTACAAATCTTCAGGAAGGTTTCGTTTTGTCCAGGCACAAGGGAGCACCCAGTATAAGTCAAAAGAATACCCTTGCAGGCATAGAGTGATGGATAAATTATGCAAAAAACAAGAAGAGAACTCTGGGTAGTTCTCAAGTGCATGTGGAAGGCAGCTTCTGTATAGAACACCCTCAAAACCAGCGACACTCTAGATTTGCTCACCTCAAATGTCTGCTTTTCTATCAAAGTTTTTAAGCATGGGATTAGCACAGTGCTATCCACGCCGAGATACAAAGGGAGCAAGTCTTTTTCCATTTCTACAGCAAAGTCTTTAAGCATAGCAATAGCACAGTGCTATCCATGCCAAGCTGTTAATTTGTCGCCCTAAGTGGGAAGGGTATGCCCAGACGTGGGTCCCGTGCTCACTACACCACTGGATTCAAGCTAGCCTGGCTGAAGAAGGGTGATGCCCTGAAACCGGTCCCAGGATGCTTGTTTCCGGTCCAGGGAGGACCTGGCTTGGCAGTTCGGGCTGGACTGTTCCCACAAGGAACAGGGTCAAGACTGATTTGCATATGGCTGGGTCTAAACTGGGGTGGTGTGGTGAGCAAAAGAATGATGGATTTAACCCAGATCTTTGTGACTGGGGGTGAATGTTTGCATTGTCCAGCATTCCGTCCATCAATTGTTTCTTTTGCATTTGTCGCCCTAAGTGGGAAGGGTATGCCCAGACGTGGGTCCCGTGCTCACTACACCACTGGATTCAAGTTAGCCTGGCTGAAGAAGGGTGATGCCCTGAAACCGGTCCCAGGATGCTTGTTTCCGGTCCAGGGAGGACCTGGCTTGGCAGTTCGGGCTGGACTGTTCCCACAAGGAACAGGGTCAAGACTGATTTGCATATGGCTGGGTCTAAACTGGGGTGGTGTGGTGAGCAAAAGAATGATGGATTTAACCCAGATCTTTGTGACTGGGGGTGAATGTTTGCATTGTCCAGCATTCCGTCCATCAATTGTTTCTTTTGCATTTGTCGCCCTAAGTGGGAAGGGTATGCCCAGACGTGGTCCCTGTGCTCACTACACCACTGGATTCAAGCTAGCCTGGCTGAAGAAGGGTGATGCCCTGAAACCGGTCCCAGGATGCTTGTTTCCGGTCAAGGGAGGACCTGGCTTGGCAGTTCGGGCTGGACTGTTCCCACAAGGAACAGCGTCAAGACTGATTTGCATATGGCTGGGTCTAAACTGGGGTGGTGTGGAGAGCAAAAGAATGATGGATTTTGGAGGAGGAGCCAAGTGTCGGACCAAGATGGCCGCTTGAGCTCTCGGCTCCGCCGCTACTATCTCCCCAGACCCAACATCCTGCCGATATCCTGTCCCTAATGGTCGGCGATTGCAGCAGAAAGTGAGCGGTGACGATCGACGTTGTCCCGACTCTCTGACACCGCCCGGAGCTGAAGATACCGGTGCCGGTCAGTTGGGCCTGTTCGCTGGTGCTCGACCGGGGACTGGGGTGAAGAGGAGGCGGCCGTGACGCGCACGGGAATCGGATGCCCGGACCGGAAGTTGCCGGTCGAAGCGCAACTTCCTCACCCGGCGGAATCCCACCTTCTGAAGCAGCCCGTCTCCTCCTGAACCGAGTATGGAGGTAGCACCACAGGCAACGCAATAGGCAGCGGCGTGGGGGGTCGGAACTTTGAGGACAGACAGGAGGGGTGAGAGCGACCTGAGTTCCATTTCCCCCCCCTCTCAGCGGCATTTATTGGGGAGGTGCGACTGGGGCCACGATTGACCTGCTTCCTTGCCTGTGCTCTCGCGTCGGCCTGACGGCGGAGGGTGGCGCCGACCGGACCGGGGAATGGATCGACAGTAGAGGTGACATCTATCTGTGAGAAGGCCGAGACTCCGCGCGAACCGCGCGCCTCCGGTGCCTCCCGCCCCTGGCTGGGCGCCTGCGCTGATCTGGACCACGAGCGGGGACGAACCACGGTAGTGACCCCTCGGCGGCGATCTGGACCGGACACTACCTAAGCGACCTGTGATACAGAGGGACAATGGCGAGTAAGACGGACTCGGACAGGGGCCAGGCCAAGGGGTCCAGGGGGTCAAGACAGATCCAATCGAACAAACTAGATCGCTATACCCTGCCCAGAGGCTCGCCGACGGATCCGCATCATGCCCTTAGGGTGGGGAGATCTCTGCGAGCCCCACTCCGGAACTGACCCTGCAGGATGTCATGGCAGCCATAGAAGGGGTCAAATCATCCCTGGAACATAAAATGGACACCATTTCAATAGAAGTGAACCTAATCCGGGCCGACCTAACAAAGATGAACGAAAAAGTCAAATCCCTGGATATTAAGACGACCGGTCTAACGGACGACGTGTCGCAGCTCCAGCAAGAAGTACGCGATCTTAAATCCTTTTGTGAGACGGCCGAACGTAAACTTGACGACTGCGAAGGAAGGTCTAGGCGTAATAATATCCGCATTTTAGGGGTGCCCGAAAAATCAGAAGGGCCAGCCCCTGACCTGTTCGTTGAGGACCTTATCCTGAACCATCTTAAACCCAAGGGACTGGGAAATTTTTTTACCATAGAACGTGCCCACAGGATCCCGGGTGGGCGACCCAGGCCCGGGCGCCTCCGCGCCCTCTCATTGCACGGGTCCTCAACTTCAGAGACAGAGACGCTATCCTGCAATGCGCCCGAGCGACACCCCCCCTAAGCTACGAAAATGCCGCCCTCTCATTCTTTCCGGACTTTACACAAATGGTGCAAAGGCAGCGTAGAACATTTCTGGCCGTCAAGAAGAAACTTAGGGACAAAGGACTGAGGTACGCCATGATGTTTCCCGCGCGTCTACGTGTCGAGGACGGTGGAAGGGTATGGTTCTTCGAAAATCCTGAGCTGGCCTCAGATTGGCTGGACAATCGATCCGCTGGTGACCCCCGGGGAAGTGGTCGAGATGGAGATCAGGCGTCACAGGAGCGGGAGTGAATACTGGCTAACAGGCGGGCGGCCTGTATGAACATAACCAGGTACCGGGGTTTTAAGGCCCCACAGTCGGACGACAGTTTCATGGAACAGTAGCTATTCAGCAAGGCACTCCATGACATTATGGGAACAATTTATCAGGGACGAATGGGTTTGGGATAGTGGGAAGGGGCACCGACCTTTCTCCTCTTTACTACCTTTAGTTATTGTACGTTCTAGGGTATTGGGTGACAGGCACTCTGCCAGTTTGTAATGGGCAGTTTTAAGTCCAGAGAGCAGGGACGCAGGGAGGGGGTTGTTGGAAAAGGGAGTTGGGAGGGGTGGGTTGTTTTATTGGTATATGTATTTATCGATACATGATTTGTGTACAGATTGTTCTTTCGGCAAATTTTATAATCTGCATGACCAAGGCTATGGGAGACACATACACTTATGACGCATACGCAGTGGGATAAAAGTGCGAAGATCCTGAGCTGGAATGTCAACGGGTTGGGGGACAAGGTTAAACGCAGTATAGTGCTCCAATATATTAGGAAGCACGCTCCCGACATTGTCCTGCTTCAGGAGACACACTTGATAGGTAGCTCATGTAAGGCACTGTGCAGGTCTGGCTATAAATTAGTGGCACACGCAGGATTCACCAAAGGCTCCAGAGGCGTGGGTGTAATGTTGAAAAATACCTTCCCGCTCACTATAGACCGTATTTGGGCAGACGACAGGGGCCGATACGTGGGTGTCACGGGGTCCTGGGAGGGGCGCACTACCACACTGGTCTCAATTTACGTTCCCCCGGCCTCCAAACCACCACATTCCAGGACCTGCGTGCCACTCTCATCTCACTACCTGAGGGGGTGTTGTTGCTGGGAGGGGACTTTAATTCTGTGGGATCGGGAGAGCTTGACCGCCATCCACCGCGGAAACTGGGGCCCTCGCATAACTGGTTGCCTGACTTTCTTGACACCATGGGACTAGTGGATGGCTGGCGCACATATTACCCTGACAGACTGCAATACACGTTTCACTCGGGGGCTCATGGCAGCTTCTCCAGACTAGATTACATCTTGATCCCAGCCCACCAAGTCTCGCATATCCATGAAATTAGACATCTGGCTAGGGGCATTTCGGATCACTCACCACTTTGGGTTCATATACTTCTTGACCAAGCCCGGGTGGGAAGGGTTGCCCCTATTAACCCCTGGCACCTTCGCAACCCTAAAATCCATCAAGAACTCACCAAGACAATTGATACATATTTTGCCGAAAACCTGGGCACTGTGGACTCCTCACAGGCGCTCTGGGAAGCATTTAAGACTGTGATTAGGGGAGAGGCCCTGTCCCTGATATCCGGACAAAAGAAAGAAAGATATAAAGCAATTACAAGAGTAGAGGATGAGATCTCTCACCTAGAGAGAGAGATGGAGATAACGGTCACACCTGCCACAGCTCACTTGTTGCGACTCAAACAGGATGAATATAAGGCACTATTGACTGAAAGAGCGAAAGTGCTGGGGAGAGAGACGCTCGGTAGACTCTATGATCTCGGGGATAAAGCCGGGAAACTAATAGCCTGGCTTGATAAACGCGAATGGGCAAACAGGTTAGTCCCAGTCCTTCACGAGGCTAATGACACTGAAGTAACGGATCCGCAGGACATAGTAAACTGCTTTGCCAGGCACTATAAATTAATATACTCCGCAGTGGCGTCTTATACTGAAGACGAATCTTTCGAACTACTGCGCGACATCAAACTTCCCACTCTTTCCCTAGACGATCAACGTCTTTTAGATAGCCCCCTGACTAAAGAGGAAATAGCGGCAGCAATCAGGTCATTGCGGTCAGGAAAAGCTCTTGGCCCTAACGGCATCCCAATTGAATTGTATAAACTCAGCCCTGACAAATTGTCCATTCATCTCAAGAACATGTTTGAGGAAAGTAGAGACATAGGAGTGCTCCTATTGATCAACGTATAGCTAACATAGTAACCATACACAAGGAAGGTAAGCCCAAAACGGACTGCGCCTCCTATAGGCCGATATCCCTCCTCAATGCCGAACCCAAGATTCTTGCTAAAGTCCTCGCCACTCGTCTCATAAACGTAATTCCGGAATTGGTACACCCGGACCAATCCGGCTTCATTCCGCATAGGAACACGGCGTTGAACCTACGCCGTGCTCACGGTGTTTTGGGCAGAGTGGACACGATTCTTGAGCCAGCTGTCCTCGTGTCTTTAGATGCCACTATGGCATTCGACACTATAGAATGGCCCTATCTTAGGGCGGTCCTCCGAAAGTTAGGGTTCGGCCAGGAATTCATGCGATGGATCCAACTTCTATATTCGGAACCCATGGCGCAAGTCGTGGTGAATAACAAAAAGTCAGACCCCTTTGCCCTGAGCCGGGGCACCCGTCAGGGGTGTCCACTCTCTCCCCTTCTTTTTGCACTGGCGCTGGAGCCACTGGCCGCGTGGATCCGCCAAAACCCAGTTATACAGGGAATGCGGTGGTCACCCGACTGGGAGGACCGCATTTCGCTCTATGCGGACGATATATTACTCTATTTAACAGAGCCCAAAAAATCTCTAATAGCAGTCCTTGACATCTTAGCCACGTTCGGTAAATACTCCGGTTTCCGGATCAACTGGTCTAAATCCCATCTCTATGTTCTTCGAGGGGACCCCCCTGTGTTGCCCCGCAATTGTCCCATCCAGGTAAGCACCACCGGGTTCAAATACCTGGGTATATTTCTCTCCCGGGATCCTATACTCCGCTATGAAAATAATCTTCTCCCTCCACTGCTCCGCTTACGGCGAGACATTGCCAGCTGGAAATCTCTTCCCCTATCCCTACTGGGCAAAGCTGCTCTTTTTAAAATGATGTCCCTACCCCGTTTTCTATATGTTTTGCAGAATACACTTGATCCAGTCCCTCCGAAATATTTCACAGAAATTGAAGGCCTCCAGAGAGACCTGCTATGGAACGGGCCTCCCCGTATAGCCCTGACTAAGCTAACGCTACAGTGGTACGATGGGGGCATCAGCCTTCCTGACATTAAAAAATATTACTGGGCGGCACACCTAGCTGCCATTAACCATAGCACTTATGGAGAACGTGACAATCCGGGCTATCAGATGGACAGGTGGCTCCTCCCGAGCGGGAGCTATAATCGACCCCTATACGCGAAAGCTGGCAGATCCAAACTCACAGGGCCCACCGGCCACTCTGTCAAAGTGTGGCACGCAGCAAATAGATCTCTGGGGTGGGAGGGTAAATTAACATTGGCTACCCCCTGTGGGACTCCGCAAAGCTTGGTAACCTGTGGTCCTCGAAAGGATTTTCTAAATGGGACCTGATCGGTGTATCACGGATCGGAGATTTGTGGACACAGGGTGCAGTAAAACCCTTTGCCGCCCTTCAAACTCAGTACGAACTTGCGGATGCCGAACTTTTCAGATATAATCAGATTAGCCACGCACTATGCTCTCTCATCCCTAGAGGCACATCCCTTCCTGACGCGTCCCCTTTAGAGGACAGAATATTAGATGGTCATGTTCCCGATAGGACAATTTCATTAATTTACAACAAATTAATACACCACATGGACGATCCTCTCCTGGCTTTGAGGGGAAATGGGTAGCTGATGGGATGGAATTGGACGATGAGGACTGGCAGGAAGCGGTCTCCTCGCCCGGGTGGTAGCCATTTCGGCCCGACTACGACTTGTCCAACTTAAAATCCTACACAGAGTATATATGACCGGCCCTCGACTTGTGATTATGGGAAGAGCCGAGACAGGGGACTGTCGCAGGAAATGTGGCCTCACGGGCACATTCATGCATATTATATGGGAGTGCACCCTAGTCCAAAGGTACTGGAGAGAGGTACATGAAACTATGAGTACAGTACTGAATGTTCGTATACGCCCGGAGGCACGTAGATGCCTACTAAACATATGGGAGCCAACTGATCTTAACACACACCAAACGCAGTGGGCAACTTTGGGCTTTATGCTGGCAAAAAGAAATATCGCTCAAGCCTGGGGGCGACGGCCCCTCCTACCTTAACTACCTGGGAAAACGACATGGACTGGTGCATGTTCAGAGAAAAGACAGTGTTTATTGCCCGAGGATGCCCCCGAAAATGGACCCACATCTGGTCACTGTGGAACGCTTATCGTGGCGATATCTGCACCCCCCACAAACTGTAGATTCTGCTGATTGACTTCCCCATTGATTATCCCCACTGCATGTAAATTCGCTAATGTACTACCTTGATTGTCATGCATATTTTTATATTGTACCGATATTGATGCCGCTATGTTCATGATTGTTTAATAAAAAGTTTATAAAAAAAAAAAAAAAAAAAAAGAATGATGGATTTAACCCAGATCTTTGTGACTGGGGGTGAATGTTTGCATTGTCCAGCATTCCGTCCATCAATTGTTTCTTTTGCATTTGTTGCCCTAAGTGGGAAGGTATGCCCAGATGTGGGTCCCGTGCTCACTACACCACTGGATTCAAGCTAGCCTGGCTGAAGAAGGGTGATGCCCTGAAACCGGTCCCAGGATGCTTGTTTCCGGTCCAGGGAGGACCTGGCTTGGCAGTTCGGGCTGGACTGTTCCCACAAGGAACTGGGTCAAGACTGATCTGCATATGGCTGGGTCTAAACTGGGGTGGTGTGGTGAGCAAAAGAATGATGGATTTAACCCAGATCTTTGTGACTGGGGGTGAATGTTTGCATTGTCCAGCATTCCGTCCATCAATTGTTTCTTTTGCATTTGTCGCCCTAAGTGGGAAGGGTATGCCCAGACGTGGGTCCCGTGCTCACTACACCACTGGATTCAAGCTAGCCTGGCTGAAGAGGGTGATGCCCTGAAACCGGTCCCAGGATGCTTGTTTCCGGTCCAGGGAGGACCTGGCTTGGCAGTTCGGGCTGGACTGTTCTCACAAGGAACAGGGTCAAGACTGATTTGCATATGGCTGGGTCTAAACTGGGGTGGTGTGGTGAGCAAAAGATGATGGATTTAACCCAGATCTTTGTGACTGGGGGTGAATGTTTGCATTGTCCAGCATTCCGTCCATCAATTGTTTCTTTTGCATTTGTCGCCCTAAGTGGGAAGGGTATGCCCAGACGTGGGTCCCGTGCTCACTACACCACTGGATTCAAGCTAGCCTGGCTGAAGAAGGGTGATGCCCTGAAACCGGTCCCAGGATGCTTGTTTCCGGTCCAGGGAGGACCTGGCTTGGCAGTTCGGGCTGGACTGTTCCCACAAGGAACAGGGTCAAGACTGATTTGCATATGGCTGGGTCTAAACTGGGGTGGTGTGGTGAGCAAAAGAATTATGGATTTAACCCAGATCTTTGTGACTGGGGGTGAATGTTTGCATTGTCCAGCATTCCGTCCATCAATTGTTTCTTTTGCATTTGTCGCCCTAAGTGGGACGGGTATGCCCAGACGTGGGTCCCGTGCTCACTACACCACTGGATTCAAGCTAGCCTGGCTGAAGAAGGGTGATGCCCTGAAACCGGTCCCAGGATGCTTGTTTCCGGTCCAGGGAGCACCTGGCTTGGCAGTTCGGGCTGGACTGTTCCCACAAGGAACAGGGTCAAGACTGATTTGCATATGGCTGGGTCTAAACTGGGGTGGTGTGGTGAGCAAAAGAATGATGGATTTAACCCAGATCTTTGTGACTGGGGGTGAATGTTTGCATTGTCCAGCATTCCGTCCATCAATTGTTTCTTTTGCATTTGTCGCCCTAAGTGGGAAGGGTATGCCCAGACGTGGGTCCCGTGCTCACTACACCACTGGATTCAAGCTAGCCTGGCTGAAGAAGGGTGATGCCCTGAAACCGGTCCCAGGATGCTTGTTTCCGGTCCAGGGAGGACCTGGCTTGGCAGTTCGGGCTGGACTGTTCCCACAAGGAACAGGGTCAAGACTGATTTGCATATGGCTGGGTCTAAACTGGGGTGGTGTGGTGAGCAAAAGAATGATGGATTTAACCCGGATCTTTGTGAGTGGGGGTGAATGTTTGCATTGTCCAGCATTCCGTCCATCAATTGTTTCTTTTGCATTTGTCGCCCTAAGTGGGAAGGGTATGCCCAGACGTGGGTCCCGTGCTCACTACACCACTGGATTCAAGCTAGCCTGGCTGAAGAAGGGTGATGCCCTGAAACCGGTCCCAGGATGCTTGTTTCTGGTCCAGGGAGGACCTGGCTTGGCAGTTCGAGCTGGACTGTTCCCACAAGGAACAGGGTCAAGACTGATTTGCATATGGCTGGGTCTAAACTGGGGTGGTGTGGTGAGCAAAAGAATGATGGATTTAACCCAGATCTTTGTGACTGGGGGTGAATGTTTGCATTGTCCAGCATTCCGTCCATCAATTGTTTCTTTTGCATTTGTCGCCCTAAGTGGGAAGGGTATGCCCAGACGTGGGTCCCGTGCTCACTACACCACTGGATTCAAGCTAGCCTGGCTGAAGAAGGGTGATGCCCTGAAACCGTTCCCAGGATGCTTGTTTCTGGTCCACGGAGGACCTGGCTTGGCAGTTCGGGCTGGACTGTTCTCACAAGGAACAGGGTCAAGACTGATTTGCATATGGCTGGGTCTAAACTGGGGTGGTGTGGTGAGCAAAAGATGATGGATTTAACCCAGATCTTTGTGACTGGGGGTGAATGTTTGCATTGTCCAGCATTCCGTCCATCAATTGTTTCTTTTGCATTTGTCGCCCTAAGTGGGAAGGGTATGCCCAGACGTGGGTCCCGTGCTCACTACACCACTGGATTCAAGCTAGCCTGGCTGAAGAAGGGTGATGCCCTGAAACCGGTCCCAGGATGCTTGTTTCCGGTCCAGGGAGGACCTGGCTTGGCAGTTCGGGCTGGACTGTTCCCACAAGGAACAGGGTCAAGACTGATTTGCATATGGCTGGGTCTAAACTGGGGTGGTGTGGTGAGCAAAAGAATGATGGATTTAACCCAGATCTTTGTGACTGGGGGTGAATGTTTGCATTGTCCAGCATTCCGTCCATCAATTGTTTCTTTTGCATTTGTCGCCCTAAGTGGGAAGGGTATGCCCAGACGTGGGTCCCGTGCTCACTACACCACTGGATTCAAGCTAGCCTGGCTGAAGAAGGGTGATGCCCTGAAACCCGGTCCCAGGATGCTTGTTTCCGGTCCAGGGAGGACCTGGCTTGGCAGTTCGGGCTGGACTGTTCCCACAAGGAACAGGGTCAAGACTGATTTGCATATGGCTGGGTCTAAACTGGGGTGAGCAAAAGAATGATGGATTTAACCCAGATCTTTGTGACTGGGGGTGAATGTTTGCATTGTCCAGCATTCCGTCCATCAATTGTTTCTTTTGCATTTGTCGCCCTAAGTGGGAAGGGTATGCCCAGACGTGGGTCCCGTGCTCACTACACCACTGGATTCAAGCTAGCCTGGCTGAAGAAGGGTGATGCCCTGAAACCGGTCCCAGGATGCTTGTTTCCGGTCCAGGGAGGACCTGGCTTGGCAGTTCGGGCTGGACTGTTCCCACAAGGAACAGCGTCAAGACTGATTTGCATATGGCTGGGTCTAAACTGGGGTGGTGAGGTGAGCAAAAGAATGATGGATTTAACCCAGATCTTTGTGACTGGGGGTGAATGTTTGCATTGTCCAGCATTCCGTCCATCAATTGTTTCTTTTGCATTTGTCGCCCTAAGTGGGAAGGGTATGCCCAGACGTGGGTCCCGTGCTCACTACACCACTGTATTCAAGCTAGTCTGGCTGAAGAAGGGTGATGCCCTGAAACCGGTCCCAGGATGCTTGTTTCCGGTCCAGGGAGGACCTGGCTTGGCAGTTCGGGCTGGACTGTTCCCACAAGGAACAGGGTCAAGACTGATTTGCATATGGCTGGGTCTAAACTGGGGTGGTGTGGTGAGCAAAAGAATGATGGATTTAACCCAGATCTTTGTGACTGGGGGTGAATGTTTGCATTGTCCAGCATTCCGTCCATCAATTGTTTCTTTTGCATTTACTACTCCAGGCACAGTATTCCAGCTTTGGATTGGTAAAATATCATCCAAGACAACCTAAAATAAATAAAAACAAACCCTGACACGTGTTTTACTGTCATTAAAGCTCTTCAGAGAGGTTTAGCTTTGTCCAGACACAAGGGAGCACCCAGTATAAGTCAAAAGAATACCCTTGCAGACATAGAGTGACGGATAAATTATGCAAAAAAGAAGAGAATTCTGGGTAGTTCTCAAGTTTAGGTGGAAGGCAGCTTCTGTATAGAGCCCCCTCAACAACAGCGACACTCTAGATTTGCTCACCTCAAATGTCTGCTTTTCTATCAAAGTTTTTAAGCATAGGAATAGGACAGTGCAATCCATGCCAAGCTGTTAAATGACAAAAGCCATTTACAACTCCAGGCACAGAATTACAGCTTTGGATTGATAAAATACCATCCAAGCCAACCTGAATTGAATAAAAGCAACCCCTGACACGTGTTTCTCTGTCATTACAAATCTTCAGGAAGGTTTAGTTTTGTCCAGGCACAAGGGAGCACCCAGTATAAGTCAAAAGAATACCCTTGCAGCATAGAGTGATGGATAAATTATGCAAAAAACAAGAAGAGAACTCTGGGTAGTTCTCAAGTTCATGTGGAAGGCAGCTTCTGTATAGAACACCCTCAAAACCAGCGACACTCTAGATTTGCTCACCTCAAATGTCTGCTTTTCTATCAAAGTTTTTAAGCATGGGATTAGCACAGTGCTATCCACGCCGAGATAGGAAGGGAGCAAGTCTTTTGCCATTTCTACAGCAAAGTCTTTAAGCATAGCAATAGCACAGTGCTATCCATGCCAAGCTGTTAATTGACAAAAGCCATTTACCACTCCAGGCACAGTATTACAGCTTTGTATTGGTAAAATACCATCCAAGCCAACCTGAAATGAATAAAAGCAACTCCTAACACGTTTTTTGCTGTCATTACAGCTCTTCAGAGAGGTTTAGCTTTGTGCAGACACAAGGGAGCACCCAGTATAATACAAAAGAATACCCTTGCAGGCATAGAGTGATGCATAAATTATGCAAAAGAGAAGAAGAGAACTCTGTGTAGTTCTCAAGTTTAGGTGGAAGGCAGCTTCTGTATAGAGCACCCTCAACACCAGCGACACTCTAGATTTGCTCACCTCAAAAGTCTGCTTTTCTATCAAAGTTTTTAAGCATGGGATTAGCACACTGCTATCCACGCCGAGATAGAAAGGGACAAAGTCTTTTGCCATTTCTACAGCAAAGGCTTTAACCATAGAAATAGCACAGTGCTATCCATGCCAAGCTGTTAAATGAGAAAAGCCATTTACCACTCCAGGCAGAGTATTACAGTTTTGGATTGGTAAAATACCATCCAAGCCAACCTGAAAAGAATAAAAGCAATCCCTGACACGTTTTTGCTGTTTTTACAGCTCTTCAGAGAGGTTTAGCTTTGCCCAGACACAAGGGAGCACCCAGTATAAGTCAAAAGAATACCCTTGCAGGAATAGAGTGATGCATAAATTATGCAAAAAGAAGAAGAGAACTCTGGGTAGTTCTCAAGTTTAGGAGGAAGGCAGCTTCTGTATAGAGCACCCTCAACACTGGTGACACTCTAGATTTGCTCACCTCAAATGTCTGCTTTTCTATCATAGTTTTTAACCATGGGATTAGCACTGTGCTATGCACGCCGAGATAGAAAGGGACCAAGTCTTTTGCCATTTCTACAGCAAAGTCGTAAAGCATAGGAATATCACAGTGCTATCCATGCCAAGCTGTAAATTGACAAAAGCCATTTATCACTCCAGGCACAGTATTACAGCTTTGGTTTGGTAAAATACCATCCAAGCCAACCTGAAATGAATAAAAGCAACCCTTGACATGTGTTTCGCTGTCATTACAGCTCTTCAGAGAGGTTTAGCTTTACCCAGACACAAGGGAGCACCCAGTATAATTCAAAAGAATACCCTTGCAGGCATAGAGTGATGCCTAAATTATGCAAAAAGAAGAAGAGATCTCTTGGTAGTTCTCAAGTTTAGGTGGAAGGCAGCTTCTGTATAGAGCACTCTCAACACCAGCGACATCTAGATTTGCTCACCTCAAATGTCTGCTTTTCTATCAAAGTTTTTAAGCATGGGATTAGCACAGTGCTATCTACGCCTAGATAGAAAGGGACAAAGGGGCATATTAGCAAGACTAGCGATAAAATTATCGCAGTTTTAGCGGCAGGAAACTGCCGCTAAAACGGCGATAATGGGCTTGCTAATATGCGTTATAGAATTCCAATAGAAGCCCAGGTTAGATGTCCTGCACATCTAACCTGGGCTTCTATTGAATTCTATAACGCATATTAGCAAGCCCATTATCGCCGTTTTAGCAGCAGTTTCCTGCCGCTAAAACGGCGATAATTTTATCGCCAGTCTTGCTAATATGCCCCCAAGTCTTTTGCCATTTCTACAGCAAAGTCTTTAAGCATAGAAATAGCACAGTGCTATCCATGCCAAGTTGTTAAATGACAAAAACCATTTACCACTCCAGACACAGTATTACAGCTTTGGATTGGTAAAATACCATCCAAGCCAACCTAAAATGAAATGAATAAAAGCAACCCCTGACACATGTTTCCCTGTCATTACAGCTCTTCAGAGAGGTTTAGCTTTGTCCAGACACAAGGGAGCACCCAGTATAAGTTAAAAGAATACCCTTGCAGACATAGAGTGACACATAAATTATGCAAAAAAGAAGAAGAGAATTCTGGGTAGTTCTCAAGTTTAGGTGAAAGGCAGCTTCTGTATAGAGCACCGTCAACACCAGAGACACTCTAGATTTGCTCACCTCAAACGTCTGCTTTTCTATAAAAGTTTTTAAGCATGGGATTAGCACTGTGCTATCCACGCCGAGATAGAAAGGAACCAAGGGGCATATTAGCAAGACCGGCGATAAAATAATCGCCGTTTAGCGGCAGGAAACTGCCGCTAAAGCGGCGATAATGGGCTTGCTAATATGCGTTATAGAATTCCAATTGAAGCCCAGGTTAGATGTCCTGCACATCTAACCTGGGCTTCTATTGGAATTCTATAACGCATATTAGCAAGCCCATTATCGCCGTTTTAGCGGCAGTTTCCTGCAGCTAAAACGGCAATAATTTTATCGCCGGTCTTGCTAATATGCCCCCAAGTCTTTTGCCATTTCTACAGCAAAGTCTTTAAGCATAGGAACAGCACAGTGCTATCCATTCCAAGCTGTTAAATGACAAAAGCCATTTACCACTCCAAACAGGGTATTACAGCTTTGGATTGTTAAAATACCATCCAAGCCAACCTGAAAAGAATAAAAGCAACCCCTGACTCGTGTTTTGCTGTCATTAAAGCTCTTTAGAAAGGTTTAGCTTTGTCCAGACAAAAGGGAGCACCCATTATAGGTCAAAAGAATACCCTTGCAGGCATAGAGTGATGCATAAATTATGCAAAAAAGAAGAAGAGAACTCTGGGTAGTTCTCAAGATTAGGTGGAAGGCAGCTTCTGTATAGAGCACCCTCAACACCAGCGACACTCTAGATTTGGTCACCTCAAATGTCTGCTTTTCTATCAAAGTTTTTAAGCATGGGATTAGCACAGTGCTATCCACGCCGAGATAGAAAGGGACATAGGGGGCATATTCTCAAGGAGTTATTGCCACTTTATCGCTGCCAAATCCGCGATAAATTTGTCACCCCATTCCCAAGCTGGTGCTCACAGCCACAGATGAGCCCGGCAACTATCGCTAATGAGATGCAGAGTAGGCGTTCCCGTGCAATAATCCGCGACAACACCACAACACAACATTCTCAACAACCAGCCAGATCGGCGATAAAAACACAAAACAGGCGATACGGCGCGTTAGCAGCAGGAAATTAACACCTGCTCTGACTTGGTGCAAAGTCAGACGACAACCCGCACCAGAAAAGGGAGCCCAGCCCACAACCACACCTGAAGAACAACAGATGCCATGGAGCTACTCATCATGCAGCTCGGAGCCCCAACAGGGCCACAACACCCACCGCCACGACACCCAGGTCTGCCACCCCCCCGGACCCTTCCCCCGCCCCCCCAGACCACCACGGAGGCAGCGCAGACAAAGACAACGGAACTTCAGGAAATCACCAGCCTCACAGACATGACACCAGAGAATGTCACTACAGACTCAAAAGGTCAACCATCCTCCGCCTCCTGACCATCATTGCCCACAGGCTGACGGTACCAACACAGCGGACAACCAACATTCCACCTCAGACAAAGCTGCACCTGTTGGCCTCTGGGACATTCCAACCAACAACCGCCAGAGTCGAAGGAGTCTCACAACCAGCCCTATCCACGTTCCTCAAACCTGTCCTGGATGCCATCATCAGCTTGGTACCCCAGTACCTATACTTCCCCCACACTGCGCAGGAACAGCTGGAGACCAAGCAAGGCTTCTACGCCATAGCAGGCTTCCCGCACATGTTGGGGGCAATTGACTGCACACATGTCCTACTTGTGCCCCCTGCCGCCACTGCACACAATTACCGCAACAGAAAGCACACACATTCCATCAATGTGCAGGCAATAGTGGACCACCGAGGACTCTTCACCAATGTCGTCGCAAACTACCCAGGCAGTGTGCATGATTCATACATCTTCCAACAGTCCATCATCAACTTGCGCTTCCAGGATGGCACCTACGGAAATGCAGTGCTCGTTGGTAAGTACCAAATGAACACACCACACACCTCAACTCCACAATCATGCAACTCACAACTCTGGGAATGCACACGTTACAAACTCACATACAACATGCCCACCCACCATACACGACAGCACAACGTACTGCGGAAACCTGGGCTAGCCATGTACATGAGCCATCAACGGCATGGCACCTCAGCCACACAATAGCAGTATGTGGGGAGAGGTGGGAAACAGGCATGTGCGAAGGTGGCAAGTGACCCATGAATGAGAATGCACACAATGCCAAGTGTGGCGTGGAAGTGCTGGACAGACTGCAGTATGCAGACCACAGACATATCATTGTCGACATATACTGCTGGTGGTGGTAGTGTTGTGGACAGTGGACGCAACCATGTCACCCCAGCCAGTGGGGAAGTCCAGGAAATGTAGCTTGTGACGTCCCCCCCTGTAAGCGTGTGCAGAGTGGGCTGGCCCGGAGTACGCCAGGCCAGAGTAGTGGTGTGAATAAAAAGCACGTAGCTCTGGGCGTGGTTCTCTTCCGGAGTGCCCAACATGTCTGCCATGGCGGCGCCTCCCACCACGCCACGAGGCCGACGCCGTGAGCGGTGTAGCCTGCGATACTGTGCGCCTGCCGCAGCCCGGCCCGCTGGTCCCCGAACCAGTCCCGTCCACCCCTGCGCATCCAGGCCTCGCTGCTCACCTGCCGACACCAGCGTGTCTCCAAGAGGGACCACCACGTGCCGGTGCTTGCTCCAAGCCAGAGGCCCTCGACCTTGGCAGCCTCCTCAGACCATCACAGCCTCCGCGGGCAAGGCTCGCAGTACTCCTTTGTCGTTGACGTACTCCACCGGCATACACAGCGGACAAGTAGGTCACACATTTGGAACTGAGTCTTGATTTCACAATGGCAGAGTACGTATGTCGATGCAGAGTTTAAATCAGTATACTCCCTTCGATGTGGTGCCACCAACTCTGTGCATAGCATTCCGACCACACGTGTCTGTGGGCCCTTGCTGACCGCTGCCTCCGGCCTACACTGCGGACCAGCAGGCCTCACACCAATCCAATACAGTCCGTAACAGGCAGGACACTGCATCGTCGCTGGCTAAACACCCGCTCAGCTCTGGTGCCTCCACCTCCATCAACCAGGAATCTTCTCCACATGCCATTTCAACGCCGTGTGTTAGAGATCCAGGAGGAGCTGGCTGCACAGCGGTTGCCCCGCGCTGACCGCTGCCTCCGGCACCCACTGCGGTCGAGTAGGACACACAATTGGAACTGAGTCTTGATTTGTCCATTGCAGACTTCATATCATTGTACAGGCCTCATCGCAGACTGCATCCCCTTCCGGCCCTGGTGCCACTGACTCTGTGCCACGGGAGTCATGGACACTCTCTGGTTGAACTCTGGTGGCGTCTGAGTCTATGGCCTGGGGGTTGTCTTCTTCATCATGTAACTGATACTGACATCGTGGGGAAAAGGAGACTGTTGCATTCAACTCCTCCATATTGCCTGTTTCTGCTTGCTTCTGCCCTCTGCATCATGCCCTGGATGGACACCTTCCACTGTCCCCCGTAACACCCCGCGACATTCTCCTTGGACATCAACGAGGACCCACTCAGCTCTCGTGGCCCTACCTCAATGCATCGCAAGTCACCGTCCCATGGCGGTGTGCCTGTGCCGGCCGCTGTGCATCCGGGGCCACCAACTCTGTGCAGCTCAAGTCATGGACCCTTGCTGTTTGTACTTTGAACTTCTGATTGTCTGATCACTGTTGTAGTTGTTGCCAGCACCAACCAACCCCTGAGGGGTGGCTTACCCAACCCATCACCCAGCCGGCACAGGCATCACTGGACGTGTGACCCTGGCAAGGAGAGGTGCCGGGCGCACGTGCCCGTAGCCAGTTCCATGGATAATCTCAGTGTGTCCGTGTGGTCATTATGTATGCATGAGGGCCCCGGGCCATCCCACATTACATTGTGCTGTGTACAGCGGGCGCAACCTTGTCACATCAGGCAGTGGGGTAGACCTGGGACATGTAGCTGTGTCGGACCCCCCTGTGAGCGTGAGGGAGTGGACCTGCGTACGGCAGTATGGCGTAGGGGTGTGGTCATTCAACACGTGGCTCTGCACGTGGTTAAGTTTAGGCCTTGCCAAGGAAGTAACTAATGCGTGTGTCTCAGGTGTAGTGTCGGCGCCACCCGTCACGCAATATACAATGTTGCCATATAGCATGCACCCGGAGTACGGGCTCGGCCGAGGGGTAAATGAGGGTGCGCAGGCCCGCTCGGGGTCAGGGATCAGACATGCCAACTGTTGTGTGTGTCGCTATTTCCACAGCATAAGCCAAAGGTCTACCCTCGACCGCATGGCGGGTTCAGCCAGGCATGAACTCTACATCTGTGTCTGCCCTGTCCTTACCATAGGCCTACACACACGTGTCTGTCCACCTTCAGCGCACGACATCACTGTGTCGTTGTCAGGCTTGTTGACATGCGCAGACATGCATGACAATAGTGTGCCGTAGGGGTGCAAGTGATGCGAACGCGCTGTGCACACTAGTGAATATGCTCGGGGGACGAAGAAGCGGCATTGAGGCTACGTGATACACATTGATGCCAATCATTTGCAACAAGCAGTACATGTCATGCAGGAATCACAAAGTCACACATATCACACACCAATGAACCAGTGAGCCTGCCAACACATCATGCAGAACCAACTATTGACTCATGTCTGTCTGCACTGTCACAGGTGACCAAGGATATGCACTCTGCGCGTGGATGATGACACCCCTCCGAGCCCCGAACACACAGGCCCAGAGGCAGTACAATGCGGCACACAGACGCACCAGGGGCATTGTGGAACGCACATTTGGCGTGTTGAAGTCACGTTTCAGGTGCCTGGACGTCACGGGTGGAAGGCTCCTGTACAGCCCAGACATCGTGTGCAAGATGATCGTTGCAAGTTGTGTGTTGCACAACATATGTGTACGCAGCAAGGCACCATGGATACAAGTGCCAGATGCACCGGACGGTGATGATGTAGATGAGGCAGGTGGACCACACCCCACTGCAGCCGCAGCAGGAATAGCCCGTAGGAACACCATCATTGACAATTTCTTCACATGAGCACGTCACTTTGTGGCAGTCCTTGGCAGTAATGGGACAGTACGAAATGAGCACAGGCACAGCATGTGCAAATAAATGCATTCAAAGAACACATTCCCTGAGTGAATGTCTCTCATCTGTACAGGCACATCACTCAGACAAGTGTGAGTGCGACATGTATTGCTGACAATTTTATGATTTGTTCATGTATGGTGGGTGTGTCACCTCTGTGCAGAGAGGCTGCTTAGGGTGTCACGTGTTCGAACTGCCAGTTCTGTGTGTCACAGTTAGTAGGGAATACCACTCTTCGGCGTTTCACATGTGTCCACATTCATTCCATTTTGGCTGCCATTTGTGTCCTGCAGGTGTCAACAGGGCTCCTTTTGGGGTCAGATATGTACCACCATGATGCAGGGGTGCCCCACGTGACTCATGTCCCACAACATGGGCAACATGTACGTAAGCGGGAGTCACTGCCCCTCCATTCGTCCACGCTTTCATAATTGATTGATCATGGTCATGACACGTCTGTGTGCAGGAGGGGTTGCTTGTCCCTCTGCAATGTGAGGGGGAGATGCGGTTTCACTGTGTGTTACATGCATGTTTCAGCATTTGCGCAGTTTGCATTCAGACTGCATGTCAATGTACATTGCGACTGTGAGGAGATGCCTATTTGATGCGGGACAATGGTCATTTGTTCTACGTCACAGATGTGGGGTTGTGCTCATACATTGACATCTCACCGTTTTTTTACTCTGCTTTTATTGTGCATTTTCCCGCATGACGCGTGGGAATTGGAGGCCTCTCGCTGGTTATCGCTGATTTTTGTATCGCCATTGGCCTCATCGCTACTATTTTCGCGTTTTTTCTGCGTCACGTTAGTTTTATCACGTTCATTTGACGCATTATCGTTGGACTATCGCATGGGGCCGCCGGGTTGTGAATTCCACGTTAACACAGTGTAATTTTCCCACGATAGGCTGCGATGTGAAGGGTTGCGTTAAGCAACTTTTGCGGTAGTTATCATACGTTCTTGAGAATATGCCCCATAGTTTTTTGCCATTTCTACAGCAAAGTCTTTAAGCATATGAATAGCACAGTGCTAGCCATGCCAAGCTGTTCAATGACAAAAGCCATTTACCACTCCAGACACAGTATTATAGCTTTGGATTAAAAAAATACCATCCAAGCAAATATGAAATGAATAAAAGCAACTCTGGACACGTGTTTCACTGTCATTACAGCTCTTCAGAGAGGTTTAGCTTTGTCCAGACACAAGGGAGCACCCAGTATAAGTCAAAAGAATACCCTTGCAGGCATAGAGTGACGCATAAATTATGCAAAAAAGGAGAAGAGAACTCTGGGTAGTTTTAAAGTTTAGGTGGAAGGCAGCTTCTGCATAGATCACCCTCAACAGCAGCAACACTCTAGATTTGCTCACCTCAAATGTCTGTTTTTCTATCAAAGTTTTTATGCATGGGATTAGCACTGTGCTATCCACACTGAGATAAAAATGGACCAAGTCTTTTGCTATTTCTACAGTAAAGTCTTTAAGCATAGGAACAGGAAAGTGCTATCCATGCCAAACTGCTAAATGACAAAAGCCATTTACCACTCCAGACACAGTATTACAGCTTTGGGTGGGTAAAATACCATCCAAGCCAACCTGAAATGAATAAAAGCAACCCCTGACACGTGTTTCACTGTCATTACAGCTCTTCAGAGAGGTTTAGCTTTGTCCAGACAAAAGGGAGCACCCAGTATAAGTCAAAAGAAAATCCTTGCAGGCATAAAGTGACGCATAAATTATGCAAAAAAGAAGAAGAGAATTCTGGGTAGTTCTCAAGTTTAGGTGAAAGGCAGCTTCTGTATAGAGCACCCTCAACACCAGAGACACTCTAGATTTGCTCATCTCAAATGTCTGCTTTTCTATAAAAGTTTTTAAGCATGGGATTAGTACTGTGCTATCCACGCTGAGATAGAAATGGACCAAGTCTTTTGCCATTTCTACAGCACAGTGCTATCCATGCCAAGCTGTTAAATGACAAAAGCCATTTACCACTCCAGACAGGGAGTTACAGCTTTGGATTGATAAAATACCATCCAAGCCAACCTAAAAAGAATAAAAGCAACCCCTGACACGTGTTTTGCTGTCATTATAGCTCTTTAGAGAGGTTTAGCTTTGTCTATACACAAGGGAGCACGCAGTATAAGTCAAAAGAATACCCTTGCAGGCATAGAGTGATGCATAAATTATGCAAAGAAGAAGAAGGGAGCACCCAGTATAAGTCAAAAGAATACCCTTGCAGGCATAGAGTGACGCATAAATTATGTAAAAAGAAGAAGACAACTCTGGGTAGTTCTCAAGTTTAGGTGGAATTCAGCTTCTGTATAGAGCACTCTCAACAGCAGCGACACTCTAGATTTGCTCACCTCAAATGTCTGCTTTTCTATCAAAGTTTTTAAGCATGAGATTAGCACTGTGCTATCCATGCCGAGATAGAAAGGGACAAAGTCTGTTGCCATTTCTACAGCAAAGTCTTTAAGCATAGAAATAGCACAGTGCTATCCATGCCAAGATTTAAATGACAAAAGCCATTTACCACTCCAGGCACAGTATTACAGCTTTGGATTGGTAAAATACCATCCAAGCCAACCTGAAATAAATATAAGCAAACCCTGACACGTGTTTCGCTGTCATTACAGCTCTTCAGAGAGGTTTAGCTTTGTCCACACACAAGGGAGCACCCAGTATAAGTCAAAAGAAAACCCTTGCAGGCATAGAGTGATGCAAAAATTATGCAAAAAAGAAGAAGAGAACTCTGTGTAGTTCTCAAGTTTAGGTGGAAGGCAGCTTCTGTATAGAGCACCCTCAACAACCAGCGACACTCTAGATTTGCTCACCTCAAATGTCTGCTTTTCTGTCAAAGTTTTTAAACATGGGATTAGCACAGTGCTATCCACGGCGAGATAGAAAGGGAAAAAAGTATTTTACTATTCTACAGAAAAGTCTTTAAGCATAGAAATAGCAAAGTGCTAGCCATTTACCACTCCAGGCACAGAATTACAGCTTTGGATTGGAAAAATACCATCCAAGCCAACCTGAAATGAATAAAAGCAACGCCTGACACGTGTTTCGCTGTCATTACAACTCTTCAAAGAGGTTTAGTTTTGTCCAGACACAAGGGAGCACCCAGTATAAGTCAAAAGAATACCCTTGCAGGCATAGAGTGATGCATAAATTATGCAAAAACGAAGAAGAGAATTCTGAGTAGTTCTCAAGTTTAGGTGCAAGACAGCTTCTGTATAGAGCACCCTCAACACCAGAGACACTTTAGATTTGCTCACCTCAAATGTCTGCTTTTCTATCAGAGTTTTTAAGCATGGGATTAGCACAGTGCTATCCACACCGAGATAGAAAGGGACAAAGTCCTTTGCCATTTCTACAGTAAAGTCTTTAAGCATAGGAATAGCACAGTGCTATCCATGCCAAGCTGTTAAATGACAAAAGCCATTTATCATTCCAGGCACAGTATTACTGTTTTGGATAGGTAAAATACCATCCAAGCCAACCTGAAATGAATAAAAGCAGTCCCTAAAACGTGTTTCGCTGACATTACAGGTTTTCAGAGAGGTTTAGCTTTGTCCAGACACAAGGGCGCACCCAGTATAAGTCAAAAGAATTACCTTGCAGGCATAGAGTGACGCATAAATTATGCAAAAAACAAGACGAGAACTCTCGGTAGTTCTCAAGTTTAGGTGGAAGGCAGCTTCTGTATAGAGCACTCTCAACACCAGTGACTCTCTAGATTTGGTCACCTCAAATGTCTGCTTTTCTATCAAAGTTTTTAAGCATGGGATTAGCACAGTGCTGTCCACGCCGAGATTGAAAGGGACAAAGTCTTTTGCCATTTCTACAGCAAAGGCTTTAGGCATAGGAATAGCACAGTGCTATCCATGCCAAGTTGTTGAAGGACAAAAGCCATTAACTACTCCAGGCACAGTATTACAGCTTTGGATTGGTAAAATATCATCCAAGCCAACTTGAAATAAATAAAAGCATCCCCCTGACACGTGTTTCACTGTCATTACAGCTCTTCAGAGAGGTTTAGCTTTGTCCAGACACAAGGGAGCACCCAGTATAAGTCAAAATAATACCCTTGAAGGCATAGAGTGACGCATAAATTATGCAAAAAAGAAGAAGAGAACTCTGTGTAGTTCTCAAGTTTAGGTGGAAGGCAGCTTCTGTATAGAGAACCATCAACACCAGCGACACTCTAGATTTGCTCACCTCAAATGTCTGCTTTTCTATCAAAGTTTTTAAGCATGAGATTAGCACAGTGCTATCCACGCCGAGATAGAACGGCACAACGTCATTTGCCATTTCTACAGCAAAGTCTTTAAGCAAAGAAATAGCACAGTGCTATCCATGCCAAGCTGTTAAATGACAAAAGCCATTTACTACTCCAAGCACAGTATTACAGTTTTGGATTGGTAAAATACCATCCAAGCCAACCTGAAATGAATAAAAGCAAACCCTGACACGTGTTTCCCTGTCATTACAGCTCTTCAGAGAGGTTTAGCTTTGTCCAGACACAAGGGAGCAACCAGTTTAAGTCAAAAGAATACCCTTGCAGGCATAGAGTGACGCATAAATTATGCAAAAAAGAAGTAGAGAACTCTGTGTAGTTCTCAAGTTTAGGTGGAAGGCAGCTTCTGTATAGAGCACCCTCAACACCAGCGACACTCTAGATTTTATCACCTCAAATGTCTGCTTTTTTATCAAAGTTTTTAAGCATGGGATTAGCACAGTGCTATCCATGCCGAGATAGAAAGGGACCAAGTATTTTGCCATTCTACAGCAAAGTCTTTAAGCATAGGAATAGCAAAGTGCTATCCATGCCAAGCTGTTAAATGACAAAAGCCATTTACCACTTCAGGCACAGAATTACAGCTTTGGATTGGAAAAATACCATCCAAGTCAATCTGAAAAGAATAAAAGCATCCCCTGACACGTGTTTCACTGTCATTACAGCTCTTCAGAGAGGTTTAGTTTTGTCCAGACACAAAGGAGCACCCAGTATAAGTCAAAAGAATACCCTTGCAGGCATAGAGTGACGCATAAATTATGCAAAAAAGAAGAGAACTCTGGGTAGTACTCAGGTTGAGTTGGAAAACAGCTTCTGTATAGAGCACCCTCAAAACCAGCAACACTCTAAATTTGCTCACCTCAAATGTCTGCTTTTCTATCAAATGTTTTAAGCTTTTTACGCATGGGATTAGCACAGTGCTATCCACGCCCAGAAAGAAAGGGACCAAGTCTTTCAGCATAGGAATAGCACAGTGCTATCCATGCCAAGCTGTTAAATGACAAAAGCCATTTACCACTCCAGGCACAGTATTACAGCTTTGGATTGGTAAAATACCATCCAAGCCTACCTGAAATTAATAAAAGCAACCCCTGACACCTGTTTCACTGTCATTACAGCTCTTCAGAGAGGTCTAGCTTTGTCCAGACACAAGGGAGCAGCCAGTATAAGTCAAAAAAATACCCTAGCAGGCATAGAGTGACGCATAAATTATGCAAAAAAGAAGAAGAGCACTCTGGGTAATTCTCAAGTTTAGGCGGAAGGCAGCTTCTGTATAGAGCACTCTCAACAATAAAGCAACAAAAGAGGGTCCCTGAGAACAAATCAGATTCTGGGGGGAACTGGCCAGGGAAAAACACAACGTAAATCAACGTGAACAATGTCACCCTCTAATTATTAATAAAAATAGGTAATATATCCAAATATGTATATGACCCACAGAGCTTTTGATTTACAATCATTTATTATCAAAAATATACATATTTTTCTTATTTGTTTTTTATTCGTTTTATCAAAGTTTCACTGTCATTACAGCTCTTCAGAGAGGTTTAGCTTTGTCCAGACACAAGGGAGCACCCAGTATAAGTCAAAAGAATACCCTTGCAGGCATAGAGTGACGCATAAATTATGCAAAAAAGAAGAAGAGAACTCTGTGTAGTTCTCAAGTTTAGGTGGAAGGCGGTTTCTGTATAGCGCACCCTCAACACCAGCGACACTCTAGATTTGCTCACCTCAAATGTCTGCTTTTCTATCAAAGTTTTTAAGCATGAGATTAGCACAGTGCTATCCACGCCGAGATAGAAATGGACCAAGGGGGATATTCACAAGAACGTGTGCTAAACATCTCCAAAAAATGTTAACGCAACTTTACACATCGCAGCCTATCGCGGGAAAACAACCCCGTGTTAATGTGGAATTCACAACACGGCGGTACCATGCGATAGTCTCCCGAAACCGCAGCCAATATCCGCGAAACAACCACCTCGACGGAGATAAAAACACAAACCCCAACACCAAAAAACATGCGATGAGCCCATTCGCGAGGAGGAAAGCAGCGATAAGCAGCGCAAGGCCCGCGACACATATACGGCATGCGGGAATAAGCACAACAAAAGCAGGGAAAAGAAAGACAAACCAAACAGAAAACAGCGAAGCACAATGGAGGCAGTCGGAGCTAGCACACAACCCCACAAGCACCATTGGCAACAAAACATTAGACATGGCAGGCCATCGTGGACAAGGTGAATGCAGCCGGAGAGCGGAGGAGGACAGTGGCAGAAAACCAGAACAGCTGGAATGTGCAAAACGCACAAACAAGCACAAACACGCCAACAACCACAAGGCAGCAATGCACACCGGAGGTGGGAGTCCAGCGCCACACCAGGAGCTGGATGCCATGGAGGAAATGGTGTTTACCACATCAGTCTGGAGATGGTGGCAGGAGTCGGGGACCGGAAACTGCACAAAATCAACAGACACAACAGCAACAGGGAGAGGAACGACCAGGGACTGGGAGGACGGGGGGAGATGGGCACAATGGCACACTTGCACAAGTAAGCACAGCACAACTATTGACAAACCATGCCCAAGAGGAACAACACCAACCAAGAGCACAAGTCACACAACTCTGCAATATCACACCACTGAACAAGCACAAGAGTGAAAACCACACTGCCTGAAAGGGAGAAGGGTGAGCCAAATCAGAGCTGAAGGGACATCTCACACACAATGCAGCACACACACATAGGAAGCAGAGCACCCCAGCATCCAACACAATGTGGTTCAAACACCAACATGAGCACAACCGAACACAGGACACAAGTGCACCCGCTTGTGGCCGGGAAATGGCCATACGCATCTGGCAAAGCACGAAACAGGGACATGATAATGCACAAGTACCAACCTACAGCCCTGATGGGGTAGCAATGAATGTAAGGCAGGGACCCAGATAGGCCGTGACACACACATTGGCACACAAATAAACACTCAACACAGTTGGAGACAAGTGAACGTGCGGAAACTTTATCAACAATTGCGTGTGGGTACGGCCAAGGGAAGTGCCACGACATGCAGACCAATGCAGCAGCATGTCTGAATAAGAAACGTTGGAAAGTGCCCTTGTCCACCCCGGGGGAGTCCATCACCAACACAAGTCATTGCCAACCCGCGTATGTTGTCCGCGCATGGACCAGGAGTCCAGGCCAATGCAGCCATGTCCACTGTCTGCCAGGGACATGTGACCAGATCGCCAACATGCAACCAGGCGTCGGGACACGTGCAATGGGTCACATGCAGTCCTGGCTGCAGTTACCTTGTCACTCGTCCATGAACGCGAGTGCAGCAGCGTAGGCCAACATTTCCAATGCGAGATCGTTGTCCACCACATCTGACATGTCGGCGACGTAACCCATCAGCTGTCCCGGACAGATGTGCTCACTCCAACCCCTGGCCCCAATATGCACGAAAGCCCAATCAGGGAGCGGCTCAATGTGGTCACTGCACACGACGACTCCTGCAATCTCCCAGGTCCAGTTGCCAGCATGCATGCCGAACATCCAGGCATGCCATAAACGGGCATCACGGCGACACTCCTGGTCGTGGTCTAACAGGGGGCGCACACACACGTCGAAATCCAGGTCAGCTACAGTCACGTTGGAGAGGCAGACATCTATGGACCACTCGAATATGCACGAGCGACAGTGCAGCACAGGCTGAACGCAGGTGACGTTGGCAAGGCGGAAGCTCAGCCTGTAACTGATCCGCAGTACTGCCAATGGCAGTGCCCCCAGTACATGCAGCAGACGTGCACGGTACAGGTCCACGTGACTGGAGTAGAGCATGTGTCCGGGATGGTCTGCCATTGCATCAGTGGCTCTGCTTGAAGCGGCACTGTGAGGACCTGCGCCAGTCCTGTGGATGAAACGCCACAGCTCGGAGCAATGAGCAGTGTCTGTGTGCAACGGGTGCAGGCCTGGGGTGTGGTGGGAGTACGAGTGAAGGCCATTTCACGCACACAAACTACGACCAAGGACGTCTGCGTGTGGGATGTGTACACGTTGGCCTCACGTCTGGCAGTGCGTAGTGGGGAGTCGCCTGGAAATGCTATCCTAACTGTCAGGGGTGCTGGGCACATGCAAGTCACATCTAGGAGCTGCAGATATGCTACCGCCAGATAGTGCAGACAAAGGACCATTCATCCCTACAGTAACTACACCAACTGCATGCATCCAGGAGACGCACAGAGGCCTGCCGTGGGTGTGGTGGGATGTCTGCGACCCTGGGAATCATGGATGATATGCCCAGCACGTGGCACATGTGCGGCCTCACTGTGTGTTACGTTGCCTCACAGCTGCTCCACCCTCCCACGAGCCTCCACATTTGTGTGCCCTGCGTGGTTGTATCACGTGCACTCCTACGGCACACCATTGAGATGCCTGTCTGCGCATGTCCAGCGGCATGCCACCAACACCGTGACGCTGGCCTTTGAAGGTGTGCGGCCAAGTGAGTGTAGGCCAATGGTCCGGACAGGGCGGACACAAGTGTACAGTCCATGGCTGGCTGTGATCACGCAGCGAATGAGGCTAGGCAACTGACTCATGCAGCCGCAGGACTGATACACATAACACTTGGCATGCATGTGCCAAGATCTCGAGCGGTCATGCGCTCGTACATTTCCCCGTCCGTGCGGGCCCGCCCTCCTGGTGCATGCTAGATTGCAACATCGTCTACTGTGGTCCTGGTGGCGACAACACCCCAACACAGAGACACACTTACCGCACATCCTGCCCAAGGCCAGGTCCGAGCCACGCCCTGCTCCCCCTGCCGATGCAGCACACCCCTGCGCTGAACTGACGTACGCCAGACCAGCACACGCCGCTTGTGCATGCAGGGGGGGCCGGCCGAAGCTACATGTCCAATGTCACTGCCAACGCTGAGGTGACATGGTATCTTCCGCTGAGGATAGCACATTGTGATGTTGCAGTGCTGTGCCCATCATGCTGACACAATGACCACACGGACACACTTGCTCAGATGGTGTGAATGGCTACGAGCACGTGCGCCTGGCCACATTTATTAGCAGGCACACATATCGAGTGACACCTGTGTTGGATGTGTGTGGGGTGTGTGCACACCAGCTGGCAAGGGCTGCCTGATGCAGTCAGAAATCGACAACAGTGTACATCGTAAAGGACACAACCATTCAACCGTAAAGGACCCATGACTTGAGCTGCACAGAGTTAGTGGCCCCGGATGCACAGCATCCTGCACGGGCCTACCGCCACGGGCCGCTGACTTGCGGTGCACTGGGGCAGGGTCACGAGGGCAGAGCAGGTTCCCGCAGATGACTAGGGGGGTTGTCGCGGAGTGTCTCGGTGGACAGTGGAAGGTGTACCCCCAGGGCATGATGCCGAGGGCAGAACCATGCAGAAACAGTCACCATGGTGGAGATGAGTGGAGCAAACACATGTCGGACACCAAGGGCCTGATTCACAGAACTAACTTACGTCAAAAACGTAAAGTTAGTACTTTTTGGTATTCACAGAATACACTTACTCATTTTGGTATTCACAGAATGAACTTACTCATTTCGGTATTCACAGAAGTTAGTAGTCCTAACTTTAGGACTCCTAAATGCCTTCTGTGAATACCGAAAGTCTTAAAGTTAGGATTTTCTCAGTTTAGGAGTAGTAAAGTTAGGACTCCTAACTTTACTACTCCTAAACTGAGAAAAATCCTAACTTTAAGACTTTCGGTATTCACACAAGGCATTTAGGTGTCCTAAAGTTAGGAGTCCTAACTTTACTACTCCTAAACTGAGAAAAATCCTAACTTTAAGACTTTCGGTATTCACAGAAGGCATTTAGGAGTCCTAAAGTTAGGAGTCCTAACTTTAGTACTCCTAAACTGAGAAAAATCCTAACTTTAAGACTTTCGGTATTCACAGAAGGCATTTAGGAGTCCTAAAGTTAGGACTACTAACTTCTGTGAATACCGAAATGAGTAAGTTCATTCTGTGAATACCAAAATGAGTAAGTGTATTCTGTGAATACCAAAAAGTACTAACTTTACGTTTTTGACGTAAGTTAGTTCTGTGAATCAGGCCCCAAGTCCGTCCCAGCCAGATGATGATGCAGACAACCCCCAGGCCATGGACTCAGACGACACCAAAGTTCAACCAGAGAGTGCCCATGAGTCATTGTGCACAGAGTTAGTGGCACCTGTGCTGATAGGGGATGCCGCCTGCGATGAGGCGTGTCCAATGGTGTGGACTCCTCCATATCTTACCCAGGACACAGTTCCACATGTGTGGCCTACTGGACCGCAGTGTAAGCCTGAGGCAGCGGCCAGCAGTGGCCATTCACCGAGTGTCGTCGAGTTAGGTTGGATGGTCCCACCGGCCTGCGTAGTTCAGGTTCAGTGGCACCACGGGACGCGGACTTGCGTTGCACAGGGTTAGTGGCACCAGGTCAGTTATTGCTAGTGTTCGGTCACCTCCGTAACGAGGATCCGGCTTTCATCCAGACTGAACCGCATCTTCCTCTTACTCCTCTCCGTGCGGTCACTGGTATGGACTCTGCCATCCATGAATCATGACTGGGTGCTGGATGTGGGGCCTACTGGACCGCAGCGTAGGTCGGGGGCAGCGGTCAGCAAGGGCCCACAGACACGTGTTGTGTGCTTGTGATGCATTCGTTTGCTTCTCTGATAGCAGGGAGTTTAGTGATATCACCCCTGCAGTAGACATCTGGTCACTGCCATTCATGACTCAGGACACAGTTCCACGTGTGGTTCCCACTGGTCCGCTGGGTAGGCCTGTGCCCTCATCCACGTGTCGCTGGCTTGCGTTGAACATGGTTAGTGGCACCACGTGTCGCCGGCTTGCGTTGAACAGGGTTAGTGGCACCACGTGTCACCGGCTTGCGTTGAACAGGGTTAGTGGCACCACGTGTCGCCGGCCTGCGATATAGAATTATGCCTCACTGATCGAAGGGAGTCTGATGCTGTGGCCGCTGCCACGGACTTGGGGTCACTGCCATTCATGACGCAGGACACAGTTCCACATGTGGGACCCACTGGGCCGAGGAGGACGCCGGTGGAGTATGTAAATGTAAAAGGAGTACTGTGGGCCTGCGCTGTGGAGGCCAGGGAGGTGCTGCGGAGGCTGCAAAGGTCGCGGGCCTGGGGCCTGGAGCTTGCACCGGCACGTGGTGGGCCCTCTTTGACACACGCCGGTGTCGGCAGGTGAGCGGAGCCTCGTTGGTGCGCTGGTGCCAACATGCCAACATGGTGGGTTATCTTACGGGCGATCCAAGGGCAGGCAACCCCTCCACCGCCTGCCCGCCTGATGAGCCAAATTACACTGTGGCCGTCGCCAATCGGTGCTTACCAATTTTGGGGGAGGGGCTAAGCCTCTGGATCGCCCTGTAACTCCGCCTGCAACACAAAATAACAAGTTAGAACACTTCTCCCACCCCACCCTTGCACTTACGCCGGGTAAGCGGTAGGGAGGGAAACGGCGTCAAGGGCAGCGGTAAAGAGGCCGCCAGGTGGGTGGGGAGAGGCCCTTATACCTCATCCCCGCCCACCCCCTACCGGAAGTGACACTGCGCACGGACCCCTGGGGGGGGCCCACACGCTAGACTGTCTCGTGTGCCCTCATGTGGCACTAAGGCGGCCGCCCTCTTATGAGGGTCCCCTTCGTGGACCATGGGCAGCCAAAATAGTGCCAATATCAGCAACACTCCCCATCCCACATACAGCAATATTATTTGGAAATAAACCACATAACACCTTATTTGTGGAGAAAATTGCTGCAGGTTTATTTGCATAACAAATATGCCAACATGGTGGGTTATCTTACGGGCGATCCAAGGGCAGGCAACCCCTCTGCCGCCTGCCCGCCTGATGAGCCAGATTACACCGTGGCTGTCGCCAATCGGTGCTTACCAATTTTGGGGGAGGGGCTAACCCCTCCCACCGGTGGACCGCCAGTCCACCCCCTTACTCACGCCCCCGAAGGGGCGGAGCGTTCCAGGCAACCCCTGGTTGCTCAGGCCCACAACCGCCTGTAGGACTAATGGGGCGCTGTTGCTCATCCAGGGTCCGACGCGAGGACCTCCCAGGGGATATTTGGCCTTTGCACCATTGTTGTGCTCCTGCAGAGGGTACCCCTCTGTACCTTACAGCCTCTGGATCGCCCTGTAACTCCTCCACAGCTCTGGGTGTGGCCACCGTCACAACCAGGGCCCCCACCACGGCCGGCATTCCTACTTACATCCTGCTGCTTCCAGAGCCTCCCCCAGGTCCAGCAAGAATAGGTCCATGCCCACCCGCGACAGGTGTACCTGCCTTTTGCTGGTGTTGAGCAGGACGACTACCTGCCAGAGCCACATCTGAAGACCCACAGATGCCATGGAGACAATGATCATGCAGCTCGGAGACCCATGAGGGCCACAACACCCACCGCCACAACCCCCAGGCCGCCCCCCCCGGACAAACACATACCGTGCACGACACAAGAGCCACAAAAAGCGCATGACGTTGCACAATGACAAACAGAAACACACATGTTGAGACGGAAGAACGAGAAACAGTCACTCATCATTGAAGTAACAACCAAAAACTTTATTGAAATACAACACAAAACACCAATGCGGAAGACTCCTGTCGGGTCCGTCCGGGACAATCCTGATGTCACGGCCTGGAAAAAAAAGCCCAAAATAAGAACGTGTGTCATGCGCACATCAAAGGAGCGAGACACAGAGAAACAGAGAATGAAAGAAAGGCAGAGAGAGAAAGAGAGAGAGAGAGAGAAAGAAAGAAAGGGAGAGGGAGAGGGAGAGAGAGAGAGAGGGAGAAGGAAAGGAAGGGAGAGGGAGAGAGGGAGAGGGAGAGAGAAGGAAAGGAAGGGAGAGTGAAAGTGAAATGAAGAGATAGAAAGAGAGAGAGAGAGAAGGAAGGACACTGCCGCCCCGCGCAGCCAGGCACCACTGCTCACCTGCTGCCACCGGTGTGCCTCCAAACAAGTGCCGGGATACACTGCAAGCCACCAGGTCTGCAACCTGTAACCGAGGCAGGAGTCAATCATGTCAGAGTCCATCCCACTGCACACAGCAACAACGCCTGTCCGCACCTGTGCACACATGCAGCCGAACCCTACCCCCTTCCGCCAGCCAGCGCTGGCTGTCTGTCCTTGCGCACCCAGGCCCCACTGCTCACCTTTCACCGACGGTGTGTCCACCAGTGGGCACACCACGTGCCCGTGCAAGCTCCAGGCCCCGGTCCCGCCACCATGGCATGCTCCACATCATGCGGACCCGCACCGGGGACCAGCAGGTCCCACACATGACGCTGAGTCCTGAGGCATCAATGGCAGAGACCACATCAGTGCAAACGTCATCATCGCAGGCTGCACACCCGCTCAGCAATTTCGGTGCCACTAATCCTGTGCAACCCCAGTCAGCGCCACGTGGTGGTAGGCCCGTGACGGCCGCAAGGCTTCGGGTGCCACTAACCCTGTGCAACCCCAGTCAGCGCCACGTGGTGGTAGGCCCGTGACGGCCGCAAGGCTTCGGGTGCCACTAACCCTGTGCAACCCCAGTCAGCGCCACGTGGTGGTAGGCCCGTGACGGCCGCAAGGCTTTGGGTGCCACTAACCCTGTGCAACCCCAGTCAGCGCCACGTGGTGGCAGGCCCGTGACGGCCGCAAGGCTTCGGGTGCCACTAACCCTGTGCAACCCCAGTCAGCGCCACGTGGCGGTAGGCCCGTGACGGCCGCAAGGCTTCGGGTGCCACTAACCCTGTGTGCAACAAGTCATGGGCCCTTTATGATTGAGAACCGTGGAGCATCCGTCATCTAGTCACCTCCGGCAGTGGGGAATGTGACGTTGCCGGCCCCTCATATACTCGGGGTCACATGGCCTGTGATGCCTGCGCCAGATGGGTGTGGTGTGTGTGCAAACCTACCCTCAGGGAGTGGCCGCGACATGCTGACAACTAGACCAGCGACCTGCAGACCACTAGCGTGTAGACCTGCGACATGTGGTTATGTGGCCCCCCCACGGAGCGTAAGCGGAGTGGTCTGTCCTGGCGTACGCAGGACCAGTGCAGGGCTTGCAACAACAACTCGGGCTGTGGGCGTGGTGCAGTCCATGTCCGGACAAGGAAGTGACTAATGCGTGTGTCCCTGTTGTGGTGTCTATGGCACCCGCTACGCAATCGGCAACGTAGCACACTGTGATTGGAATCCCACTAGATGAGCATCATTGACGTTAGGGGGAATCACTGACCCTACATTCATCCACACATTCATACTTGAATGATGAAAGACATGACACAGCAGTGCGTTCCTGAATGTTTATTGCACATCCAGTGGAGTTCAGCAGCTGGAGCAGTACAGGGCCATGCCAACCCCACTTCACAATATGGGCCCGTGGAGGGAATGAAAAGGACAGAGGATGAGGAAGAGTACAGTCCGCAGTCTGGTCGCCGTGTCATTGGTCACCAAACAGGATATGGAAGTCCATGTCGTGGTCCAAGGTGAGTGCCGCAGAGTGTATCGGGGGTCAGTGGTAGGTCATGGGGCCATGTGCGGACATGAATGCTAGTGCCTCATTCTGAACTCAAGCCCATCCAAGTCCTCGTCCTCGGATGTGTGCTCTGCCCCACCTGTGGGTGGTGCTGTTCCGGCTGCAGCACTGTGTGCCACTGACACATCAGGGGCCAGAGGTGTATTGCTGGCCGCTCTGTGTGGCAGTGACACATCAGGTGCTGGAGGTGGAATGTCTGCCGCACTGTGGGGCATGGACACACCAGGGGGCGGAGATGTGGAAGGTGTAGGGGCAGCAGCATTCATCCGCGCCACGCCTTGTGGCAGCAATGCCATGATGAGGACATGCAGGGCCTGGTAGATCCCAGCTACATTTCGCTGATGTGCAGCGGTGGCTGCCATCCTTTCCGCCTCCATCCGCACCTTGTCCTCCATGAGCCTCCGCATGCGTGCCATCTCCTGGCTGAGATCGCTGGAGCCACCCTGAGCGGACAGGTGCTCTTGTCTCCGAGTCATGACTCCAGCAATGTCAGCCAGGGCTCGTTGGAGACCGTGTGGGTGTCCATTAGGGACTGGAGGTGGTCCCTGATGGGACTCAGACACCCATGGATGGTGTCGAGTTTGGTAGCCATGAGGTCGAACCCCACCCGCACCTGCTCAGCCATCTCCCTCTGGACCTCCAACACACGGCGTTGGCAGGCCATGGGTTGTTCGGGGAGGTCTTGAGAGACAGCCGGGGTTGCGGGTGCCTCCTGCTGGGTGGTTTGTGGAGTGGGTGGGGTCTCCTCGATGCAGCTGGGCTGCCCTGGTCCTGGAGGTGATTGGCGGATGAGCTCAATGATGTCTTGGAGGGCTTGGGTGTCGATGCTGGTGTTGTCCTCCTCGTCATCAGTGAAGAGTGGCTGGGACTGCTCTGCAGGTGGCGTTGACGGTGCCCCTGCAATGTGAAGGGGAGATGCTGTGTTACAATGTGTCCTCATGTATGTGGCCGCATGGTACATGTTGACATTCAGACAGCATGGCAATGTACATTGTGTCAGTGTGTAGATCAGGGCCATGATCCAGAGTCATTGTGGGTGTGCACTGTGCTCTGCTTGATTGTGCATGTGTGCCATTGTGGCCATCTCCCCCGTCCCCCCAGTACCTGGTGGTTACTTAACCTGTTGCCGTTGTATTGTGTCATGTCGAGCAGTGTCCGGTGCCACGACTCCTGCCACGGTCTCCACACTGATGACTGTCGACACCAGCTCCTCCATGTCATCCAGCTCCAGCTGTGGTGCTGGGCTCCCACCTCCAGTCTGCATTGCTGCCTTCTGGTTGCCTGCGAGTTTCTCCTTGGTCTTGCGCTTGATGTCATTCCATCGCCTCTTGACCTTGTCCATTGACCTCTTGTGCTCTCCGACGGCGTTCACCTTGTCCACGATGGACCACCATAATCCATTTTTGGTGCCCAATGACACATTGGAGGCGACGAACAGTTGTTGATGGTGTTCTATCACCTCCGTGACCAGGATCCGATTCTCCTGCGGACTGTACTTCGTCTTCCTCTTCTTCTTGTCCTTGCCCTTCCCTGTCACCGTGGTCCCGGGCTGGTCGTCCGGGGTACTTGTGGGGTTGCGCTCGTCCTCTGCGCCTGCTCCGGCTGCCTCCATGGTGCTTCGGTGTTGGTCATTTTGTGTTTGTGTGTTTTTTCTCCTTTTGTAGTGATTTTCCCGCCTGCCGTGTGTGTATGGCAGGCCTGGCGCTGCTTATCACTGATTTCCTCATCGCAAATCGGCTCATCGCACGTTTTTTGGTGTTGGGGTTTGTGTTTTTATCGCCGGCGCGGTGGTTGTATCGCGGACATTGTCCGCGGTTTCAGGAGACTATCGCATGGTACCACCGTGTTGTGAATACCACGTTAACACAGGGTTATTGTCCCGCGATAGGCTGCGATGTGTAAAGTTGTGTTAACATTTTTTGGAGATGTTTAGCACACCTTCTTGTGAATATACCCCAAAGTCTTTTGCCATTTCTACAGCAAAGTATTTAAGCATAGGAATAGCACAGTGCTATCCATGCCAAGCTGTTAAATGACAAAAGCCATTTACCACTCCAGGCACAGTATTACAGCTTTGGATTAGTAAAATACCATCCAAGTCAACCTGAAATGAATAAAAGAAACTCCTAGAAAAACAACTAGGACGGACCAGTCTAGCAGGTTGTCCAACACTGTAGTGCCTGGCACCACAAGGGTTTGTTAAAAGAACCCTCACACACCAACCTAGTTGGTGTCATGCTTCATCATCGGGTTCCCAGCTGAGTAGCCGAATGCTACTCAGCTGTGCTGCGACACCTGGTTACAGTGGAGCTAGTTTTTTTTGTGTGTGAATGTAATGAAGTGGTGGTTTAAAAATACCTCTGGGGCTCTAACTGATAATTACTTTATTCCCAGTAGTCCAGGGTATGTTTAAAATCAATGAGTGGATAACGTTTAAAGACTAGTAATTGTGTCTTAGTTACCTCCGGTCTACATGTTTCAGCCCTTGGTAAGAGTTGATAGGGCTTTCTTCAGGACCTCTCTCACAAAGAATTAAATAGTGAAAGTGAAAAAAGAGTGACAAAACTGAGTGGTAAAAAGTTTAAACCACGTGTATACGCATTGTCAAGCACACGCGCTAAGGTGTGCTATATATGCCTTGTGGACTGACCGTAGATTGGGTCCACTACTGTGTATGTACGTAATTTACGGAAATACACTTTGGATCTGGTCCCGGGAGGGGTGAGCCCCTATTGTCACACATTCATCAAGGTGCTCGCCCGCATTGCCACCTACTCTGGTCTCCTCGGGAACAGAATGTAGAAACTCCTGACACGTGTTTCGCTGTCATTACAGCTCTTCAGAGAGGTTTAGCTTTGTCCAGACACAAGGGAGCACCCAGTATAAGTCAAAAGAATACCCTTGCAGGCATAGAGTGACACATAAATTATGCAAAAAAGAAGAAGAGAACTCTGGGTAGTTCTCAAGTTTAGGTGGAAGGCAGCTTCTGTATAGAGCACCCTCAACACCAGCGACACTCTAGATTTGCTCACCTCAAACGTTTGATTTTCTATCAAAGTTTTTAAGCATGGGATAAGCACAGTGCTATCCACGCCGAGATAGAAAGGGACCAAGTTTTTTGCCATTTCTACAGCAAAGACTTTAAGCATAGGAACAGGAAAGTGCTATCCATGCCAAGCTGTTAAATGACAAAAGCCATTTACCACTCCAGGCACAGTATTACAGCTTTGGGTTGGTAAAATACCATCCAAGCCAACCTGAAATGAATAAAAGCAACCCCTGACACAAGTTTTGGTGTCATTACAGCTCTTCAGAGAGGTTTAGTTTTGTCCAGACACATGAGATGTTGTTGGACTCAGGAAGAATTAGATTTGCTATTCCCCCTCCAGTGTTAGCCACAGTATGGAATTCACAGGTATCCAGAGGGGTTATGTTTACTATTTCCACTGCAGTCTAAGCAACACAAGGAAAATTGTTGAACTTCAGAGGGGTTAGATTTACTATACCCACTCCAGTCCAAGCAATAGTAGGAAAAGTTTTGGTCTTTGAAGGGACTACAAATAGCATTCCACATCCTAATCATTCCATACAAAACACGTAAATACCTAGTATCAGAAAACATTAAATCATAGTATAAAAAAGACATATTTTCTAGTATAAAGAAATAAAAAAATGTAAATAAAAGAAATGAAATAATTTAAATAATGCTTCCCTTCCTAAAGACACTAAGAGGAAACACCCAAAAATAACTGAAATAATAACTCAAACAACAGTTTTTTAAACAAATAAAATTAACTAAAAAACTCATTTTAAGATTCAAGAAATGTAAAATACGTTTTGCAAACATTATTAAAAACCCTTAAAAATTAATAAATAATTATAAAATACACATGTCCACCTTATAAAAAATACATAACTAATAATAAATTAAATATTATAGACAATTCATTAAAAAATAATAATTCAATAACTTGCGACCCTATTCCCTTATAAAACCAACAACCTACTATTAAAAATAACAAATTAATTTAAACATACATTAAAAATAACAAATTAAACTTAAATACATAAAATATTAAACTTATAATTTAACTTACTTTCCACCCTATTCCCCTACAAACCCAACAACCCATACTACTACATTATAGATTACTATTTTAATAAAAAACGAATTAAACATTACAAATTACAATCTATACTGTAAAAAATGAATAACAATTATTCTAACGATACTAACAACTAGATTTAACATTTTAATTAATACATATTAAAATGATTAAAAAAGGTTTGTTACAACTATATTTAAGAAAAACGATATTTAAGTATATTATTTACAACAATATTACTTATCTACAAAACAATATTCTTGACAGTGATCTTCTGAGACTCAATATTTTTGAACTGACAATAATCTTGACACAAAATTTAGGTATCACAATATGAAAAACTCAATATTTTTTCCAAACACTGCAGGAAGATAAGGGGCCTGATTATTATGTCGGACACTGTTGCGGTTTGGATCTGCCCGACCTTAGGTCAGCAGTTCCGACTGCATGATTACGATGCGACCGCCCTATGGGCGGTCGCAAACATCCATTTTCCAATGGAAGCTTGTGTGCCAGGCAGAAGAGACCCGCAGCACAAGCTTCCATTGAAAAGTGGAAGGTTGTGAACATCCTTGCACTGTGTGGCAGGCACCATGCGGTGCCTGCCACACAGTGGAGGGATGTTTAGAGGGGAACCATAGGTGCCCCCAGGCCCCATTGCGGACGGCCAGGGGAGAAGGGGGCCCTGCTAGGGGCCCCCAATGTTGTTTACTGACAGCCTGTCCATGTCGGAAAGGCTGACATGGAATGGCTGTCGGAAACCGACACCATAACCCTTACGGCAGAACCGCCGTCATTAAGGGATCATGCTGTCTTTGCGACACGCCGTCGGATCCCCGTCAGAATTTCCCAGCAGGTTTAACTCCGACTGCCGTCATCCTAATACGGCGGTCGGACTGTACACCTACCATGTTGGTCGGAGGCTTTCCACTCAACATGGTAATGAGGCCCATAGTCTCTACTATATATATCATTACCGAAGGAAAGTATGTATTTCTTTGGTTAGGTACTTTTTCTAGCAGATTTCTAACCATAGAAAGTCCGAAAGGTATACCCTAGGAGGTTGAATTGGTTTGGGCTGATTAACCAAGGAAGTTAGGCAGATCAGCCCTGACAAACTATTCATCAAAGTGTGCTTGAAATGTCAGACACTAATATTTGGTACAGGTATGCAGAGAAGACCAACTGGCTGCTGGACAGATTTCAGCCACTAGGAAGCCCCTGCTAAATGCAGCGGAAGCTGCCATGGCCTACATAGAGTATACCTAGTCAGAGGATATTTCCTTGCCAAAACATAGCAGAACTTAATGAACAGGAAAATAATATGTGAAATATTATGCTAGGTTACTGCTTTCATACCTTCAACAAAGCCTACCATGTTCTGATCATCCACTCTGTCCTGTCTAGTTGGACAATGAAGAAGGAGACAGCTTACCTAGGGTACAATCTGTCTAACTGATTATTTTTCCTTGTAGGGGGAGGAGTAGTGAAGAAGGAAGGGTGATAGACTGATAAACCTAAAGCCAGAGACAACCTTTGGCAGAAAGGATGGGCAAGCACAGTGCATCAGCTTCACAGGTGTTAGACCTGGCATCCTTGGAGTGGTTTTCCCCTAACCTTTTGCCTTCAGACCTCCAGTTGTTGCTGACTTTGTTTTTGCTGGCTTTAGGACTCTGTGCACTTTACAACTGCTAACCAGTGCTAAAGTGCTTGTGCTCTTTCCATAAAACATGATAACATTGGCTTCTACCCAATTGGCATATTTCATTTACTTGTAAGTTCCTAGTAAATTGGCACTACATGTGTCCAGGGCCTGCAAATTAAATGTACTAGCGGGCCTGCAGCACTGGCTGTGCCACCCACTTAAGTAGCCCCTTAAACATGTCTCAGGCCTGCCATCGCAAAGCCTGTATGTGCAGTTAAAAACTGCGAAAGTAAATCCTTTGCCAGGCCCAAACCTTCCTTTTTAATACATATAAGTCGCAACTAGGATAGGCTCTTGAGAGCCCAGATGACAGCGAGCAATGTATTTAAAATGTAGGACATGTAATTTTATATTTTACATGTCCTGGTAGTGAAAAGCTCTCAAATGCGTTGTTCAGTACTGCAAGGCCTTCCTCTCCCATAGGATAACATTGGAGTTACCTTATTACATTTTTTTAATGTAATTTCAAAAGGAGAATAGGTGACCAGTTCTATGTTTGGTATCTCTGGAATCAGAATTTAAAATTTTAGCTTATGGTGAAGTAGCAATTTAAATTGCAATTCTGAAAAGGCCACTTTTAGAAAGTTAAACCAAACAAAAGAGTTAGGCTCATAGAGCCAGTGAAGCTGAGCCTGTAAACTAGTTTAATCAAACAAGAAATGCAAACACTGACACATCCTTTGCAATTTTGCTTCATTCGTGGCTGCTTAAATCAATAACAGCAGTCATATTTTATTACTTAATAAAGTAATAAAAGGTGACTGCTGTTATTGATTTAAGCAGCCACGAATGAAGCAAAATTGCAAAGGATGTGTCAGTGTTGCATTTCTTGTTTGATTAAACTTTTAGAAAGTTGGCATTTTTTGCCTTAGCCTTTTGGTGCCTGCAGCCTGTCTCTGGATCACATCACTGGGAGTAGTTGACAGTTGGGCTTTGTGCATTCCTCCTAGACAGCCACATACAATTGGGACCTTAGGTGTAACTGGATGGATCATGACTGGTAGGATGGGAGGGAGGAGCTGGGCCCAGTCCCACTTACACTTGAATAGACTGTCCTTCCTCCACACAAAGGGGTTGCATACCACCTGCAGTTAGTCTGAATCCAGGGCCAGGAAGGCAGTGTATCTGTGCAATTCAAAGGCATGACTCTAAAAGCTTCAAAGGCACAACTGTGCATTAATATTGGACCTCAGACACCACCATTTCAGTTCACTTCTGGACCTGTGGATACTCTGCTTTGCTGATAGAAGGACTGCCACTCTGCTTGACTGCTGTTCTAAAGGAATTACTGCCCTGCTGTGCTTACCTGCTGCCTGCTGCCCTCTTGCCTGGGGTAAGAGAACTGGAGCTGCAACTTCATTCTGAAGCCAGGACCCCAGAGTGACTCCAAGGGCTAGTCTGCTGGGCTCCTGGTCTGATCTTCAGGGACATAAAAGGATTCCCAACATCCTGCACCAGCCCCTGGACCCAGCTGCAGCAAGCTCCTGACCCCAAGTTGTACCTCTCAGGTCTTAGACCATTGGTGTGGCACAAGGGTTCTGAAATCAGACTTTTGGGCTCTTCACAACTGCGAACGGGCTCGTTTGCACCGAGGCCTTGTAGCTCGCACCGCATAGTAGCGCGTAGCTCCGTCAGCCAGACTTTTTGCAATGTAGCATCAACCGCTCACGGGGAACGCCAATGCGAAGCTCCAGCAACGCACGCCTGCAACACCGGCCGGCTCCTCGCGCTGCACCGACTGCCTCCTGCGATGCTCTCCCTACTCCTCGTGGCCCTCTTCAATGTGAAGGTTCAGGTTGTATTGAACACTACACTAATAAAGCTCAGCTTTTGAGCAGGGACAAGGTGGAAATGATAGAGTAGCCCAGGTGGTGGATTAAAATCATGGTGTACTGCAGATTGTCCATGACCACTGCAGGAGTCAATTTTTTCAACAGCCAGATGCCCAGGTCAAAAATATGTGGACTCCTGACCTCCAGATTTAAGATGCTACTACAACCAACACTTTAGTGAAGACTCAAGGAGTGGTTGTGAGTCCTAAGAGTACTACCATGAATTTGTGTTGCTGGGAACCCACTGGGAAGTGGAGTGAGCTGGCAGGATTATGAGATGAATGTAAGCATCATAGAGATCCAAGGACACCAACTACTGTTTTGTTTTTAGGGACAGGAAGACTTGACTCAAGGACAGCATTTTAAACTAGTCTTGCCGAATAAAGATAATTAGGAGTCTCAGGTCAAAAATGGGCCTTAGACCCCCGTCCTTCTTTGAAATCAAAAAGTACAGGTAATAAAATCTTGTGCCCCTCTTCTACTGTGCCTCTCTTCACACCACTTCCATGGCTGCCCCTTTGTATAGCAATGAAGAGGACATCCACCCCCAAGATTGACGCATGTGCCATGGAACACTTGCTTGCAAAAGGTGGGCTGTCCCGGAGAGCTGACAAAAAGGGAGGTGCACAGCACTTGCAGATAAGATGTAATATTCAGTGTAAAGCCTGATCATCTCCTAATTGGTGATAAAATGAAAGGGAGCATCTTTCTACAAATGTTGGTGGAGAAGGGAGCATTAATCAGAGAGATTCTGAAGTAGAAGAACCAAGGGTTAGAAGGGGGAGACTGGAAATGCTGCTGTGGCTCCTGCTGCTGTCCCTTAGGACCACCTCTCCCACAATAGGACCAGTAAAACTGTATGGTTTAGGTTGGCTGGGAAGGTTGTTCCTGCTGAGGGTTGGCCCCTGGAGAAACGTTGGAAGTGAAAATATTATTGGTGGAACTGTTTAGCCATGGAGTCAAGGTCAGTAAATAATGTGTGACATGGTGGCGTTTTATTTGTTCCAAGCGAGGAATCGGACTTCTCACTGAACAGCCTCAGGGTTTTGAAGTGTATGTCCATTAAGGCCACCTGGACATCAACTGAGAAGCTTATGGAACACATCCATGCATAATACTACCATAGCATTGGATTGGGCCATTGTGCTAGCTGAATCCAGACCATAGAATTTGTTTGAAAGCATCCAACATGCTGCTAACTAAATCGGAGGAAGTGTTCATCATATAAACAGGGAACCTTATTACAGCCATCTTTGTCAGTTCCTACAAGGTATGGACGGAGGAAGGCTGCACAATGTCAGTGAGACTGACAAGCCCCAATCATGACAAAACCTGTCTTGGGTTACTTGTTTTGTGGTTCAGGGAGGACATAGCCTGGCAGGTTCGGAAATGCTACCCAGAGTGATTGTCAGTGGTTAGACTTAATAAAAGCATTCCTCAAGTCACCTTTTGTGTGTTTGTGAACTGTCCTAATTAGCAAGGTTGTGCTCAAACCTGGGTCCTGTGGTCACTGTGCCACCGGAACCAAGCTACACCCGACTGATGAGCTTGTGTTCTGTGTTAGAAAGGACCTGGTCTAGCAGTTCCCACTGTACTGTTCCTATTGTAGCAGGTTCAAGACTAATTTGCATATGGCTGGGTCCAAACAGAGGTGGCATAGTGGGCAAAAGAATGATGGGTTGGAAGACTAATCTCTAGAGCTTGCCAGTGGTTAGACTTACTGCAAGCAATCCTCCTATCATCTTTTGTGTGTTTGATGTATCACCCTAAGTGCCAAGGATATGCCCACACATGGGTCCTATGGTCACTGTGCCCCTGGAACCAAGCTATACCCCCAAACGTTTTGCCCTCTCCCCTCCTGTTTTGCTGAATTCATTTGTGTTGTCCTTAGGACTCTGTGCACTTTACCACTGCTAATCAGTACTAGAGTGCTTGTGCTCACTACCTAAAACATGGTCAAATTGGCTTACACCCTATTAGCACATTTAATTAACTTCTACATCCTTAGTAAAGTTTACTACATGTACCCAGGGCTTGTAAATAAAATGCTACTAGTGGGCCTGCAGCACTTATTGTTCCGCCCACTTAAGTAGCCTTTTTAAAAATGCCTCATGTGTGCAGCTTTAAACTGCCAATTTGAAATTGGAAAATACACCTTTTTCCAAGCCTAAAACTCCCTGCTTAACATATATTAGTCAACTCTGGGGTAGCCCCTAAACAGCCCATATGGCAGGGTGCATTTTATTTTAAAAGTTGAACATATACTTGTAGGTTTTACATGTCCTGGTAGTGATAAACTCACAACTTCGTTTTTCACTACGTTGAAGCTTACCTCTCCCATAGGAGAACATTGGGTTACCTTATTACATTTAATAAGTGATACCTTTTATTTGGAGGCAGGTAGAAATATCATGTTTGGTGGTTTGGGGCATTATATTTTAAAATACTCTTTAATGGTAAAGTCGGATTTTAAGTCACAGTTCTGAAAATGCACTTTTAGAAAGTTGACATGTTCTTGTCCTAAGCAGTTGGTGCCTGCAGCCTGTTTACTGGGTCACCTGACCAGGTGTAGTTGCCAGTTAGGCTTTGTGTATTCCTCTCAGACAGCCACACAATAGTGGGACTGGTTGTTGGCAGGATGGGCCATCCAAGGCAGGATGGGGGCAGAACTGTGCACACCCTTGCTTGCACTTCAAAGACACTGCTTCATCTCACACACAGCAAACTTCACACTAGCCTAGACAGATTGAGACCAGGGCAGAGGGCTCAGGAAATTTCAGACACTTCTATGAAGGGAAAACTCCAGAGGTTTCTCCCACTTCAAAGCTGGTGTCAGATATAAAAATAGGACCCTCAGACCCACTCTTCAGTTCACTTCTGGACTCTTAGAGGACTGCCCTGCTGCCTGGTTTAGGCACTATTTTTCACTTTAAACTTAAAAAACTCATACTTCTGGTTCTACCTATTGGATTTCTATCATTTTGCTGTCAAAATAATTTATCAACATCTATTATTCTAAATTGGTGTGGGATATTTCTTGTGTTGTGTTTTCACTTTCTTACTGTTTAAGTGCTCCATAAACACCTTACACATTGCAACAAAAACATACATTTTACATATTGCCTCTAACTTAAGCCTGACTGCATTTGTGGCAAGCTACCAGAGGGCCAAGAAGAAGTTAATTTGGTTACTTTTTGTGGTTCACCCTGACAAGGATTGTGGCTGATGGTTGAGAAGGGCTCACCCCCCCCTCAACCAGCAACACAATTTCTCACTGTCTAGTTAAGGTTTCAGGAATATAAGCCTGAGCTCAACCCCTGGTAGCTGTGGCACAGGGAAGACAGGCTTGACTACCCAAACAGTTAAGAAGTCAAAATCACAAGACAATAAAATTCCCAGTCCAATTTATAAAAATAGAAAATAATTTGATGATCACATTGACACCAAAATGACAAAAAGCCAATAAGGGGTAACGGAGATATAAGTTTTTAAAGTTTTGAACAGAAATAGCACCAAAAGCATTAAGTGGCAATATGGGGAAACTGGTCAAGGCAGACCAAGACCTAGGCATTATTTAATGCCCACTGTGATAGAGGACGGCCAGATACACCAACCAGCTTTGACCCGGTCAGAGGTTTTACTTTGGGGCTAAGGCCCAGATTTACTAACATTTTTCTTTGGGGTTGCATCGCTTTTTTGACAAAACCCGATGCAAAATGTATTTCTGGATTAACTAAGCCATGCAAATCCTGATTTGTGTGGCTTTGCTTGGCTCATTAAAAAAATAAAAAAGACAACGTGTAGCGCTGCCTTGCGTTACCTTGCATCATGGAGGCATTCCTTGGGTGGAGCATGGGGGTTCCTGTGCATCCATCCCGTGCACACCCAGATTTACTAAAGTCTGTAAACCTGGTTTTAGGCCAAAATGGTGAGCCTACCGAGGCTGGTGTAACGAGGAGAAATATCTTTATTTCTCCTTGTCTCTTCATCTTTGCGTGTGTGCTGAATTCTGCAGCACACATGCAAAGAGGAATAAGCCTCTAAGAATAGTTTTTGTGCAGGAGGGTATAACTTCATGTACAAAAAGTGTTATCACCACAATGCAGACAACTTTACATTCTGGCGCAAGGGTGTCAGCGTTGGCGCAAGGCTGCCACAACTGTACCAGCGCAAAGAGAGAACAGAAGTGCACCATGTGTTTGTAGTTATGGCTCATTTCTGCTCTTTCCCTTTCATGCAATGCAGTGTAGCAAGTTCCTTTGCTGTGTTGCATTGCGTGAAAGTTTAGTAAATCCAGGTTTTTAAAAAAAGTCAAAGTCCTTCAGAGGGGCAAGGCAGCAGATGTATTCGAGAATGGCTCCATGACGTTGGAAAGGCGCTGGCTGAATACTTTTATCACCTTCGCTCGGTCAAGTTTTCTACATTTGGACTTGGTCACTTTTTTGGAAGTCTGATTCTCCAGCAGGGCAAGACTGCAATCTTTAGTTGAAGAGGGCTCCAGGTGGATGAATATCTTCCTTGGAGATCCCACTGGAATAATTTGCTGCTGCAAAAAATCTCCAGGTTGGAGGATCTTTAACCTAGGGAAAAGCACCTTGGGGGCATCAATTTGTCAGTTTAAGCCTTGTCCTTGAGAGGTCTTTTGAGTGAAAAAGTTTCAAAGTCCCAGGTTTTTCAGGATGTTAGGAGGAGTGCACTTTGACACAGCTCAGGGCTCCATGACCTAAGGAACAGCCCTTGAGGGTCAAGACTCACTCCAACAGAAGTCACCAACGTTGAACAGGACAGGTCCAGTTGGAACTGGTCAGCAGGGCTTTTTCAGGAAAAAAGACTTCTTACAGCTTGTTGTGTCCCTGTAACGTAGCAGAAGGTCAGCCAACTGACCTTTGGAGTCCACTTCTTTATCCTGGATACAAGTGGGAGTGGGTCCAGCCCTTCAGGTCTCCTCACAGGTCTGTTCTTCCACAGGTCCAGAGTGTTCTGAAGGGGGTGCCCAGGTGTGCCACATTTATGCCTGCCACCTGCCTGTCGGAAGGGGTGGCTCCTGGTTCCTCCCTAACCAGGGGTAACACTGCACTACCCACTTTTGTAGCAGTTCCTATGTGCTCTACAGCAAACAATACCACAGTGCCCCTCTCTTCCTAAATTCAAGATGTTGAAACTCTTCTTCCCCTGTGAAGAGCCTGTGTGCTCACCCCAGAGGTGTAGCCAGGGAAATGAGCAACCCCTTATCTGTGGTTACTTCAAACCAGCTCTAGGGTCATCTCCCTCCCCACTGGGATTTGAGCCTGTCTGACTGGGCAAACAACGAAAGGGGCTTGCCCAGGTACCAGCTAACATTTGTCTGTGACAGGGGAGACCTCTTTGAAGTTAATCATGTTCCTGCGCAGTGCCCAAATGGTCATCCTGCCAGAGGAACAGTAACACCAATCCACACCAAGGCCTTTGTTTCTGCTCTGGAAGCAGTTTTTACATCTCATTCAGGGCTTGAGCACTCAGAGGTTTGCAGCAGAAGGCTAATGCTTATTAGCCCCCTGAGGCTTTAAGCATGGAAAAGGTAACTTTCTAAACATACCTGTCCCTTAATATTTATTAAAAATCCAACTTCACCAGTGAATTTGGCCTATAATAAATATAAGAAAGAGTCAAATAATGTTTCCCAACCAAAGATAGCAATATTAAATTTATTAATGCATCTCAGTGTTTCTCCATAGAGCAACTGGCCTGGCACAATGAAAAAAGCTTTTAGGTGCTACTTACTGCAAGGATGTTTAATATTAACTTTCCGCATGTCCTACTTTTAAATACCATGCACCTCACCATACGTGCTATAAGACCTACTTAGAGGTGACTTATTAAAATTTAAAAAGATGGTTAGGCTTGTCAAAAGTGATTATTTTGACAGGTTGAGTTACAGTTTTTAAACTGCCAGATTGTGTGTACAGTCGGAGACATGAAGCCATGTATATACTGTCATTGTAGTGGGTGGTACTATAGGTCCTGCAGTCCACTAGTGACATTTAATATACAGGCGCTGGGCACACTTTCGACTGCATATTAAGGACTTATAGGCAAGTTAAACATGCCAATCCAGAGTATAACTAACATCAACATGTTTTAGGGGTCAGAGCACTTGCACTGGAGATTGGTTAGCAGAGTCCCAGTGCACAGAGTCAAAAAACAGAAGCATCAGTCCACAAAAAATGGGGGGGGGCACCCATTAAGAGACATTTTCCTACAGGAGGGAAGCTCGGGGTGAGGGGAGAGAGTGGCAGAGGAGCAAAGAGAAAGCATGACAGCATTATACTGAACACTGAGGGGCTTATTACGATGTCGGTCGTAAGGCCTCCGACCTGAGGTCGGAGGCCTTATGACCGACATCGTCGGTTTCAATTCTGACAGGCTGTTTATGATACAGCCGGTCGGAACTGAAACCAGACGGTCATTCCGGCTGGCATCCTACGAGCTCCAGGAGCCCATCTGCCAGTCGGAGACCAGCCCGTAATCCAAATGGAAGGCATTTCCGCCTTCTAGATTATGGTGCATGGTTTCCGGCAGGGTTTCCATCAGGAGGGAATTTTGTCAGTTATGATAAATGTGCCCCTTATCTTATCCTGTACTGAGTGCAGACCACAGTGTGCCCTATTACAGAGGCTGCACCGTTCACAGTACAGGCACAATCATGCACCCGTTAGTGGAAGGCTGACCAGTTGTTAGAACCCAACAGTCCACCTTTCACTTCAGGCAGCAATCTGCCCTCAGTTTGAAAGGGGAGTAGAGATCTCCTTGAAGGTGGGTGCAGTGAATGACTGCACCTGCCTGCAGGTGGAGGTCTGCAGCTCCCTGTGACTCCCGTACATCCCTCCCAAGCAGCACACTCAGGGATGCACTCACTGTGCACCATACCTATTTGGTGCCCATCCAGTGCACCTTCTGATGGCCTCTTTGCCTCTCCTTCTGTAATATGAAACAGGTGCAAAGCCAATGGATTTCTTCATTTGTATTGGCCCTCGCCCCCCAGGCAATATAGGGCGCATCCCATATTACAGAAATGGTCGTGCAAGGGTCTGTTCCTCCTTCTGTAATACCAACAGAAGGAGGAACAGACCCTAGGGCTCAAAATGTGGTTGCTTCAGCCTGTTGCTCCCTGGGGACACTTTGGATAATAGGGCCCCAAGAATTGCAAGCAAACATAGCTCACGTCGCCCAAAATACACCTTAAGACATTCTTTGCAAAAGCATGAAGTTGAAAGTTATATTTATGTCTGTTGCGTGTAAAGCACTTTCCACAGTCATGCGGATGTAGGGACAGAGGAGTAGATGGGTCGAAAAGAAGGCCCAGGACGGCGCACATGTGAACTCAGTGGAGTAGGCATGAGCACAGAGCCATGTGCACAGAATGAATTCACCCAAAAGACTTACAGCATAATGACTGATGGAGGGAGAGCCAGATCAAAGAAGGTTAATCAGTCCTGAGAGAGAAAACCGCGGTAGCCTCCAGACAAGAGAGGTAGAATCAGCAGAGAGAGAGGTGTGTGTGTGTGCGTGTGTGTGTGTTTGTGCCTGCGCGTGTGTTTGTATGTTCATGAGTCTGTATGTACAGAGGCATAGCTATAAGTTATGCAGCAGGGGCAGTGGAACCAGGGCCCAGGGGTCTGAGGGGCACGCTGCACCTCATTTATCGCTGTATTTTAGTACCTATGCAGGCATTCTGGGAGCATTTTCCTTGCTAGGAATTAGGGCCCCTTGCATCCTTGCTATCCTACTCTGGGGCATATGTACAAGGAGTTAACGCCGTGTTAGCGGCACTTTTCCGCCGGTTTTGCAGCGATATTTTTATCGCCATATGTACAAGCTGTCGCTAACCTCTGTTAGCTGCAGTTTTCAGGCGAAAACGTCCGTTATAAAGATCGCCACTTCTGTTAGCGATAATGAAATGCAAGGGAGGCGTTCCCGTGCAAAAACGGCCGCTAACTCCACTTCGCGATATTTACAAGGGGATTCTTTAAGTTTGGAGGACCAAAAAAACTGCCTCTAACTGCAGTTAGAGGCAGTTTTTTAAGACCAGAAAATAGCTGGTCTTAAAAATGGAGATAACACTTGGGGCCTCATTTCAGCAGGTTTTGTTGCTGTACTGCGCTGCAAGCAATGTTACTGCGCTGCCCTGCGACAAAACTACAGGGCAGGACTGCGCACCATCAATAAGATAGTGCGCCTTCCTGGGCCTCACTCATGAAAAGTGTTGCAGCGCTGCGACAAGACAGCGTTGCAACACTTTTCACTACCCCTTCTTGCAACACCACGGATGCGCTGTATTCACTGGACAGAGCTCCATGACGCAAGTAATGACAGATACGTCTGGAATCCTGACGTATCTGTCTGCGTTAAAGTCACGAATTGCTGCAATCGTGTCACAACCATGACGCAACTCCAGCAATGCATGGGGCCAGCCTATCCCTGTGGCACTGCGTCACCCTTACGCCTGCCATCATGCAGGCGTAAGGTACTGACGCAGTGCCGTTCTTGATGGGTGCCTGGGTGTCGGCGCAGTTGGAGATCCATTGGTGGCGGTTGCGCGCTGCGGTGTCATCGTCTGTAAGAGTTGGCTGAGTGGTGGTGCTGAGGGAGTTGACAAGACGTACTTCGGTGGCCTTGATCCAGCTACGAGGGGGGCGATGATGGCGGTTGTGTATGGTGGGCATGGTGAAGACGTGATGTATACAATGATGGCCGGCCCAGGAGAGTCCGGTGGTGTGGCTGTAGTTGAAGATCCCGCTGGCGGAGGAGACGTGCTCGACCGTGTGTCCTGCTATGTGGCTTGCTGGAGTGACTAGCTGCTTGAGTCTGATGTTGGGGAGCTACCCCAGGAGGGGGTGGTGTTCTGGTCACTGGGGTTGTCCAGGTGGAACTTGAGTTCGCCGAGTAGGATGTCGTCGGTTGATGGGAGAGCCTGGTGTGCAATGAGGTCTACAATGGTATTTGAGAATAGGTGTCCATGGCCCAGGAGGCCTGCAGATGAGGGTGCCGCAGAGGATGGGGTTGGGGTTGGTCCTGATCTGGAAGTTAAGGTGTTCCATGGTCACCGTTGGGTCATTAGAGTGCGTGGTCAGTCGGAGTGTGCTTCTGTAGGTGATGGCAATGCCTCCTCCTGGACAGTCGGGGTGGTCCTTGCGGGTGATTCAGTAGCAGTCAGTGATGGCGATGGCGATGTCCAGTCAGGAGCAGATGTTGGTCCTGGCAGGCGATGTGGCATCCAGGGTTGATGGCGAGGAGGGTGCTGGCACCATAGGGGTGGAGTTTCCGAGAGAAAGGGTCCTTGGTGCTGAGCGCTGTCCAGGGGCAGACGGACGCAGACGGGCTTGCCTATGGCTTGCCTTTGGCACGGGAGACGTCCATTACAACGCAGGCATTACATTGTAATGCCTTTACAACGCAAATTCAACAATGCAGGTGCCTTTACATCGCATTCCATTACAACGCATTGTGAGGTCAGTAATGGGGTATTTTAAATTTTTAGGGTGGGTATGGGTTTCGGGTGTCGGAGATGAAATGTGGGGTGTATTATGGGGTAATATTTGAAATTTGGGGTGTGCATTTGGGGTCAAATATGAAAATTTGGGTGTGCATTTGGGTCAAATATGAAAATTGGGGTGTGCATTTGGGTCAAATATGATTTTTAGGGTGTGTTTTGGCGGCTCAATGATGAATTTTAGGGTTTATGGTTTGCTTTGGGGTGCAAGGGTCAGTTTTAGGGTTGCACTCACTGAAGTGGGATTAGTGATGTTTACATCTCCGCAATCCAACACCTTCCCTACTGTAGCAATATGCCTAGTATTACTGTGCATTGTAATGGAATGCGATATAATGGTATGCATCGTAATTCCATATATACCTTTGGCACACCATTGAGAAGTGCTGCGGGGGGCACTGGACAGCTTGAAGGTGGGAAACGCCGGAAAGAACACTGGATGGGGCGTGGATGCGGGGGTGTGTGTGTGAGCGGGTGTTGTAAATATTTACATGAGAGAAATCTTACCTCGAGGCCGGGTCCCGTGTCTTCGTTGCTCCTGCTCTCCTGAGTCTGCTTCCAGGAACAGGAAGAAGGCAGCCAGGCTCCCTCCCCTAAGCCAATCACAACGCTGTAATGCGGCGTTGGGATTGGTCATTGGTGCCGGGTCGAGGCGTTCAGCCAGGGGCTGGAGGTGTGGGCATGTTCTCCATGCAGGCTGTAATGCAGCCTGCATTGCGAACAGGACAGTGCGCATGACTGCTTTGTGCGGCCTGAGCGGGCCGACCAAACAGTCACTGCGCACTTGAGTGGGCATGCCACTCAGCCCTGCCCTGCTCCGTGAGTGGAGCAGCCCTACCCACCCTCCAGCCCGTAACGGAAACATGGCACCATAACATCAGGAAGTTATCATCATGTGATGATTGTTCCTCTTCTTGCACTGCTTGGAAGCAGTGGGGCGATGCTCTTCCGCCATAGCGGATGAGCCGACACTGGGGGTGCGTCATCTACTAGTGCTAGGCCTGGGCGACTCGACCCCCGGGCCTCCTCTGCTACGTGTCTCACATTCTCTTTACCTGGACATTGACACCGTGGCGCAATCCGCTAAACTCTCTCCAAATCTGTGACTCACCCAGCAGGAGCCTCAGCCAGGTGGGATTTTACAAGCGTGGGTACAGCAGTCGCCATCAAGTCCGCTGGTGAACCTCCTGATGCAGTTGATGCAGCAGGGCCCCCTTAGGCGTGAACTTGCAGCGCTCCCACAACACAAGTTTGGCGCAGCTCAGGGGCCTCACCCTCCACAGCGTCCGGCCAGCACAACCTCATCCGGCCTGTGATGCAGAGAAGTGCCGCCCACCATTGGTAATCCTCTCTGTGCACTCCGGTGTAGTGGTGGATCGTAGTATGCGATGCAGACCTCCCTACGTTGGTGCGCAGGAGCGCCTCTACCATTCACAGCTCCAAGGGGTGCAAGGCGGTCTTCTCACACAGGTCAGCAACGTGTCTCCATGCGACCAACCAGACTTCACCACCAGGTACGGGCGATTGCCGTGCCTCAATGTCTACCGCCACGGCTCATCGACTCCACAGCTCCTCCGCATCCCACTCCAGGTTCCAGACCCAGGTCCAGCAACGCATCCAGGCTCCAGGCGCAGGTCCAGCAACGCATCCTGGCTCCAGGCGCAGGTACAGCAAGGCATCCAGGCTCCATACGCAGGTCCAGCGAGGCATCCAGGCTCCAGGCGCAGGTCCAGCGAGGCATCCAGGCTCCAGGCGCAGGTCCAGCGAGGCATCCAGGCTCCAGGCGCAGGCCCAGCGACGCATCCAGGCTCCAGGCGCAGGTCCAGCGAGGCATCCAGGCTCCAGACGCAGGCCCAGCGAGGCATCCAGGCTCACATCCTGGATGTTGGGTGGCTTGAGGGGGTTGTTGATGTGTGCTGCACTTGGCCCTGGCTGCTCCATTCTGCATTTAATTGTTTTTTTTGCCTATTTTCTATTGGAGGTCGACTGATTTCCATTAGAGGCAAAAAAAAAACTCAAGTTGGGCTGACTAAAGTGCGTTTTTTTGCCGGTAATGGGCCTTTCGTTGGTTTTTGCCCGCTAACACCGGAATTCCTATTGCCATCACGCTAATGTTAGCGGCAGTTTTCACCGCTGATCCCTGAAGCTATCGCCATGTAGCGACGTCTTGTACATACGTCTCTAACAAGGCGATAGTTTTCCGCGGTACACGGCGATGGAAAAACTGCTGCTAACTAGCGTTAGCGATAGTTATCGCCAAATCTTGTACATATGCTCCTCTGGGGCATATTCTCAAGCCCCCATCGCCACCACAACGTCACTTTCAGTGACGTTGTTGTGGCGATAGGGGCTTCGCCCTATTCACAAGGCAGCGTTAAGACACGTTAAGTGGCTTAACGCTGCCTTGTGAATAGGGTCCCCTTCACGCTGTTTTTAGCGTGAAGGGGGCGTGCAGTGGGTGTTGCGGTGGGCGTTCCACCGCAACACCCTTTGAGTTTGACGCTACCTCCTATTCACAAGGGCAGCGTAATAGGAGGTAGCGCCAAACTTAAGACCAGGAAAAATCTGGTCTTAAGGTGACGAAACCAGGAGAAATGCTTTATTTCTCCTCGTTTCTGCTTTTTCCATGTGTGCTGCCTTGTGCAGCACACATGGAAAAAGCAAAATGCCATGGTTTGTTTATGTACAGGAAGGTGTCCATTCCTGTACATAAACAAACCTTTTTTTTAAATGCCGTTTTGTAACTTACATGTGTGCTGCATGAAGCAGCACACATGTAAGTTACAAACTGGCATTTAAGGTTTGTTTATGTGCAGGAAGGGACACCTTCCTGTACATTAACAAACCTCCCTGCTCGCAGACACCCTTGCCCTCTGGTGCAAGGGTGCCTGCGTTGGAGCTAAGTTGTGAAACTTAGCGCTATCGCAGGGGGAAACGCGAGGCTGCACCATATCCTTGAGAATATGGTGCAGCCTCGCGTTTCTGAAGTGGCGGAGAGAGGCGTTAAGCCAAGAAGGCTAACGACTCTCTCCGCCACTTCCTTGAGAATATGGCCCTCTGTGTTTGTGATAAATCATAACCTGTGAGGCGTTATTAAGTAATTGTAGATTATTTAAGGAACACTGGACCCAGGGGGTTGCCCATGACGATGACACCTCCGCCCCCTTTGACAAGTTGGCACGTTTCCTACAAGTCAGTTCCTTTCATTTTTGCACACCAAATTTACCCACTTGCGTTAGTTGCAGTGTGTTCAAATGTACCTTTGACCACAACATCCTGTTTGTGAGAACAAACCAGCGAGCTCAGTGGCAGCCCTGGTTTTCCTGCCGAAGAAGTCTTCCGCAGTCTTATTTTTGTCGAAATAAACTCAAGATTTCAGAAAGGAACCGAGGCACCGATAATACTGGTCAAAATGATATCCTACTGTCCCGTTTGTGGAAAACCCGTTTACTTTGGTGAGTTTATTTGGCATCATTCATAGCACTGCGTCTCTGTGGAGGTTTGGTGAAGGCGCTCTCACTGCAGTTTGTGTCATGATTCTGACTGAGACAGGTCACAGAAAATTATTGATCGGGGGCAAAACAGGTGACTTAGATTATCGTGTGTTATCAATATTTTACAGTGGCCTTATTAGCTTTCCAGTCAAATAATGATGCTGACTTTTATGTGTACTCAGTGACAAAGAATCCATAATTATTTTTAGGAAACCGTTTGCCATATGAGATGTTGTATTATGCCACATATGTTCTACCTATTTGCCTGTATTTTCATTTTACATAGTCATCAATTCTCAGTGTAGAGATTATCTTTGCATACATTCCCTTGGTGAACCAGATATTAAACAATGTACTTTATTTTAGCTTGATGTTAGACAATAAAAGAACAAACTCTTTCCCGCCAGATACGGGTTCAACAAGAGCCAAGGTTTTCTTTCCCTTTTATTTCGAGAACGCTGATTGTCGCCGTGTGTTAGTCTGAAATACAAAAATTGCAGGCGTTGACGTGTTTAATTTGACCGACCAAATATTGTGAGCTAAGATTGTACAGCTCACATCCTTTCAAAGTCGAACAGACCTGACGTTTCAAAAGGTACAATAAAAAGCACACAGAGAAGGCGCTGCACTTTTATTGTGGTACGTAGAGTGAGACAGTGCTTACTTTGTTAAAAAGTAAGTGCCAGGACCAAAGGCATTTCATAAGAGGTGATTACAGCTTTCACTACCTACAGTTGCTGTCATCGCTGCCACATGGCAGTATCAATGCAGCTACAAACCACCACTCTCCTACAAGTGCAACCACTTGGCACAGATGTGCTGGGATTATTCATTTTTTCATGTATTTTTATTGTTAAACATGCTGCTAATATGTTTACTTCAAACTTCGACAAACAGCGCCACCATGTGGTGAACTGTCATGAGACCTGGTGTTGAGAATTAAGTACCGGTGTCCAGCACTGGAAAACACCTGCTCAAATTAAGCACTGGAGAGAGATTGGATTTCACCTTTTCTAAAACTCCTGTGTCTTAAGTTAACACGCTATTGTCACATGTGAATTCATTTCTTTGATCAGGAAAAAAGGAATCTAATGCAGGGCAGACGTGGTATTAGCCTAGGGTGAGGTGTTTACCACGTATGGTAAATACCTCCTATTCTAAGTTTTTAACTTGTAAATTAGGCATAGCATGCAGAATCAGTATTTAACACACTGAATTCCTCATATTTTGTCTGTTTTTTTAGCCTTTTTCCCCAATAAATTTCGGCACTTTTGATCTGATGGAATTTATCAGGGGAAAACTGCAAGGGTGTGATAATCACCACACAACTCCTAATATTGATCCCTGTGCAAACCTTTGTTAGCACAGGGATCTGAAGTTAGCCCTTGAGTCGGTATGAGGGCCAGTGAGAGGTATTAACCAGGTATGGTAAATACCTCCTATCCGGAGTTTTCAACATGAAAATAAGGAATAACATGTGGAATCGGTTTTTAACAATACCAATTTTTAATGTTTTGCCTGTTTTCCAGGCTTTTCCTTCAATAAATTTCGGAAGATTTGAGTTGCCGTAATTTATCAGGGGAAATCTGTGAGAGTGTGATAATTAACACAGAACTCATAATTCCGATCCCCGTGCAGACACGTGTTTGCACAGGGATCGGAATATAGCCTTTTACTCACAAGAAGGGTCTGAGTTTGTGTTCCATTGTGAGCTTGTTGTCCAACATTTGCAGCAGTCTCGGGCACAACTATCAACTGTGCAGCAGGTGCAGTGGCACCGGAGCCCAGAGGTCTTAGGGGCCCATTGAGCTCCAGTTATGGCTGTATTTTACCACCCAGCAAGCAGACAGGGGGCCCATTTTCCTTGCGTGCACCACGGCCCAATGCACTCTTGCTACTCTACTACCTGAGATGCATAGCATTGGCCAGCTCAGCCGTTTATTGTTGCTTGGAACTCATAGTGTGTCCTTAGAAAGCAGTCAGTTGCTTGAGATTATTTTTGTGCGCCATTTTTTTTTTTTTTTGCAGTTTTATATAGTACGAACTCGACCCGAAGGTATCAGAGCGCTTTACATGAGCACCAGTCGCATTACAGACGGACACATTCATTTTAGGCACAGGGAGATTAAGTGATTTGCCCAGAATCACAGGAGGCTTGAGCCTCCCGCCAGACTCAAACCAGGTTAACCAGTTTCAAAGTCGGCCGCTCTAGCTGTTCAGCCACATCCTGAGAGCAATGAGTAAAAGGCATATGCAAGAGAAGTGTGCACTGTCTGCTAACCTATTCTATTGGTGCTGGAACAGGCTTCTGACTGGAGGTGCTGTCCAGGGACAGCAACTCACTAATTTTAAAAGAGTTCTAAAAATCCTGGTGGCACTGATTGATCAAGTGCAGCAATAGAGCAAGAAACTTTTAACGGGGAACGTGTGTTTGAGGGATGGAGGGAGATGCATGAGATGGTACCCCGATACCTTTTTTTGCTAAAATGTGGTGCAATGGTGTATTGATTCAATATGGATTAAAAGGGGAGTTATTTTGAAGAGACCATTAATAATTCAGAGTGGATTTAACCATGCGTGCATACTAGGGTAACATAAATGTGTATTGGCTTGCTTGCCTACCCTACTTTGAAACTTGCCCGCCACCACATTCCGCAATTAATAGTAAAAAATAACCCTCATTGTTATTAATATTTCAAAACTTTAAAAATGAGCTCATGCGCAAGGATGGAATCTAAGTTTCTCTTACAGATTTTGAAACATGAATAATTAAATATCTTATATTTTTCTAGATATTAAATTAATAACACAATCTAATTAACTAATCCAATTGCCTCTACTGTGATCAGAAGCCCTCTGGCAGCTTCAGACGATTTATCTACAGAGGGATAGGAGATTAGGAGAATACATGTCATAGTCTGTGCTTACTTTACCTGAATTGTGTCAGTGATTTTCTTTCTTCCTTGTATATTCAGCTTTGGGTTCTTTCCAGACTCCCAGGGGCATACGTACAAGCCCCTATCGCCACCACAACGTCAGTTTTTACAACATTTTGGTGGCGATAGGGGCATCGCTTTATTTACAAGGCAGCATTAAGCCACTTAACGTGGCTTAACGCTGCCTTGTAAATAAGACCCCCTTTCCCGCTATGCTTAGCGTGAAAGGGGTGGGCAGTGGGTGTTGCGGTGGGCGTTCCACCACAGCACCCATTGATTTTGACGCTGGCCCCTATTTACAAGGGCAGCGTAAATAGGAGGCAGCGCCAAAATTAAGACCAGGGAAAACTTGGTCTTAAGTTGGCGAAACGAGGAGAAATGCATTATTTCTCCTCGTTTTTGCTTTTTCCATGTGTGCTCCCTTGTGCAGCACACATGGAAAAAACAAAATGTCTTGGATTGTTTATGTACAGGAAAATCCCCCTTCCTGTACATAAACAATCTCAAAAAAATTCCATTTTGTGACTTCCATGTGTGCTGCATAACGCAGCACACACAGAAGTGACAAAATGGCATTTAAAGATTGTTTATGTACAGGAAGGGGGACCTTCCTGTACATAAACAATCTTTCCCCTGCACGCAGACACCCTTGCAATATGGTGCAAGGGTGCCGTAGCGCCAGCGCAGGGGGAAACGCAAGGTTGCACCATATCGTTGTAAATATGGTGCAGCTTTGCGTATCTGAAGTGGCGGAGTGAGGCGTTAGGCCATGACATCTAACGCCACCCTGTGTCATCTCCCAGTGGAATATCCTGTTGGGTTGGGGAGTTATTGGAAGGTTTGAAATCCCTTTGTTCTTAAGTGGGCCTACTGTTGCTATCAAATGGTAGGATCAGAGTTTATGGTGTAGTCAGAAATGTTGACAAGACCATCCTTCATTTCAGATTTTATGCACAAATAATACGAAGGGACTTCTTCTGCCGTAAAGCTGTCTTCATGATTAGAAACGACATCATACAACTTCAAACTGAGAGCAGAGACACTGTAGGGAAAGTAAGGCACTGATTTACATGTCCCTTCAAATAGCATAGTAGTGGGGCAAAATCTTGTTATGAAGAAAACTGGAATAGCTATTTCAATTAATAGTCTTAATCAAATCTCCAAGAACTTGCTCCAAGAATTCTGTAAAGAATTTCCTGAACACAACCTCAGCATATTTAAGTGTTGGTCTGCTGTAGATCATTTACTTTGCCTGATGGGCCTTTTGTCTCCTCATACATTGCACCCGGGAAGCCAGCTGGAAAGACGAATGGTCCTGGATCCAGAGGGAGCTGCTGGGAAGTTGGGCACTTTATAGGTAACTGCTGTTCTAGCGGGAAAGCTCTTTGGGGCTATCACCGTTGTTGGGAGATCCCTACAGCCTGAGTCATTGAACTGGGTTCTTTGAGAGCAATCTGGAATTTCCACAAAGTTGGGTTTTGATTAAATTGCCTATACCAATTTAATGATCACACTTGCGAAACCTCCAGTGTCTAACAGAGGGAAGGTTTAAGGCATACATTTTAAAACTGCTTTGAACGGTGGTTGGCAAGAGGCCTCTTTGCATAGTTGGGGTGTTTTTCTATAGCAGCTGCACCTGGTTCTCTGACCTTTGCGATTGAGTGCATTCACTGGTCACTTTGTGTTGTACAGAATTGTGGTTTCACCTGCTGACTATAGATTATTATTATTATTATTAGCTTTTGTAGAGAGCATAGCTACCCGAGGGCATCCCAGCGCTGGCGTCTAGACAGGGGTTACGGCAAAGATTTATGAGGCTGATTGCTGGAATAGCCAGGTCTTGAGAAGTTTCCGAAAGGGAAGATGACGGGATTCGGCTCGGATGTGTGCGGGCATTGTGTTCCAGAGTCTGGCCACATTGTAAGCAAATGATCTGCCTCCGCTTCTTGCCCTTTTTTATTTTCGGTGTGGCTGCTAAATGAAGATAAGTAGAGCAGAGGCATTTTTGGGGGTGGTATGGGGTAATGAGCAGTCTATTGATAGCTGGGCCGATACCCCAGTAGGTCCTATGGGCTATGCACAGAGCCTTAAATTTGACTCTGTCGGAGACGGGTAGCCAGTGGAGCGTCTTTAGGGCCGGTGTGGCCAACTTACTTTTAGGTACCCCCAGCAGTAGTCTGGCTGCACAATTCTGTGCGACTTGGAGTTTTCTTAGAGTTGCTATGGGTGCTCCAAGATATAGAGAGTTTCCATAGTCCAAACGTGATAGGACCAGGGCCTGTATCAGGGTCCTCCTAGCACTCATTGGAAGGAGGGGGAGGATCTTGCAGAGTAGTCTAATGGCACCGTAACATGCTCCTGGTACTTTTATTGCTTGGTCCTCGAACTTAAAAGAGCTGTCCAACCAGATGCCCAGGCTTTTTATCTTGGTCTTTGGAGAGGGGGTAGGCCCCAGGCAATTAGGCCAGATCTGTTTGAGGTCCAAGCCGGAGGTGTTACCCAGAAGCATTAACTCTGTCTTTCCACAATTCAGCTTAAGGCAGGAGTGTTCCATCCACAAAGCCACTACCCCCAGGCAGGTTTCCAGGTCAGAGGGGTGGTTATGTGGGCCCTTGAGGGTGATTACCAGTTGGGTATCGTCTGCGTAGGTGATAATTTTTATCCCGTAAGGCAGGATGATGCCAGCCAGTGGCTGCAAATATACATTAAATAATGTGGGGCTCAAGGAGGATCCCTGGGGTCTCCGCAACCAGTCGCCAGAGCGCTAGAGGTAGATCCCCCTGAGAAGACCTCGAAGGTTCTATTCTCTAGGTAGGATTGGATCCATTTAAGTGCCTCACCTGAGACACCTCTCCTCCTGAGTCTCTCCAATAAGATATTAAAATTCACAGTATCGAAGGCTGAGCTCAGATCTAGGAGGATGATGGCCACTGCTCCTCCTTGATCGAGGATCATTTTAGATTCCTCCACTACAGTGAGCAGGGCAGTTTCTGTGCCATGTAGAGGCCGGAAGCCTGTTTGTGTGGAGTGTAAAAGGTCATGGATTTCCACAAATTCTGAGATGGTTGAGTTAACATGTTTTTCAAGGGCCTTAACGATCACTGGGAGCAGGGATATTGGGCGATAGTTACCCAGGTTGTCCGGGTCCAGGTTTTTTTTTTTTTAGTAGGGCCTTCACCATGGCATGCTTCCAAGGTGCCGGGACTGAACCAGTAGCCAAAGACTGATTCATTATTTCAAGCATGTGGGGGAATATCACTTTTCCTGCTTTGCCTAGTACGTGGGGGAGCTGGCTCTAGTGGGGAGCCTGATTTTATTTGTAGGAAAATTTCTGATAGCCTGGCTAGTTTCAGCGGGGGAAGTAAATTGAGCACAAGGTCTGGGCCGGGCGGGAGCTTGTCCGTTGCAAGGATGTCACTAGTGCAAGGTGGATTAGGGAAGACAGAGTAAATGTGTTTTATTTTTCCTAGAAAGAAGACTGCTAACTCATCACATCGCTCATGGGAGACCACAAGAGAGGCTTCTGGTCTTGGAAGTTCTAAAAGGTCTTTTGTGACGCGGAAAATCTCTCTGGGGGTGTTGGCTGCTAAATTAATTCGCTCTTCATAGTACGCTGCCTGGGCGATTTTTATTTCACTTTGATAGCGTTTCATGGTTTCTTTGAATTACTGCTTGCTAATGACGTTATAGTCCTTCCTCCACTTTCTCTCCAATCTTTTACAATCCTGTTTGAGTGATCAAAGTTTGGGGGAGTACCAGGGTGAGAGTTTCTCTTTCACTTGATGGCAGGTTTTAAACGGGACGACCATGTCCAGTAATGTCTTGATCCAGGTGGTAAAATTATCTGCGACTGAGGTGAGGTTAAGATTGGATTCGGGTTTTAGACCTTCTAGAGCTGTGGTCCAGGCTTCTACTTCTAGTTTGGCCCATGGCCTGAATCTCTTGGTGGTACCTTTAGTATCAGGGGGAAGGGGTGGGGAATTAACATAAATGGGAATCAGGAAATGATCGGTCCAAGGTAGAGGGGTGGGGTCGCCAACCGTTAATTCGTTATTATTGGTGAATACTGGGTCAAGCGTGTGGCCCAGTTTATGGGTGGGGCAGGTAACTTTTTGCAGAAGTTGCGCTGCTAATAGGTCCTTAGTCAATTCTGATGTGTCGGCCTTATCAGAGTTATTGAAATGGATGTTGAAATCCCCCAAGAGCGTGATATTTGGGGTGGTGCCTACTAGTGCGGCTGCTACGTCCGGTAGGGATTGGAGGAATAGCCCACGTCCACCTAGAGGGCGGTAGATGAGCACTCCGGAAAAGGACTGTACCAAGATGGTGCAATGGTAAAAAAGAGACTCTCACAGTCAGCAACAATGTTGGCTTCGACCCGACATTTAAAAGATTTTTTATATATTATTGCCACGCCTCCCCCTTTCTTTCCCTCCCGGTCTTTCCATTGGATATTGTAGCCAGCAGGGAGAGTCTGCACCCGGTCTGGGTCAGACTCGTTATTGAGCCAGGTTTCCGCTAAAAATAGTATATCTGGGGTCTCATCTTCCAGGAGCGATTTCAGCTCAATGGAGTGTTTAGGTAGGGATCGACAGTTTAAAAGAAAAATTTTAAGTGTGCCGGAGCGTTTGGTCTCCGGGGTCCTCTCTATGAAAGGGCGAAACCTAAAAGTACAGTTAGAGCTTTGGGGCTCCTCCTGGAGAGGGGCCATGGAGTGGCAACATGTGTGGAGGCAGGGGTTCCTTAGCTTGAGTAGATGGCTGTTGGAATAAGTTATTTTGCCTGAGTGTTGCGGGGCAGGGGTTCTGGCTCCTGGTCCCGTTCGGGCGCGGACGGGTGCAGACGGGCTTGCCTTAGGCATGCCAGCGGCACGTCCGCGCTGTCATGTGGCTGATGAGGCATCCAGCCGGAAGTCCCACCCTGTGCTCCGCCTTCTAGTCCGCCCCCTGCTCCTCCCGCTCCCTCCACACAAACGGAAACCGTGGTGGACCGGGAAGCGGGAGGTGAAAGTGCCTGTTAGATTTGGGGGTCTCTAGTTGGCATAGGTAGGTACCTGTGACAAATAGGGACCCTTGCGTCTAGTCAGGGTGAGGGGCTACACTCCTAAAATAACCCCTGCTCACCCCCTTGGTAGCTTGGCACGAGCAGGCAGGCTTATCTAAGAGGCAGTGTGTAAAGCATTTGTGAACACACACAGTAATACAGTGACAACACTACAGATGGACACCACACAGGTTGTATTATAAAGATAGTATTTTTATATAGACTTAACACAAGACCAAACGACAAAAATCCACAATACTGTACTCAAAAATAGACTTTAGACAGTTATAAAATAGTTCAGTTCTCTCAAGTTGTAGATGCGACACTTTACTCTCAATGTACCTTGAATGCGTAACACAAAGAAAACAAAAGGGTCGCAGGGAAGGTGATGCATCGGTTCCGTACACTCAGGGGAGTGGATGCGTCGGTTCCTTACTGCTGCGCAGGGGAGTTGATGCTCACTTCCTTACTGTGTGGGGAGTTGATGCATCGGTTTCTTACTGCTCTCCGGTGCGATGCGACAGATGGCACCTCGATGCGATACTCTTCTCCAGTGCGATGCGATAAAAATGGCGTCTTGGCTGCGATGCGACAACGTTGGTGCGATGCGTGCACGCCCGACGGCCGTGCGGCGACTCGATGATCTTGGGAGCCGCGACAGGCCCTGCGACGCGCTTCTCCGGTGATGCGACGATGTCCTCTGTGGCAGCGCCCCGCTTCTCCGGCGATGCGCCGCGCTTCGGCGATGCGATGATGACAGCGGCGTCTCGCTTCCTCGGCGATGCGATGACAGCGGCTGCAGCAGCGACACGCTTCTCGTTGTTGCGTCGCGCTTCCAGCTCCCAGCGACACGCAGTCTCTCAGAAGGCCCAGCACAGCAGCAGGCACTTCAATTCCCAGCAAGGGAATTCAGGGGGGAGCTGGTTGGTGAAGTCTTGTATCCCTGAGACTTCAGGCAGGAGGCAAGCTCTTGTTCAAGCCCTTGGAGATTCTTCTTCAAGTTGATAGAAAGCACACTCAGTCCTTTTCTCCTTTCTTTGGCAATAAAGCAACCACTGCAGGCCAACCCCCAAACACACAGCACAGGGGTAGTCTCCTCCTTCAGCTTCCTGGTTCTTCTCCTCAGCAAAGGTTCGTCTTGATTCCCAGAAGTGATCTAATTTCCTAGGGGTCTGGGTCCCCTTTTTATACACAGTTTCTCTTTGTTCTCTGAAGGCAGAGAGGCCTCTGCCTAGTCCAAAACCAGTTCTGGTCAGTCCTGGAGCACTTTGTTTTTCTGACTCCTTCTTTCCTTTCAGAATGTGGGGCAGAGTGCTCAGCCGCCCGGCAGGAGGTGGAGCCAGCATTGTGGAAGGCAGGCACAGCCCTATTCAGACCCAGGTGCAACTCCTCCCTCCACTCTGGATGCAGATATTTCTATTCAGCCCTGCGCTGACTCACCCTGTCTCCTGTAGCCACCCCCAGCCCCTGTCACTCAATCTCCAGACAAGGAATACACAACCTAGCAGAGGCAGGCTTGGATAGTTAGGCAAGAAAATACCTACTTTCTAAAAGTGGTATTTTATCATTCTGAGTTCAGGCGTACTAAACTCGAATTTCTACCTGGTTCCCTGAGTCAGTTAGGATTATAAAATGTAATAATCTAACTGCCCATTCTGGCCTATGGGGAACAGGTAGCCTTGCAATAGTGAAAAACGAAAATGGCTGTAATTCACTATTAGGACATGCCACACACACCAGGGCATGTCCTACCTTTTACCTACAATGCACCCTGCCCTTGGGCCTACCTTAGGGGTGACTAATATGTATAAAAGGGAAGGTTTAGGTACTGGCAAGTGGGTACACTTGCCCAGTCAACATGGCAGTACCAGACTGCCCACAGGCTCTGCAATGGCAGGCCTGAGACACACTTTACAAGCTGCTCCGGTGGGTGGCACAACCAGTGCTGCAAGCCCACCAGCAGCATTTGATTTACAAGCCCTGGGCACACGCAGTGCACTGTACTAGGGTCTGACAGTAAGCCAAACAAGCCAATCATGGAGTCACTAATCCATACATCAATTTACCATAGGGAGCACTTGCACTGTGGCACTGAACAGCAGTGGCACAGTGCCCAAAAGCATCTAAAACCAGCAAAAACATAAGAGGCAACAGCAAAAAATGGAAGGGAGACCCACGCCAATGGTGCCAGGTCTAACAGTGCCCAAAAGGTAGTAGCAAGATCAGTGCAATTAGTTTTAAGCAATTTAAAATGAAGGCGTACAAGTTAAAATATTAAAATAGTATCTGGTGGCTTACTGGCTCAGAGACAGGATGGAGCAAGAACCGCCTGCCTAGCCGCTGCGCGTCCGTTCTGTCATGCGGCTGATGAGGCTTCCAGCCGGAAGTCCCACCCCGTGCTCCGCCTTCTAGTCCGCCCCCGCTCCTCCCGCTCCCTCCACACAAACGGAAACCGCGGTGGACCGGGAAGCGGGAGGTGAAAGTGCCCAAAAGGTAGTAGCAAGATCAGTGCAATTAGTTTTAAGCAATTTAAAATGAAGGCGTTGAAGTTAAAATATTAAAATAGTATCTGGTGGCTTACTGGCTCAGAAAGGACGGAGCAAGAACCGCCTGCCTAGCCGCAGAACCGCCTGCCTAGCTGGATGAAAATGTAAAGGGTGTAAAGGAGTAGAATAAATCAAAGGAGGATCGACCCACATCTGAAGAGCTTGCATTGAGCTCTGGCCATCAAAGGCCTCTTCTCCTGACAGAAGTTGCTACCATCCTTCCTCACTGATCCTATTTTGAATGTGGCTTGTCAAACAGGACTTTATAATTCAACAAAAATGCACTGATTTGTGTCATATTTGTTAATTAAAATTGGTCTGTGTTCTAAAGTGCTTTGTGTTTTTTAAATCCAAGTACTTTGTTGCTTTGATATCTAAACACATCATGCGTTTTCACTAAATTTTGGCTTGCCACTCAGGGTAAGCTATCAAATGAATCCCCTTAGGGAAACCTGTTTACCATTATTTCTGATTCAGTTTAGGCAGTATGGGAGCTTAGTCACTCCTCATAACAAGATTGAAACCTATCCTCCTTGCCTTCCAGTTGACTTCCCAACAGCCGCCATCATCTGCCCAAATTACGCATGAGAGGACATGTATTTAGCATAGCAACAGTGCCATCTTCTATTTCTGAAAAACAAATCCTTCACAGAGAAATGCTCTAAAACTCAGACTTGATCTGAAAGGAGAGAAAATAACCCATATTAGAACATTGCAATGTTGGGATCTCGATTGAACACAATGGAGTGCTCCGGGTTTCTAATGGCTGGTAGAAGCCTGGAGCTCCAACATTCCAATGTTGTCCTTCACAGCTGTTGCTGTGAACAAAGGCCTCATGGAGCCCTAGGGGATTTCAATCGCTTCGTGCTCTGTGAGGCCTTTGTTTTATTTGTTAGAACATTCTGCCCTATAGTGGTGGAATGTTCTAATAGCCTTATAGCCCTCAGTAGCTGGACTATACCAGCATTAAAGTCCCTCTCCCTTTTTAAAGGCCCAAGCCGATTGGAGCGGGCCTTTAATGGCTGGTATAGCCAGCTACGGTGGGCTATAAGGCTATATTAGGACATTGCAATGTTTTTATTTGCAGGACAATGGAGTGACTCAGGGCCATTGAAAGTGCTATGGGCCTTCTGCGTTAATATTCCAATGTTTATCTTTATGTTTCTCCCTGTTTAATTCAGAACATTCTATACTCAGTGGGTGGAATGGCTTACTAACTTTGTAGAGCATGGGAGCCCACAATCCTTGTATAAAAGCCTTACTCTAATTTCCTTATAACAGTCATGTTGTGACATCTCTAGTTTTCTGTAGTAAGAAAATGAAGTAGCTGCTCCACTGTAATTAGTTATTACAGTTAAGTTGTGATGTCATATTGCCTGTGGCCAGAGCCAGAAGCCAAGGTGAAATGCAGGTTACAAAGCATAATTGTAGCTGCAGTTTAAACAAGGAAAACGAGAACTGGCTTTTCATTCGTTTTATTTGTTTTTATAAAATGAACAGTGATGAGTGAACATTATAAAGATATTGCAAGTCAACATGGGGTCCATTACCTTGTATAGTTTATGGCCTTGTGCCTCCATATGATCGTGGAACTCCTCAGTGGCTTGCAATATCCATACAATGTACAGCAAGGGGTACCATATATAGCCCTTATGCCTCAGGCTATACCTGTTGTTAAAGTCCCTCTATTTCATTATAGTTCTTTGCCTGCAAATCAGACCTATAGCTTGAGGGGGGCTTTCAAGATGGTTATGGCTCTTGGCAATGGGCTACAGTACTACAATGCATGCTATGAAATTTAACCCCATCCATATCTAAGATAAAGTAAATTGTTACATTTTCTTCAGCATAGTTAGGGGCCACTATATTGCATACATGCATTATGTAGCATGACAAGAATATTGCACCCATGACATCGACTTAAATACAGTGGCCCTGATCCACAAAGCTAAACTTACACATTTGTGTAAGTTTACTATTTTTTACATCTTTTTATTCGAAGAAACAAGTAACAATGAGCATCTTCATCCACTTCCTTACAGTTTACATACAGTATCCATCTCATGTTTGAGAATTCCACAGGTCCTATCAATCCCTCCTCCCCCCTTACCATCTTCCTTGTCCATGTGAATATTATGGAGGGTCTCCCAATTGCACCAGATTTGTTCCCGTATTTGGGGACATCCCCTGCTGTTTTACACCACTTTTTCAGCAAGCATACACCAGTCCATATCTTTAATCCAGGCTTCAACCTCCACAATTCTTCCAACCCCCAACATTGTGCAATATCCCGTTTTGCTACACTCAGTCCCAACACTGTCCAAATCTACTGGTATCCCGGTGCCATGGCATATGTTCAGGATATATTGTTTCGCTTACCCATTCAAGCCAACACCACCTGCCTGACTCAGGCGGTCTGTGATTTCTTCACAGTACCCTTGAATTAGTGGCAGGCCCATAGTATATGGAAGAATGTACCCTCTTCTCTGCAACCTTGTATACATAATCTGAACAAGGCCCTCCCCATTCGCTGAAGTGTTGTTCTAGAGTAGTAAGAGCAATGTAGTATTCTAAGCTGTACCAGTCGGAAACTGGATTTTATTGCTGTGTCCCTCAGGCCTCTCAGTGCTTCTTCCCATTCCTCATCTTCAAGGATCCCCACATCCCCTTTCCATTTGGTCCTCAGCTCAAGCTTAGTGTTGGGAGAATTGTTTTGTATCTTTCTATATGTCAGGGACTTGGCTTTCCTGGTCATGAGGTCTTCCAGTAGTCTATCCTCCATTGAGTTGGACTCCGCTAGTATCGTACGTCGCGGCATGAGGGCTTGCAATGCGTGCCAACCCTGTAGGTAGAGAAATGTCTCCTTAGATGCCAGACTATACTCCTTCACCACATCTGTTAGAGGCACTACTGCCCCCCTCGTCCATAGATCACCCAGTGTGGGGATACCCAACAGATCCCAGGTATGGAATCCATGTAGTTCCTCCTCGGGTCCCAAGGCAGCCGCATCCCATAGTGGTGTCATCTGTGTGAGTGTAGGAAAGTGCCCTTTTTTGACATGATCACACCCACTTTTTGCCTGGTAATTGATGTGATTTCGACTGTAAGTGCACTGGGTCGCTCCTAACCAGGTCTGCAGTGCCAGATCTCTTTCCCAAAACTGTGCAGTTTTACACCCAATTGGCAATACCTTTGGCACTCCCTGTAAGTCTCTAGTAAGTGGTAGCCCTGGTACCTAGGGCAGGGAGGCCAAAGAGGGTCCTTGACGGCTGCAGCACACATTGTGACACCCTAAAGGACCCCTCACCAAACACATACAGACTGCCGCTGCAGGCTGCATGACTTGGTGCAGATAAAAGTGAAAACACAACATGGCACACAGCCTGTGTGCCATGCCCACAGACACTGCATGGAGTATAGGCAAGTCACCCCTACTGCAGGCCTTCCAGCCCTAAAGCAGGGTGCACTATATTATGTGTGAGGGCATAACTGCATGAGCAGATATGCCCCTGTGCTGGTCAGCTCTTTTGCTGCCAGTACAAGTGAACAGGGTAGCCATTTTTGAGTACATGTGCTGGACACTAGTGAAAACAAGCTCCTCAGCTACATGATGGCTTCACTGAAAATAGGGATGTTTGGTATCAAGCATCTCATATTAATAAACTCACACTGATGCCAGTGTTGGATTAATTAATACATGCATCCAGAGGGCACCTTAGAGGTGCCCCTGAAAACATATCAGCCTCTGGTGTGTTGACTGACTGGTTCTTGGCAGACTGCTGCCAGAGAGAAGCCTGCTTGGGAAGAGGGTATTCACACCCCCTCCCACAGGATGACCTGCTGATTAGCATTCCAAGGCAGGGGAGCTTCAAAGAAGCCACCGCCTTTGAAATGCAAGTCTGACTTTCCTCACAAGAGAATAAGCTGACCCTCTTTGTCCAGAGCCCTGTGGCACCTGGACAGGCGTGAAAATTAGCTAGTCAAGGAGGCATGCTTACCCTCAGGCTAGTACCACCCCTAAGGTGGGCTACCTGACGTGGACACGATTTTTCAGAGTAGGTCACCTTGAAGATGGCAAACTTAGGAATTCTGGGAGAGGGTTATGCCCACTTCCCACAGGAAGTGGTCATATAGGGGGCGTGGTGACCCGAAGGGTAAGTAGCCCATTGGCTACTACCCTACGCTCCCATAACACCCCTAAATTCAGTATTTAGGGGAGCCATTGGCACCAGAGAAGCAGATCCTGCCACCCTGAAAGAAGAAGCTGGACGTAAAGAGCAAAAACGGAAGATCCAGCGACTGACTTGGCGCGAACCCTGCCGACCTGCCTGCTGACTTCGACTATTGCACGAAAAGCTGACTTGTCCTGCAGCCGCTGTGTCTCCAAAGCTTGGGAGACCCTCCATTACTTCACCCAGGAACCAAGAACTCCAATGGGACAGCGGACCTGTTCCCCTGCATCCTGCAGGCACCAAAGACTGAGCTGTGAGGCCTCAAGACTGCAGAAACCAGACACCGGAAATTACCACTGCACCCTAGCCTCCTATCCCAAGCTGAATTGGGCCAACGGTGCCAACATGGTCCCCAGACCCTCCAGACTCAAAGCCCCCACTGGGTTTCCCTACTGTGGACTCCTCGAGGACGCCTGCAGCCTATGTTTGCAGGCTCCCTCTACCGCGAATGCTCCGGGTAAGAAAAACCCAATGCCTAAAGACACCTCTGCATCTGTCACCCCTGGCCCATGGAGAAGAGAACCAAAGGTGTCCCCACTTCCCTGAGCATCATGTGGCCAGAGCCCCCTTTTGGTTCAACCCGACTGGTCTCCCAGTCAAAGCCTGCAGCCTCTTTTTGGAAAGACTGATCCCCATTGACTTCCATTGGGCACCCAACACTGTTTTGCACCTCTGCACCCAGCCGCCCTAGTGCTGCTGGTTGTGTCTGGCTGGTGTTGCCTTGGACCTTGCTCTCCACTCACCTTAGGTCCCGGACATTGGGCTTGTAAGTCACTGTACTGTATCTGATTGCCATGCTTGGTTTTCCTCCCATAGGATAACATTGCAGCTCCTGAAAAATACACTGCCGACTTTTTACATACAAAAGTAATTCTATTGAAAAACATACTTACCTGATCACATTGATTCTGGTGCCTAAATATATATAAAGATACGTGTTACTTTTCTAAATTGATGTGGATCTCCTTATTGAGTCATGTGCATCATTTATTGACTATTGTGTGTATTTGCAGATGTCTTAACATTCCTCTCTGATAAGCCTAAGGAGGCTTGACCACTCTACCTCCTAGAAGAGCACCTTGGGATTGCTAGATCAAGCCACTGTCCACTCATAAGGGAACCACCGGACTCTTTGCACAATGTATCTCATTTTGATATATCGTATAACGAGCCAGTTTCCTACAGTGAGTGTGTCTCATCCTCCGAGGTAATGTGTCTTTCCAAAGTTTTTAACCATTTTCGTGTGTGTGGCAGTGTAGGCGGGGTTCGCCTCCCATATAGTGGTGCTGGAAATCCCCTGTCTCCCAGCGATAGCCTGTCCATCAAAAAGGCTGGGTCCGTCTGGGCTGTGAAAGCCCAGTCATTTATTGATATCAGTTGGGCTGTCCAGTAGCATTTCTGGAAATCCAGTAATGCTATACCGCCATCCCACCAACATTTAATTCATTTTGACATAGCGATTTGTGTGGGTCGCCGTTCCACAGCAACGTGATTTCTCTTTGAAATACCGTTTTGGGATCTCAAAGGGTGTATTTTGCAGCACATATAAAAACCAGAGCAAGGACATCATTTTTAAGAGTGCCGCCCTTCCCAGCAATGAGAGCGAAAGGGCGCACCAGTGTTTCACATCACCTCGTAGCCCTTCCAGAAGAGGGGATAGATTGTTCATATAGAATAGTTAGGATAGGATGGGATAATATTTATAAAGCGCACTTATACCAAATGGTGTCAAGGCGCTAAGCGAACAGGGAGGAGAGAGAACACCACCAACAAGCTAGGAGGCAAATAACCAGGTCTTCAAAAGTTTCCTGAAGACCGGAAGTGAGTCCGCCTTGGAAATGGGAAGGGGCAAAGAGTTCCAGAGTTTAGCGACTGCCATAGAGAAGGAGCGGCCACCCCATTTGGACCTGTGAAATCAGGGCGAAACCAGTTTTTTTAGAGAAGAGGATCTCAAGGTCCTCCCTGGAGTATACCACTGAAACATGGTTTTTAGGTATGATGAGGCGTTGCTATGCATTGCCTTGTACACCAAATTCAGAACCTTGAAGGAGATGCGCTTCCTGATGGGAAGCCAGTGCAAGGCTCAGATTCCTTCCCTGGCTGACTGATACTTCGGGATGTTTAGTATCAGCCTTGCCGCAGCTATCTGTACCACCTGAAGCTTGTTCAGGGAGCCTGTGCTGTTGTTAAGGTACAGAGCGTTGCAGTAGTCCAGCCGGGAGGTGACTAGTGCAATGATAGTGGGCCGATGTATTTCCAATGGGATATACAGCAGTACTTTCCTCAAGATTTTAAGGATGTAAAAGCAGGTGCTGACTGTACGGTTCACCTGGGCATCAAAGGAAGGGCCCTCGTCGAAGAGGACCCCCAGATTTTTGGCAGTTTTGACCGGAACAGGAAGGGGACCGCAATCTGCGGGCCACCAGGCAGTAGACCAGATGGAATTCTGTGGTCCAAAGACTAGCACCTCGGTTTTGTCCGCAATGATTTTTAATGAATTGTCCTTCATCCAGCATATAATGCTGGACATACATTGATTGAACGTTTGGGCAACCGATTGCAAATCATTAGATATGGAAGCAATGAGTTGTGTGTCATCCGCATAGGAGAGCACCTCGAACCCGAACGATCTCACCAATTTTGCCAGGGGGGTCACATAGAGGTTAAAAAGAGTGCAGATGAGCCAAGATCCCTGGGGGACCCCACAATGAAGGCCAAAGGCCTTTGCTTTACAGCCTCCACAACTGACGATGTGGGTTCTACCAGTCATAAAAGAGTGGAGAAGCCCTCCCAGTAACTCCTGCTTCCCGCAGTCGCTGAGTCATGCGTACTGGGGAGATGGTATCGAATGCCGCCGAGAGGTTGAGCAGAATCAACACCTCAGATCCGCTTTGGTCAACCTGCATGCGGATACAGTCAGAGGCCGCTACCAAGGCGGATTCAGTGTTGTGACAGGCCCGAAATCCGTTCTGAAAGCTGTCCAGGATTTCCTGGGATTCAATGTGTTTCATCAGATCAACATTGATGAATTTTTCCAGGATTTTGGCCGGGGCGGGGAGAAGGGAGATAGGTCGAAAGTTCTTCAACTCTGAGGGATCGGCGTTGGTTTTTTTAAGGAGAGGTGAGACAATTGCTTCCTTCCAGGTGGCTGGATCGTGCCCGTACATAAGTCTGTTATTGAAGACCTTGCACAGGAATTTAGCTATTGGGTCGGGGGCAAGTCTGAGTGTGGACAGCATGCAAGGATCAGAGGGTGCTCCGGACTTTAGGCCAAGTAAAAGTTCCTTGGTACGTGGATCTGTGATTAAAGGAAAAGAGGCCAGAGCAAGTTTCCCCGGAACCTGGCTAGGCTCCCCCTTAGGTGGGTCTGCGTTTTTCCCTTCGGCTACCTCTGTGATAGGTTCATCCTCTACGGTTGAGGAGAACTCGTGAAAGATCTTAAGGACTTTCTCCAGGAAGTGGAGTGCTATTCTGTCACAGAAGTAATGGGATGGGTTCAGGAGCTGTGTCCTAGGGGGCTCAGCAATCTCCTTTATGACTTTGAAGAGGGTGCTGGAGGAATTGTCTGCTGACACTATCCTATCTGTGAGACAACGGGATTTGGCCTGGAAGATGGTGTGTTTGTAGTCCCGCAGGGGAGATTTCTGCTTGGCTCTTTCCCGAGGGCAAGGGTCTGCACGCCATTTCCGTTGTTGCCTATGGCATAGGCGCCTGAGAGCCATGAGCTGTTCCGAAAACCATGGAGCCGAGGGTTTAGCTCTTTTAATGACACAGTTTTTGAATGAAGCAACTATGTCCAAGGCCAAGGTAATCCAATTGCGAAAGCCCTCAGCCGTGGGAGGGTGAGCGATGTAATTCCCATCCAAGACTGAGACCAAGGCGGCCTTACAGTTGATGGCAGTAACCTTGTTCAGTATGCTGCACCGTATATGTTTGGGGGGAACCTATGTTGGTTTTAGTGGGATGAGGGAGAGTGATGTTGAACTCGACCAGCCAGTGGTCAACCCAACTGAGAGGCTGAACTTCCTCGATCTTAAGAATGTTGTGGTTAGCAAAAATGCCATCCAGGGTATGGCAAGCCCTATGGGTGGGAGAATGGACAAGTTGCTCAAATCCCATGGAAGTCATAAGGTCAAGAAGGCGAGCAGAATCATTATCCTGTTTGTTTTCAAGATGGAAATTAAAATCCCCTAGGATAGTGTAATGAGCCATGGTGACAAAGGGTTCGAGGGTTTGGCCCAATGTCTCAAGAAACCTGGCCCTGGGCCCAGGAGGATGGTGTACCAGAAGGCCTGAAAAGTTGCGGTTTTCGGATAGCTTAATTCCGCACGTGGCTGATTCCAGAAGAGAGCCAGGGGCACCTTCCAAAAGGCAGAGGGTACATTTGAGGGAGTCCCTAGCCACCAGGGCTAGGCCGCCTCCTCTTCTGTCAGGGCGGTAGCATCTAAGAATCATGTAGCCTGGAGGGACGGCGTCTGCCAGGTTGGGACCTGAGTGATCCTTGGCCCACGTTTCAGTGATAAAAAGGCAGTCCAGATTGAGTGTCTGAATGGTTAGGGCAATCTCGGTCTTGTGTTTGATCATTGAGCGAGCTTTAATCAGTGCTCCCTTAAAAGGGCTGGGTCCGCATCCACCCAAGGTTTTACGCTAGTGCGCCTTTCCTGCTCCTGGCCCCTGGGGCCGTACCAGGGATCCCGGGATGGAGGCCCGACCGTTAATGGGGCAGAAGTTACATTCCCGGCAACGGTGTGCCTCCCCTGTGTTAAAATTAATCCCAGTGCCTTTTGCTACATATAGGCTTAGGTAGCAGAATCCTCTCTCTACAACCCGTATTGTACAGTCTGGCGGCAGCTTTGGCACCATGCCTCTCAGTGGGTACACCTGAGATTTGTACCAATTGATGACATAGCCCGAACATTTACCGAAGTTCGTAATCATTTACATAAGCCTGGATATTGACACCTCAGGGTCGGCCACCAAAAGCAATATATCGCCAGCATATAAAGACACTCAGTTTTCCGATGCGCCTCCCCATTCGAATCTTCTCCAGTGCCAGGGCGAAAATCAGAGGCGATAGCGGTCAGCACTGTCACGTGCCTCTCTGGAGCTGGAACACCAAAGAGCACGCCCCATTGACCCTAAGTTTAGCTACCAGACTAGGAATCAGACCCAGCAGGTGTACACTGGGCCAAATCCAAGCCTCTCTAAGACCGCAGCCATGTACCTCCATTGGAGCGAATCAAACACCATCATTGCGTTGAGGGATGAAACCATAGCACTTTCACGCAGGTTGTCCGTTTGCCCCAGCACACCATAAGGCCTGATTGATCTGTGCGTACCAGGGAGCCTATCACCCATTATAGCTGCACTGTTAATACCTTCACCAGTATCTTAATTTCTATGTTCAGCAGTGAAATGGGCCTATTTGATGCACAGTCATCAGGGGGTTCCCCCATCCTTTTTGATCACCACAATAGTGGCCAGTCACTGATCCGATTGGAAGGAGACCCTCTGTTTACTCTCTGTGTACATAGCCAGCAGGTGTGGGGCCACCTTCGTGGCCATGGTTTGACACAGTTTCCCCAGGAGCCCATTGGGTCCCATGGCCTTTTCCGTTTGTAGGTCTCGTACTGCTCCCTCTGTCTCAGACACCTCAATGTCAGCGTCCAGGTACATTCTATCCTCCTAGCATATATCTCTGAGGAAGTTCCTCGCAACCGCGTCCGTAGTGACCACTGTGGGCGCGTATAGTTGGGCATAGTGTGCAACAAACACTTTTGCAATATTGTCGCTTCCCTCAACCATCCCCCCTCCACATTTCTGATCCCCTGGACCCAAGACTGTGCCTGGCCCCCTCAGTCTAGCTAAGCCAGGAGCCTACCAGCTTTCTTGCCAGCATCACAAAGCCACCACAATGTGGCATTGTGGGTCGCAAGTGCCGCATCGGTTGCGAGATATTTATATTCCTGTTGTGCAAGTCATAGTCTATGCAAGAGAACAACGTCAGCTCCCGAGTGCAGTCGGTGCTCCAACTCCTGGCCCTCTTTCTATAATTCATCCATCCGTCTTTGTTTTTCCTTTTTTACTCTCGCCACCAGGGATATCGCCTGTCCCCTGATCTTAGCCTTGTAAGCCTTCCAGAGTGTGAGCACCAAGGCAACAGAGCCTTCACTGTCTGCAAAATATTGGTTGGTATGTTGTCTGAGGCTCTTTGCAATTCTGGGGTTTTTAAGGTGACAGGGATTAAAGGGCCACACCCCGCCTTGACCAATGTACTTACTGCAGAGCACCACCCATAACAGTGTATGATCTGAGATATCCCTGGCCAAGTGATATAATTCCAAGTAGAGATGAGCCTGCGTGTGTCAGGTGATGAGGTAGTTTATCAGTGAGAAGCTTCCATGAGCCCCAAGAAGTTAGTGTATTGCCTATTGTGTGGGTTATGTGACCTCCACAGGTCAATCATCATCCCAGCTGTCAGAAAGTCTTGAAGAGGACTGTCTCTCTCTGGATTTCCTTTATTTGATGATATGTCCCATTCTGCTTGCAGTGTCAAATTGAAGTCCCCCGCCTCCACCCAAGAGAAGGGTTCCCTCTAGAAGTGGCAGTAGATCACCTCCGGAAGGGCCAATGTGTGGAGTATGGGAGAAATATATACAGAGCAGAGGTTGAGCGCGAAACCCTCCCAAAGTACAGTGATGGCCACAAATCGACCCACTGGGTCTGTTGAGAGCCGCTGGGGGACAATGGGAGCTACTTTCCTAATTAGGATCCCCCCTCTGCATCCCATTTCATAGCCCCAATGTGCCATCATCTTGTAGCCCCCTCTATCTAGTGCTTTGCAAGTGTTGCCCAATAGGTGTGTCTCTTGGAGCAGCACCGCATCAGGAGATTTGCTTTTGAGGTATCACCTCTTGTTTGATTTTACTACCCTGCCCATCACGGTCCAGGCCATTACCTTCAATACTTTACAGCCCGCCATACATGGTAAATGATTAGACAATCTAATCTACGCCACAGCATGTCACAGGGTGAGCTGTTTGGGATTGAGCCTATCTTCTTATCAGTGGTTCTCATCAGTTGAAATACACAAGAGTAAAAACAAAACGGAGCAGTATAACTTTCCACAACAAACCCCCCACACAGCATCCCTGCACAGTTAGCTGAAACATGCCCCCTCCAACTTTGAAGAGCCCCTGTCACACCAAAACTAGTGCATTCCAAAAAGGCAGTCTGGTCAGCATCAACAGCTGAGCTCAATAACATTACCCTCAGTCTCAAATAGCCTTTAAAAAACCGGTATATGCTGCAGGTTGGTCACCAATAGCTGGAGGCGCGTCTAGCATGGTGGTACCCCATCCATCAAAAGTCTGCACCTAGGGACGACAGCGGGTCAAGCACATTCCTCCGTACAACCCCGAATATTGCTCTTTGGAGGCCTAGGGGCTTCTCTGGTAGGTTGTCCTAATCCGCCCTGGACAGGCATCCCTCAGTATTATCCACCAAAGAAAACAAGTTCTTGTCATCCTCCAACCGGTGTCATGATTTACCGGCTTTCCAGGCCATGTTCAACTCTGTGGTGGCTTGTCGTGTGTGTTGAGATCTCCTATTACCAGGTCTCTACCCCTCTAGCCAATCCCACTCCTCGTTCGGGGCCACGAATTGCCATATTTTCCCTTCAGCCACTACTCTGAGTTTTTCAGGGAACATCATCATGTACTTGAGTTCTTTCTCCCTTGCTTCTGCAGACGTAGCGTGTTGTCCGGGTACAGGTTAATAGTTGCATTTTCATATTTCAGGGCAAACTTCACCTGGCTGTCAGTAAGATCACATGTCGATCCAGGCAATGAAGGAGTTGGGCAATAATAGTCCACTGCATTGTCCCAGGTCGAGCCGGGGATTCAGGGCCCTGTGTGCCCGCTCTGCCGAAAAGAACTTAGAGAGTCCTTTGGGCTTGGGGTGTTCAGGATTACATTTTCCAAGAACGGATCAACACTGGGCCTCTCTGCCCTCTCAGGGACCCCAACCACCCTAATGTTGTTCCTTAGGGGGACCTTTTTAAAATCCTCCAAATTGGCTCCTATTATGCCTCTCTTCGTTCATATTCCGGTTATCTGCTCCCTAAAAGTTTTGTTTTCCGCACAGAGTTTCACCAGTGCAGCTTAATTTTCAATCACCCTTTCAAATAGTTTGCCGATATCTGCTGTCAGTGCTCCTTGGAACTACTCACTCCTTCATTCGTCTCCATTATATCAGTTTACAGTTGTTTGCTATTCACAAAGATATTTTATTAATAGTATCTTTACAACAGACTGTTAGTAGCTTTACGACTGCAGAGTCTCCGCACATAAAAAGATAGGATTCTCATAAAATACCTTTGGGAATAGTAAACAATTGTAAACTTACGCCAAAGTGTAAGTTTACCAGTGTGAACCTGGCCCGTTGTTTCATGGTAAGTCTATGTAAGCAGGGATGCAGTTAAGAATAGCATGTGTACTTACTCTGTGATGTAATTGTTAGTTTGATGTAGTGGATGCAATATTATTTTAGATTGATATTGTCATCCTGGGTATAGCAATATACACTAGAGAACTGTAGGAAGGTGGAATCTGACTATATGGTTGCCTCCACTTTTTTATGGTGTTTTGCTGGTTTATGACTTAGTTGGACTAGGATCCTGCTATTCAGGGCCCCAGTCTATCTGCTTTCTCTGTAAAATGGATTCCATGTGCCTTAGGCACATCTCTGATTGGGATCTGGAGTGCCCTTATAAGTCCCTAGTATATGGTATACTATGTACCAAGGGCATAGGTACCTCAGAGGCCTGCCAGGGGCTGCAGCATGTATTATGCCACCCCTGGAAGGCCATCCAAACTGACACCACAGGTCTGCTACTGCAGCCTGGGTAAGGTGGTGCATGCACCCCTTACTGTGATATAGGTTACCTATATCACGAAATACATACACACCTAGAAACCTATAAGTCACTCCTAAGGCAGGCTTTATCAATCCTAAAGGCAGAGTGCATGGTTCCTATGTGAGAGGGTGCCCCTGCATGAGCAGGGCCCCTCTGCAGCGTTCGGAGACCATCTCTGATGCTGTTTGTAGTGCAGCCTGACCATATACTCTTAAGCGCATTATATCCTCGCGGTAAAATGCTAACTTTGGAATGGCTGCACCTAAACATGTCGTGTTTGGTGTCAAACATCTTGGAATACTACCCCCCGCCAATCCTGGCGGCGGGGGTAGCATTCCACCCTTCTAGAGGGAAAGACATGTTAACTCTGGCTTACCCGGTAACTTCTTTCTGAAGCCCTGGCATCACAAAATGGATGCTGCTGCCACAGACACAAGTCTGGCCTCCTGCTGCTGGACGAAACTCCGGCAGGGGAGGCCTGGACAATAGGTTTCCTGTTGCAGGGAGGTGTGACCACCTCCCCAGACAGGATAATGTGTATTGGGGCTGGGTGGGTGCACTCTTAGAGTGCTTTGAAGTCCTGCACTGGGGGAGCAAAAGGCTCCTCTGTGCATATGCCAGTTCAAACCAGCTCAGGGGCTACCTGCCCCTGCTCTGGCGCGAAACTGGACAAAGGGAAGTGGGTGTAGCCACCCCTCCCTTGACCCTCCCATAGGTGGGGTCATAGAGTTAGTCCCTCCCTGTTTTACTAGTTAAAATGGGGAACCCTTGCCACAGCAAGATTAGATATCCCTGGACTAAACTTTGAAACTGAATCCTGGACCTTCGACGCTCTACATCACGATTAGAGGACTGAAGAATCTCCCTTGGGGTCAAGGAGTGACTCCCCTGCTTGGCAGGCACCAAAAACGATAACGACGGTCGCAAACTACGCCGCTCCCGCCGGAGTCCGAAGTCCCTGCAGCCCAAGAAGTGGATTTCCTGACTTCTCCAAGGCCATCGTGAGTCTCCAGCGAAGCTGAGGCAAGTGGACCCCACGAGTGACGAGGAACCGCGACCCCTGGGTACCGTGCACTATTATCGAGTGCAACCCCTTCACAACGGTCTACGAACCTGTGCTTTGGACCACGTGTGGTCCCAACCTCCAGCAGGAATCCCTCCGAAGATCGGAGGCCTACACCGTCCTGAGTGACCGTGGGCCCCTGTTGAGTGATTCCGCCCGAGGTGTCTTCGCGATCCCTTGCCAGCCGGCTCGTGGGTCCCCAGAAGACTTTCTAAAGAAACCAAAGGGCTCCCCTGGTTGCTCCAGGCCTGCCCTGACTTACCCTTGCTGGGTGAGTTCCCCAGACCTTGCTGGTCTGCACCATCGACGATCTTCAGCTACATCAAGACTTGCCGTTGCCAAGGCTTGTTGGGTCCAATCCGGTCGCCGACACCGCAGCACTCGACAGACATCGTGTACCAGCCCGAATCCTGCTCCTGGTTGCCAACAACGCCTCCTGGACCTCGTGGCTGCAGAAACGAGACGACCGTCAATGCACCTGAAGCACTCGACATTGGTGGGCATCTGTCCATCGCCTTCCTGGTCACTGGCTAGTGACCCAGACTCTGTCCCCTCTGCTTTCAGGTTCTTCAGAACTCCGATCCACTCTTGGATCCACCCGGACACTTTTCTCTTGGCCGCCAGCAGCACTTTGCAGCAGATCGCCATTCGAAACGACGACGAAACCCGACCCCGAAAGGCACCTATGCACCCGGCTTCCCTGGGTGAGGTAACACGAGTACTCCGGTGCTCCCGTAGGTAGAGACTCTTCAAAGTCCTAGATCTCAAAGGGTTTTGTCCTAGTCCTCTTTAAAGTGTCCCTTTCCTCTATTTTCCCGATCCCGACTTTCTCCATAGAAGTTAACGGCGTATCGCGGTTGTGTATTTACACTGCACGCGTCTCCCGTGGGTCCCCTGTGTCACTACCTTGGGTGGTTCCTTGTGGTCCAAGCACTTCTAGAGGCTCTAGGCCTAGTGTCTAGTTCAGTCGTGGTTCGCATACCACTTTATTGGTATATGGTTTGGTACGCCCCTAGGGCCCAAACGTGTATTTGTGCTATTACTGTGACTTAAGATCTTATAACCTATGTACTTCGAACTCTAGCCTCATAAAGAGACTAGAGGGGTGTGTTTAGTAATAAATACATATATTTTGAATATATACCTGGTGTGGTGCTCTTTCATTTGGTCACTCAAGAGATTATAGACTGGTAAAACAAGCTGCTTTACATTCCTTCAAGACTTAGCCTGAAGGCTGCTCTCCATAGCTACCACTAGGATAGCTTTCAATAAGGTTGTCTTTAACCTACCTACCATAAGAGTCGATTTGGACTGGTGCAAGGTGCCCACTATAATTAGTGGACAGCATATGCCAGGCCAACTTCTCACATTGGTGTGCAGCGTGTGGGATTCCAGCTTGCTATTGTTTTACCAGATAATCTCAATTGAATTGATCAACTGAAAACCACTAAAGGTACCTAAGGTACATATAATTTAAGCTTAGAATATCAGTAAGTTCTACTGAACTTAGAGTTGTGTGTTAAGGGATAGCACAACCCTTTCTACAACTCAAGAGAGTTTAGTAGGCCACACTAGAGTAGGTAGTGCATACACCACACCACACTAGTAATGTCTTTAAAAGCAGGATCTAGAGATGCCCTGCAGGAAGCCATTGAGCTTCCCCCTCCAAGTATGACACACTCCCATTCTTGGAACTGAGAGCTTTGTGTAACGTGAGGAAATTAAGGACAGGCCAAAGTCCCACCACCCAACACCTCCAGGAGATGTTGGTGGCTTATGATCTTAGTAAGTCCTCAGAGACTGAAGGGGCAGGAGCAGAGGGTGGGCCAGCAGATGAGGAAGGGGCCAGGGGTACTACTACCCCCAGCCCCCTCTGAAACTGACCAGGAGGGTGACAATGACCCTGACCTGGAAAACCCAATCCCTTCTGGGGAAGATGAAGATGAGGATCTAGAGAACCACACCTTTGTCCCCCAGGAAGGATTATGAGTGTGCTCAGAAAGTCTAGGTCTCCTTCTCAGGAGTCTAACCACTCTGGCACCTCAATAGGGAGCTCTGTTTCTTCTCACAGGAGGGAATCCTCTCATGAGAGAAGAAAGAGACTGGTCCAGTATGAGGAAACTCAACTGGAGATCAGGAAGAAGCAATTGGCTTTAGATAGAGAATCCCTAGATCTCCTTAAAGAGAGAAGAAAGTTGGGACTAGAGTCCCATGGTGGCAGCCATATCCCTAGAGATAGGGAAAGGTCCTATGACCATAGGAACCTGAGCAAGATTGTCCCTCCCTACCAGAGTGGGGATGATATCCACAAATGGATAACTGCTTTAGAGAGGGCCTGTAAAGTACAGAAGGTCCCTCAGGAGCAGTGGGCAGCAATCTTGTGGCTCTCCTTTGCAGACAAAGGTAGAGACAAGCTCCTCACTGTAAGAGAAGAGGATGCTGACAATTACACAGTCTTGAAGAGTGCTCTGATAGATGGGTTTGGCCTAACCACTGAACAGTATAGGTTGAAGTTCAGAGACACCCAAAAAGCTCAGACTCAAGACTGGGTTGATTTTGTAGATTGTGCTACAAAGGCTCTGGAAGGTTGGATACATGGCAACAAAGTGCATGACTTTTTAGGATTGTACAATTTGATTATGAGGGAGCAGATCCTTAATAATTGTCAAAACCAGCTTTTGCACCAGTATCTGGTGGACTCTGATCTGACCTCTCCCCAAGAATTGGGAAAGAAGGCAGACAAATGGGTCAGAACCAGAGTAAAAACTAGAAATCAGGGTGGTGACCAGAAGAAAGATTCTACTAAGTCCCAAGAGAAAGGTGGGGATAAATCTAAGGATAAGTCCCCTACAGGGCCCCAAAATTCCTCTTCTGGGGGTGGGTCCCAAACTCCTTCCTCTCCTGAAAAGAAACCATATTGCCATGTCTGTAAAAAGCCTGGGCACTGGAAAACTGATCCCAGTTGCCCCAGGATTGGCAATAAAGAAAATGTTCCTCCCACAACTACTACCACCCCTCCTGGTACTACCAGTAGTAATCCTCCAGTTGGGAGTAGTGCACCCAAAAAGTTGGGTGCTTTTGCAAGAGGAACAGAGGTGGGCCCTAGTTTAGACAGGGACCCCTCAACAGACTCCTCTGACTCTGATGGTGGTATAGGATTTGCCACCTTTACCATGGGTCCCATAGCATTGGGCAGGTACAGACTGGAGCCAATGATTAATGGTCAGAAAGCTGTGGCATTTAGGGACACAGGGGCTAGTGTCACCATGGTGGCAGGGAAACTAGTCCCCCTCACCAGCTTTTACCTGAGTTTAAATACCAGGTGACCAACATTGATGGTGTCAGAACAGATCACCCCATGGCCATAGTCAATCTCAGCTGGGAGGGGGTCACAGGCCCAAAAGAGTGGCAGTGTCCCCAACCCTACCTGTAGATTGCCTGATGGGCAATGATTTGGAAATTTCAGCCTGGGCTGAAGTTGAACACCAAACCCATCTTAGGATGTTGGGCGTCCCTGCAAGGTTAGTGGGGCTGTGATGGCCACAGCCCCAGCCCAAGACTTTGGAGAGATGGAGCCTGAAAGAATGGCCCACTCTCCCCCAAAAGAGAGCAAAAGGGTTGAAGAAAAGTCTTCTTCCCCCAGACAGTAGGTAAGGGTCAGCCTCCTCAGGGAACTGACCCTACCCCTAGTGAAGTAACTGCCACAGAGGTAGTCAGGCCTGGCCTGGCCACACCCCTGATGGCAGAGGACCCTTCCACGGTGGTACCCAGTCTGGAGCAGGTAACCTGCCCCTCTCTACCCTGCCTCAGTCAGCCCAGGGCTGCAGAGGTCAGGGAGGTCAGTGGACCCCCCGGGCCCCCTGTCCAGAGGAAGCCCCCATCAGCAGATTAGGGGCAGCCAGTCTAGTAGCCCTAGCCAGGTGAAAATTCCTCTACACACTGAGGGATCCCCCATACCTTTATGTAGGGACCTCCCCAGAAGGACTCTGGTAGGCAAGGGCAAACCTGGGACCAGAAGGTTCCAAACCTGCCATGTCCCTCCAGTGTTCCATCCAAAGGGACCCAACCCCCAGCTGTAGGCAGCCAAAGGTTGACCCTTAGAGCAAAGTGCAACTCAGTCATGGAAAGACAGGCATACATGGTGACCAGTGATCTGAGGAAACTGAGGCCAACATTCCTAGGGCCTCACTTCCCTACTCAGACACCTCACCAGCCTTGTACTTTACCTAAGCACACCAGAGGTAGTGATTCCCCATGGTGGAGACCCTCTCATACCCTTAGGGTGAGGGATTGCTTAGTGGACCATAACATAGGGGGCAACCATGCTAGTGCAGGTGCTTCCTTATATGGCCACTTAGTCAATATAGGCTCAACTGGCCAAGGTTAGCCTTATCTCCTTTCGTTTGGGGGGGTTATGTAGGAAGGTGGAATCTGACTATATGGTTGCCCCCACTTTTTTATGGTGTTTTGCTGGTTTATGACTTAGTTGGACTGGGATCCTGCTATTCAGGGCCCCAGTCTATCTGCTTTCTCTGTAAAATGGATTCCATGTGCCTTAGGCACATCTCTGATTGGGATCTGGAGTGCCCTTATAAGTCCCTAGTATATGGTATACTATGTACCAAGGGCATAGGTACCTCAGAGGCCTGCCAGGGGCTGCAGCATGTATTATGCCACCCCTGGAAGGCCATCCAAACTGACACCACAGGTCTGCTACTGCAGCCTGGGTAAGGTGGTGCATGCACCCCTTACTGTGATATAGGTTACCTATATCACGAAATACATACACACCTAGAAACCTATAAGTCACTCCTAAGGCAGGCTTTATCAATCCTAAAGGCAGAGTGCATGGTTCCTATGTGAGAGGGTGCCCCTGCATGAGCAGGGCCCCTCTGCAGCGTTCGGAGACCATCTCTGATGCTGTTTGTAGTGCAGCCTGACCATATACTCTTAAGCGCATTATATCCTCGCGGTAAAATGCTAACTTTGGAATGGCTGCACCTAAACATGTCGTGTTTGGTGTCAAACATCTTGGAATACTACCCCCCGCCAATCCTGGCGGCGGGGGTAGCATTCCACCCTTCTAGAGGGAAAGACATGTTAACTCTGGCTTACCCGGTAACTTCTTTCTGAAGCCCTGGCATCACAAAATGGATGCTGCTGCCACAGACACAAGTCTGGCCTCCTGCTGCTGGACGAAACTCCGGCAGGGGAGGCCTGGACAATAGGTTTCCTGTTGCAGGGAGGTGTGACCACCTCCCCAGACAGGATAATGTGTATTGGGGCTGGGTGGGTGCACTCTTAGAGTGCTTTGAAGTCCTGCACTGGGGGAGCAAAAGGCTCCTCTGTGCATATGCCAGTTCAAACCAGCTCAGGGGCTACCTGCCCCTGCTCTGGCGCGAAACTGGACAAAGGGAAGTGGGTGTAGCCACCCCTCCCTTGACCCTCCCATAGGTGGGGTCATAGAGTTAGTCCCTCCCTGTTTTACTAGTTAAAATGGGGAACCCTTGCCACAGCAAGATTAGATATCCCTGGACTAAACTTTGAAACTGAATCCTGGACCTTCGACGCTCTACATCACGATTAGAGGACTGAAGAATCTCCCTTGGGGTCAAGGAGTGACTCCCCTGCTTGGCAGGCACCAAAAACGATAACGACGGTCGCAAACTACGCCGCTCCCGCCGGAGTCCGAAGTCCCTGCAGCCCAAGAAGTAGATTTCCTGACTTATCCAAGGCCATCGTGAGTCCCCAGTGAAGCTGAGGCAAGTGGACCCCACGAGTGACGAGGAACCGCGACCCCTGGGTACCGTGCACTATTATCGAGTGCAACCCCTTCACAACGGTCTATGAACCTGTGCTTTGGACCACGTGTGGTCCCAACCTCCAGCAGGAATCCCTTCGAAGATCGGAGGCCTACACCGTCCTGAGTGACCGTGGGCCCCTGTTGAGTGATTCCACCCGAGGTGTCTTCGCGATCCCTTGCCAGCCGGCTCGTGGGTCCCCAGAAGACTTTCTAAAGAAACCAAAGGGCTCCCCTGGTTGCTCCAGGCCTGCCCTGACTTACCCTTGCTGGGTGAGTTCCCCAGACCTTGCTGGTCTGCACCATCGACGATCTTCAGCTACAAAAAGACTTGCCGTTGCCAAGGCTTGTTAGGTCCAATCCGGTCGCCGACACCGCAGCACTCGACAGACTTCGTGTACCAGCCCGAATCCTGCTCCTGGTTGCCAACAACGCCTCCTGGACCTCGTGGCTGCAGAAACGAGACGACCGTCAACGCACCTGAAGCACTCAACATTGGTGGGCATCTGTCCATCGCCTTCCTGGTCACTGGCTAGTGACCCAGACTCTGTCCCCTCTGCTTTCAGGTTCTTCAGAACTCCGATCCACTCTTGGATCCACCCGGACACTTTTCTCTTGGCCGCCAGCAGCACTTTGCAGCAGATCGCCATTCGAAACGACGACGAAACCCGACCCCGAAAGGCACCTATGCACCCGGCTTCCCTGGGTGAGGTAACACGAGTACTCCGGTGCTCCCGTAGGTAGAGACTCTTCAAAGTCCTAGATCTCAAAGGGTTTTGTCCTAGTCCTCTTTAAAGTGTCCCTTTCCTCTATTTTCCCGATCCCGACTTTCTCCATAGAAGTTAACGGCGTATCGCGGTTGTGTATTTACACTGCACGCGTCTCCCGTGGGTCCCCTGTGTCACTACCTTGGGTGGTTCCTTGTGGTCCAAGCACTTCTAGAGGCTCTAGGCCTAGTGTCTAGTTCAGTCGTGGTTCGCATACCACTTTATTGGTATATGGTTTGGTACGCCCCTAGGGCCCAAACGTGTATTTGTGCTATTACTGTGACTTAAGATCTTATAACCTATGTACTTCGAACTCTAGCCTCATAAAGAGACTAGAGGGGTGTGTTTAGTAATAAATACATATATTTTGAATATATACCTGGTGTGGTGCTCTTTCATTTGGTCACTCAAGAGATTATAGACTGGTAAAACAAGCTGCTTTACATTCCTTCAAGACTTAGCCTGAAGGCTGCTCTCCATAGCTACCACTAGGATAGCTTTCAATAAGGTTGTCTTTAACCTACCTACCATAAGAGTCGATTTGGACTGGTGCAAGGTGCCCACTATAATTAGTGGACAGCATATGCCAGGCCAACTTCTCACAAGAACCGACAGCATTCAGCGAATATTTTATGAAGTCCAAAAAAAGACGTTTCACCCATTCTATGTATTTTATTGGAAGTCCAAGAGAAAGTACAGCGATTGTGCTATGACTGTGAGAGAATTCAATTAAATTCCACAGTCACCCTTCCACCACTTTTTCCATCCACCTTTTCTTGTGTTTGAAATAGTTGGTTAGGTAAGGATTTGCGCCCTTGCTGAAAAGAGAAGAGCACACATATTTGACATATAAGTAATAAATAGGAAGAATTTTAGATTTCTTATGCCAAGTGGATCAGGGGAGCAAGCAAATTAACAGGGTTTCTCACTAGTCTTAGCAAATGACAGCTGTTTGGTTTGGAACTAGATGTATGTTCTGTCTTCTTGAATCAGAGAAAGAGATTTGTAGTTATTTGTAGTTTCTTCCTCCCAGGAGCAGAGCATCATCTGAGGCATATTTACTCACATTTTCACAATGGAAGGTTATGTTTATTCGACAGATGGGAGAGGCTAGAATGCAAAGGATACCAGCATTGGGGATACGGGTGTCCTGTCAGGCACCCATTGACCATTATGATCATTCAGCCATGTTCCATATGGCCAGAAGTGGTGCGTCACTAAACATTATGCCTGAGGAGAAATACAATGAATTGACTCCATTGCCCCATCTCACACAATTGAAGACTAAATTGTATACCTGGGCTGCATTGACACCATCAAAGAGTCAAGGTTCATTCATAGCAACCATGAAACCCAAAAGTACAAAAGTACTTCAAGGTACTGCGCCCAGTGCCTGTTTGCTCAGTTTCAATACTGCTGCTGATATGGGACTGATATCTGTGAACTACAACATGAATGCTCATCACGAAATAGTAAGTCAGTTCCCGTCATTGTTTCATGGATTGGGAAATCTTAAGACCATGAAAGTGCAACTGCATATCAATGAGGACGTTCGTCTTGTCGCTCAAAGACATATACAAATTGCATTTCATCTGCAAGAAGCTGTTGAGAAAGAGCTTGAGACATTACTAAAACATGATATAATTGAGCGATCTACTGGTCTAACTCCGTGGGTTTTGCCCATAGTGGTAGTTCCCAAAAAGGACAGTGTAGGACCTGTACGCATCTGTGTTGATATGTGTCAAGCCAACAAGGCAAATGAAACAAGAGAACGACATCCCGGTCCACACATTGCCGACATGATCACACCTAAATGGTGCCAAGGTCTTCTCTCGCCTTGATCTGAACAAAGGGTATCATCAATTGGAACTCAAAGAAAATTGAAGGTACATTACCACCTTTTCTACCCATATTGGTTTGTTCAGATGTTAATTATTAAGTTTTGGTGTGATATCAGCTGCTAAACCTTTTCAAGATCTAATTCGACGTATCATACAACCTGTCAGGAATGCCTTCAATTACAGTGATTAATGTACACAAAAAACCCCGGCAACTATAAATATAAAATTCACAATGAATACATAAAGGTTGAGTGAACATGAATATATGAAAGAATTAACTATTTATTCATGTAGCAAATTATACAATACATTTATTATCAATCTATGAATTCCATGTTACTAAGATTTAATCACAATATGATCTCTATAATCTAGAGATACATACGTGATTTTGCCACAGTAAGTGCTCCCTTAAGAGACTTAACGAAAAGAAATGCTTCATTTCACTGGTAACACAAATGTGAACAAAGTTTAAGAAAATCAAGTACGTAATTCAGAATGCTACTGAAACGGTCTACTTTGATCCAAAGCTCCATACAGAAGTTTCTGTTGACGCAAGCCCGGTCGGGTTGGGTGTGATCCTTGCCCAACACAGTGAGCACCCAAATGCTCAAAGGCATTTTGTGGCATATGCAAGCAGAAGTTTGTCACAAACTAAACGTGCCTATTCACAACCTGAGAAAGAAAGTTTAGCAGTGCTGTGGACTTATGACATTTTCATGTGTTCCGATATGGAAAACCTTTCACTCTTGTAAAGAATCATCAAGCATTTCTTGCCATCTTTGACAACCCAAAAGCCAAAATGCCTCCTAGAATTGAACGTTGGGGTTTGTGACTACAGGAATGACTACACTATAGTGCACAGACCAGGGAAAGATCATAACCCTGCTGGCTAATTTCACGAGTGCCAGTACAGTGTCCTGGTACCCCATCCAAAGCAGCCTAAGCCTACAATAATTTCATCATAAGGTCCAATACACCTGTTGCTATTTCATTAGAACAAATCATTGCTGCAACAAGCAAAGATAGTGACATGTAGATGCTAAAAGACATTATTGCACATCAATCCTGGAAACAGCACATTCAACCTCTCACACATGACAACGAATATCAAAAGTTCAAAAATGTGAAAGATGAACTGTCCGTTACTCAAGAAGGTATTGTCTTACAAGGTTCAAGAACTGTCATACCAGAGAGCCTACAACTACAAGTAATTAAAGTGGCCCACGAAGGACATCGTGGAATTGTTGCCACTAAACAAGCTCTCTGAAATCGAGTTTGGTTTCCTTAACTTGACGAGAGAGTTGAAAGAGAGTGTAAGGCCAGTCATTTGTGCAATTGCTTATCTCGCATAACTACTCAACATGCCTTGAATATGTCTGATTTACCAAAACGTATGGGAGAGATTCGCTGTTGATTACTTTGGTCCTCTTGACAATAGACATCACCTGATGGTGGTCATTGATGAATACTCCTGTTTTCCATTGGTAGACGATCTCTCATCGACCACTCAAGAAAGAGTCATCGAGAGGTTAGTTGGCATTTTTGCAACTTGGGGTATTCCTTCAATTCTAAAGTCTGACAATGACCCACTATTCAACAGCCCAGAATTCAGAAACATTCTTAATCATCTCAATGTGAAGCATTAGAAAAGCACACCTCTTTGGCCACAAGCAAATGGCGTTGTCGAACGCTTCATGGGCACACTTAAAAAGACTGTCCAGCGTGCTACATTTGAGAAGCTTGATTTGAAGTCCACTCTCCATGCTGCTCTTCAATCTTACCGGTCAACTCCTCATTCAACGACAGGTGAAAGTCCTGCCACCCTGATGTTCGGGTGAGCCATGAAGACCAAGTTTCCACAATGGACCAACAGAAGATCTACAACAGATGGTGAACTTCGTCAAACAGACTTGTGACGTCTGTTTGACGAAGTTAACAGAATGATGCCTGTCCTGCAAAAGTATTCTTTTTTTCTTTTTCTGTGGGGATTACATACCAGATTTCCACATCGGTAGAATTAAGGAAAATGCGCACAAGTATGAATCACCTCTTTTCGTTATATTCGACCAAGAGTATTAACTTTTACCAAATGTCATCGTATTATGAAAGTAGATAATGTGGGCAATGGCTGTCAATAAACAGGAAGTGAATAACACGAGAGCAGCAGGCACACAACCACACACAGGAAAAGGAAGTCTGCTGGTGAGACGATAAAAGCTAAAACAAAATCGAGCTCGAGTCAAAAACAGCTGCATAGTAAAAAGACACAAAGGAGCACATTTACAAAGATGTCACGCAATGCAGTGCAGCAACCAAAGTTGCTGTTCTGCGTTTTGTAAGGCCTATGGAGAAGGAGAGTGAAATATCAATTCAGATATGGCTCTTTCCAGCTGTCTCCCCAGCGCTGGAGCACTATTAGGCTGCCTAGCACTACACACTCACCTTGCACCATAGTGTAAGGGGGTGTGAATGATATGTAGAAAAAGTTTTGTACTAGAAAGGTACCCTTCCAATACAAAATACTATGCCTAGACAATCTTTAGAACTTTCCCACTTTGGAGGTGTGCTGTACAGTGTAGCACACATGCAAAGTTGGAAAATATCGGAGAAAAAAAAGCATTTCTCCAAGTTAACTGTACTCTTGAAAAGGTGTTATTCTTTGGGGCAAAACCCTGTCTGCTATTGCTAGTACATAGGGCTTTGCGTCAAAACTCATGGGTGGCTGCATGGGAATGTCATATACTACCCAATGAACACCCACTGACAAAAAGTAATGCAAAGCAGGAAATTAAATTCAAAATAAATATTTTGCTCTGGTTTGCATTACTTTTGTGATGCAAACTGAGAGCAACAAAGTTACAAAATATGCCTCAAACTGTTATTTTATAAGAATTGAAACAAAAGAGGTGAACTGGCTCACTGATCATTAATGAATGTTGCTGCGGATCTCAAACGTACATTAAATGTCCAACTCAAACAAAAAGGTGTCCATTCTGCCACTAATATCTCAAAAAAGGGGAAACCCTGCATTTTATAGAACCTGGGTTAAATTCAGAATTAATAGAAATTCGTTAAGCAGGAGATTCTAAATTTTCAACTCAGCAATACTTCTTTGCCTTATAACCCATAAGAAATCAATATGTTGTACTGGCTATTTTCAACGTAAACAAATATGAAACAGGACCCATAACATTAGTCCATAAATAAAAGACGTTTTATTTCAAACCACAAAATGGTCGTGGATGCTCTATGTGCTTTGGAGAGAAAAGGTAGATCAGCCTTTCAAATGCATTTGAGTGATTTGTTTACAGGGGCTACAATTATTTGTGGGTAGATAACACTGTTTAAAACAAAACTGCCTGATATACACAGGAACTCAGGTACACAGATAATGCAAAGGAGCACACGCACAGACATACACAACTCACATACATGTTCATAAGTTCACATGCAGTGATGTAAGACTTCTGCTGTCATTTGTTGCTCATTTAGTTGCTACTGGGTTTCGGCCACCAGTGTTTGGCATCCTAGGGTGTATAAATGTGTAGGCTTAGGATGGCATAAGGAGGATTAAAAGCCCTAAAATGCCATACTTTGAGGCCAGAGTTGGTAGATGGTGTCACACAAGAATTAGGACACTTGGATGCTAGATCCTACATTTCTTTTAAATGATTTCTTCTTTATAAAGTGAAAAGGTTATACTTGTTCTGTGTCGTCTGCTTTAAGGTACCCTCAGCTTTTTCGGGGGTCATCATTTTATACAAAACAAATAGCAAAGCCAAAAGGTCTCGCCTTTGAGACCTATTGGCTTTCCCAATAACTTTAGCAATATGTTACTATATATACATTGCATAATTTAGGTAAGTATAGACTTTGCATTTGTTAACATTTGTAAACTCTCTTTGCTTTAGAGCAGTTTTGTATTACAATTGGAGTTGACTTTACTACGTTTTGGCAAAGCCACGGCTCTAAAAGGCTCAGCTATCGGGTTTTCCGATGCGTGTATGGTATATGTCAGCTGAGGCACATTTAGGTGTCTGTGTGAGTTCTAGTTGTGGGAGGATGTCCATAATGGGTCACAACTGAGAGCTCTGAAGCTGAGACTGAAGACAGTGTGAGTCAGTCAGTCAGATTACATGGTCATCAAAAACTTGGTCTCTCTCCAGTGTACAAAGAGTGATGGTCACATATGTACTAGTTGTACCTGCCAATTCTAATTATTTAGAATAGATCATTGTTGTTACTCTTTTATAATAAACTTCTAACGGGCACTCACAAAGTTAATAAGTCTGGCTTGTTGTGTGATATGTCTGGATGCAATTGCAGGAAACTGTAAATGTTGGTCAAACAGCATGCTGTGTAAAGCACAGGATTGAAGTTCACATGTTTTAAGCCACACCTTTGATAACTTAGGCCATGCCGTTTTTAGAGACCCACCCACCTTTTTCATCCCACTTTGTCCACAATACTCTTTTGCCTACAGATAAAAGCTGTCTCAGATCTAAAAGTGATATTGTAAAACTGTGGAGTCCTTGGTGTCAAGTTTGAAACCTGTGGAACAGAAAGAAGGAGCAACCGCTCTGCTCTTCTGTGACATTCACTCTGCAGCATCTACGGGAGGGCAGGAGCAGAGCACAGTTCATATTATGGGTCAGAGGGTGGAGCTGTGCACTTCAGTGAAATCAGCCAACGGCCTGTCCTCCTCCACTGTGACACCCCAGGCCGTGGTTGTAGGTCATGGGCTCTTGGTGCCACACGCCCCTTAGAAGTGGGGCTGCAGTATTTGTTCCGCTGCAAACAGTGGCGGCTCGCCGAGGGAGTGGTGCAGGGTGGTGGGGTGAGGTGGGGGAGGGGCAGGGTGGGGGGTAGTGAACTCAGACATACGACGGACAGAACTCAGAGGGAGTTCTGTCCGTCGTAAGTCCGAGTCCACTACCCCCCAATATGTCTTTGCAACCATACAGCTGTGCGGTCTGGTTGGCTTTGATCTATAAAGGGATCTATTAGTTGCATTTACGCTGTTCCTTATATTTTCCTAGCCAATGTGTTCCTTTCAATCCAGGCATGAATCCTCTCATTGAAGAAATCATTGTGATAGAATCATGAACGATAACACACTCTCAGAACCTTGGTCAGACAAAGCACTGCATGAGGCACATTACTTACTAAGGTGCTGAACGAATGGAAATGGCCAACCTACTTAAAAGAATGCAGTGTAGAAGCAAATACTCGATAAAGCATTTAAGGCAGAGTCCCAATTCTTAAGTCAAAATGGTTTCTATTTCAAATTTCTCCTTCTTAGAAAAACTTCCACTTCAATGCAAGTCAATTGGGAAATTAATTTCCTCCAACTACTTTTCTAAATCTCCCTAGTCCCCGTTTCCAAAGGTTGGTATATATGGTTTTTGCAATAAAGGTACAGATGGCAAAGTAGTGATCCAACACACATTTTCAGAAATAACAACAAACATCATATACAGAGTGTATACAACAAATCTTTCTGCATTTAACAAAGTCAAGAGAAGACAGCCTGACGTATACATTTTTCAAGATACATAACTTCATACATAAATTGATCTGATGTGTTCAATCCCAGGGCAAGTGTAGAGCACAAGGCCACCTTAATGCTTCCGGGGCAAGTCTAGAGCACCAGGCCACCTTAGGCCGCCTTGGCAAGTGTAGAGCACCAGGCCACCCTAAGGCCCCGGGGCAAGTCTAGAGCCAGGCCACCTTAATGCTCCCGGAGCAAGTCTAGAGCACCAGGCCACATTAGGCCGCCGGGGCAAGTCTAGAGCATCAGGCCACCTTAAGGCCCCCGGGGCAAGTCTAGAGCACTAGGCCACCTTAAGGCCCCATGGGCAAGTCTACAGCACCAGGCCACCTTAAGGCCTCCGCGGCAAGTCTAGAGCACCAGACCACCCTAAGGCCCCCGGGGCAAGTCTAGAGTACCAAGCCCTCTTAAGGCCAGCCTAATTCTCCAACCAGGCCCTAAACTCATATCAAAGTCTTTGATGCTCAGTTTATATAGCAATATGGGATGTCTTTTGTGCTTACCCCTCATACATTCTCATCAACTTTCTTCCCCTAAACAAATTCCCCAGAAAAAGGGGATTGGACTGATGTAACAAAAATGTCGCTGCTGACATTTGGGCCTTGAACAGAATCAGGTAGGAAGCAAAGAAGCCAGACTCAATTTATAACCCCATTGTCCCACCCAATGACCCTCTCAGACTTGCACCTTGACCCCTCACCATTGATGACCCCAGAAAACCCTAGCGGCAAAAAGAACAAATGGAAAGGTACTTCAGGAGTGGGAGGAACATAAGGGCATGATGGTGGCCATGATCCTCAGCATGGGTAAAATCCAATTAGATAGGCTGTCTGCCCAGGTCTTAGGATAGAAACACCAGCAGTGGACTAGATACTTTGTAATTTGTGTGTGTACACACATGCATTTGTGCATTCATGCATACGCACTTGTCTGTGTGTAGAGAAGATACCTGTCCCTGGGAAGCACTGGAAATATCCTTTGTCATCTCATTTTGTAAATCATAAGTCTGGATTGTTAGGTTATTCCTTAGATATCCGATCTATGGGATCAGCTGTACCTCCTCTGGCATTATACAATATTTGTAAGACTGATTTCAAGGACATTTAATTGATAGTTGCAGATAGCATTGACAATGGACAAAAAGTAACTTAACCTAATGACCCTCTTTGCAAAGAAGAACCAGTGCTCAAGCATACTACGCTTTCATACCAGCTGGAGTCTTACCATCCTGGCCTCAATCACAGTTATCATCCGCCCTTAAGGGGGGAATTTAGTAGTGAGGATGGCTAGAGATAGATCTGTATAAAGTTTTGTGGTAGAAAAATACTTCTTGATGCACAGAGCGGCCGAGTGACATTAAGGGGCATATGTACAAGCCCCTATCGCCACCACAACGCCACCTATATTGACGTTGTGGTGGCGATAGGGGCTGCGCCTTATGTACAAGCAGCGTTAAGCCACTTAACGTGGCTTAACGCTGCCTTGAACATAAGGCCCCCTTTCACAATATGTTTAGCTTGAAAGGGGTGGGCAGTGGGTGTTGCGGTGGGCGTTCCACCGCCACACCCATTCATTTTGACGCTGCCCCCTATGTACAAGGGTGGCATACATAGGAGGCAGCGCCAAAATTAAGACCAGGTAAAAACTGGTCTTAAGATGGCGAAACGAGGAGAAATGCATTATTTCTCCTCGTTTTTGCTTTTTCCATGTGTGCTGCCTTGTGCAGCACACATGGAAAAAGCAAAATGCCCTTGTTTGTTTATGTGTAGGAAGGTGTCCCTTCCTGCACATAAACAAACTTTATAAAAATCCCATTTTGTCACTTTCATGTGTGCTGCATGAAGCAACACGCATGAAAGTGACAGGATGGTATTTCTTGGATTGTTTATGTGCAGGAAGGGACACCTTCCTACACATAAACAATCCTCCCCTGCACGCAGACACCCTTGCACTCTGGTGCAAGCGTGCCTGCAGGGGGAAACGCAAGGCTGCACCACATTCTTGTAAATATGGTGCAACCTTGCGTTTCAGAAGTGGAGGAGAGAGGCGTTAAGCCAGGAAGGCTAACGCCTCTCTCCTCCACTTCCTTGTACATATCCTCCTAAGTGTTTCTGCGCAAACACCTGTGTGAGGGTATTTTGCAACATTGGCCTAATGGTTTAATAACAACTGAGTGAGCAAGTAAAGCAAAGATTTTACATTGATTTTGTACCGAATACATCATTACTTTCAGAACGCATTGCTGCTGACATTTCACCCTCAGATATACATTGACATTGTTGCTGAAGCACTGAAGCACAACAAGTGCTCCTGTCATATCAAACTGTACCAAAAGTGCTGCAATGTGCCTTTCTCAATAAAGGTCTCTTGTCTGGCTGGGCTGCCACCACTAGAAAATACTTAGTATGTGGCTGAACTGCCAGTTCCTGTTTCTCCTTGGTGATTCAATGTGTACTTCCTGTTACAATGGTGTGGCTTGAAGAGATAGGCTGCTGACTGCTTCTTCCCCTCTAGGCACTATTAGAAGACTGCACTCGAAATAGGACTAGTTCTTTAGTTGTAACCACGGTCTTAGTGGTAACATTTGGAATGGAGCAAGGAGAGGGGGCACTGTTGTGCACTTGTAGAAGCACCTAGATTCAGAGATATGGTGAGCTGTCAATTCGAACTGGGGGCGGGGCACTTTGGGGATCAGACCTAAAGGTGGAGCATCTGAGACAGATAAAAGAGAAATCAATTTGTGATTGGGACATGTGACGGACTCTATTGCCATGTTTATTTCCTCCTCAGAGGTTGAGATGCCTAATCTCTCTAAGTGTAACTAACTCCTGAGGAGTTTTTTGATTTACCTAACTCTGTCACATCAGGTTCACTCCTGGATCCCATCCTTCCAGCAGTCTGAAATGTGACACACCCTTGTCTAGCTAAAACCCTTTTGGACATCTGCAATAATTCTATCACTGAAGCATTAGTTCTGGATGAGTGGAAAAAAGCCTTGGTTATTTCACTGTTGAAGAAGATCAATTCAGACCCTGCTGTTCTGAGCAACTTTCATCCTATATATCACTTCTGCCATTTCCCATAAAAGATCTTGAAGAAATGTATCAACAACCAGGTATTTAAATTCATAGAGCAGCACAACATATTAGATCGGTGCAATCAGGTTTCCGACCTGTTCAGGGGATGGAAATTGCTCTGGTCTCTATTTTGGATGAACTCAGACGGTCCACAGACAAGGGCCACCCAATAGAATAGGTGCTGTTATGTCTGTCTGCTGCATTTGATACGGTCTCTCATGATATGTTGCTGCTAAGGTTGGAAGGGGCTGGTATTTGTGGTCCAGCTCTTCAGTGAATTAGGTCGTATTTGTAAAATTGGAAACAGATCGCAGACTGTTAATCTGCCTTCATTTTCTTCCGTGTTTATGACCTAACAGCAGGGAGTTCCACAAGGCTCTTTGCTGAGTCCTACTCTTTTTAAACTTTATCTACGCAATTTGGCCCAGCTGATATCGTCTCACTGGGTTAATTTTGTAAATCTCACAAACGAATGATACCCAGACGCTAATTTTTACTGTCAATGCTGTCCCTTACCCTTATGCAGTTTATCCACATTGTATGGTAGTCACTGCTTCATGGCTATCACTTAACTCCTTGAAGCTTAATGCTGAAAAGAAAGAGATTTTTTTGTGGTTATCCCCCTACAGTTATCCCTAAAGACTTCTGTCCAGCATCACTTGGCTCTCCACCCTATCCAGCCAATACGGTGCCTAATTTAGGTGTCTGCTTTGATGATCAGCTGTCCCTTACTGCCAGGTCAACAATCTTTCAATTACCTATTTTTTCTCTTGTGTGTCTTGTTTAAAATTCTACCCTTCCTTCCGTCTTTGGTACGTCCAGTGGAGGTTAAGCCACAATCTTAAATCGGTTGGATTACTTCAATTCCCTATTCCTCGGTTCGCTGGTAGGAGTCTTAAAACTGATCCAACAGTTTCAGAATGCAGTGGCCACGTGCACCATCCACCTCAGAAGCTCTTAATAATATACATTGATTACCAATTGTCAAGATCATTAGTTTCAAGTCTTTATGTATGGTCATAGGGCCTTTTATGGCAAGGGGCATCGATGTTTCGAAGAGAAATTCATTCATTACACACCGGCACGAAAGTTGTGCTCATCAGAGACTTAATTATCAGTGGAAGAGACTAGGGGCAGATCATTCTCAACTAGAACTGCCTCTCAATGGAATTCGACAGTGTAAGATGAAAGATTTGCTTTCATTCAGGAAAGCCTTGGCTCTGTTCACAATATATGCATATTATTGATGTTGCTATTAGTCTTTTAACTCCAGGATACCTTTTAGGTCATAGTTGTACTTTAGAAATATATTTAACATAACATAACATAGCATAACATAACACAACATAACATAACACAACACAACCTAACCTAACCTAACCTAACCCAACCCAACCCAACACAACACATCACAACCTAACCTAACATAACATAAGCTGGGGGGGCAAAAGTTTTGTTACTAACACTGTTAGATTATGGAACTGCCTTCCCTCCAATTTAAAAAACTCCTTTGACTTGCTCTCTTTTAGAAAGGGCCTTAAGACCTGGCTTTTCTCCCATTAGTCCATCTTCCATAATGGGATGATTGAGTGCCGCTAGTTTTTGGTTTTCGCCCTAGGTTTTTCAGCACCTAGACGCCTTCGGGTTTTATTTTGCACTTTATAAATAAATAAATAACATAACACAACACAACATCCGGGATACACAGAGAGGAAGCAGTTGTGGTCCAACATACAGGGTAACGGGGCTGAGGAAAATCACAATTTAGTATGTGGATGACAGAAGTGGGGTTGTTTGGGTGAAGTCAATAGAAAGGAGGCATAAGAAGAGCACAAGGTATGGGCATCTGATAGCACTTGGAGAGGGAGATTTTTGGTGGGTGATATAGAGATGACATCGGGAGCTCAGCTAGATTGGATTCCTGTGGCATTTAGAGAGGACATGGGGCTATCTGTACTAGAGAAAGTCCTTTGGAGGACATTCATAGGGTGTGCCATGAGAACTTAGAAAAATTGGTCGTGGACAGTGTGAGAAGTTGGCCTGGCATATGCTGTCCACTAATTATAGTGGGCACCTTGCACCAGTCCAAATCGACTCTTATGGTAGGTAGGTTAAAGACAACCTTATTGAAAGCTATCCTAGTGGTAGCTGTGGAGAGCAGCCTTCAGGCTAAGTCTTGAAGGAATGTAAAGCAGCTTGTTTTACCAGTCTATAATCTCTTGAGTGACCAAATGAAAGAGCACCACACCAGGTATATATTCAAAATATATGTATTTATTACTAAACACACCCCTCTAGTCTCTTTATGAGGCTAGAGTTCAAGTACATAGGGTATAAGATCTTAAATCACAGTAATAGCACAAATACACGTTTGGGCCCTAGGGGCGTACCAAACCATATACCAATAAAGTGGTATGCGAACCACGACTGAACTAGACACTAGGCCTAGAGCCTCTAGAAGTGCTTGGACCACAAGGAACCACCCAAGGTAGTGACACAGGGGACCCACGGGAGACGCGTGCAGTGTAAATACACAACCGCGATACGCCATTAACTTCTATGGAGAAAGTCGGGATCGGGAAAATAGAGGAAAGGGACACTTTAAAGAGGACTAGGACAAAACCCTTTGAGATCTAGGACTTTGAAGAGTCTCTACCCATGGGAGCACCGGAGTACTCGTGTTACCTCACCCAGGGAAGCCGGGTGCATAGGTGCCTTTCGGGGTCGGGTTTCGTCGTCGGTTCTTATGGCGATCTGCTGCAAAGTGCTGCTGGCGACCAGGAGAAAAGTGTCTGGGTGGATCCAAGAGTGGATCGGAGTTCTGAAGAACCTGAAAGCAGAGGGGACAGAGTCTGAGTCACTAGCCAGTGACCAGGGAGGTGATGGACGGATGCCCACCGATGTCGAGTGCTTCAGGTGCGTTGACGGTCGTCTCGTTTCTGCAGCTACGAGGTCCAGGAGGCGTTGTTGGCAACCAGGAGCAGGATTCGGGCTGGTACACGAAGTCTGTCGAGTGCTGCGGTGTCGGCGACCGGATTGGACCCAACAAGCCTTGGCAACGGCAAGTCTTGATGTAGCTAAAGATCGTCAATGGTGCAGACCAGCAAGGTCTGGGGAACTCACCCAGCGAGGGTAAGTCAGGGCAGGCCTGGAGCAACCAGGGGAGCCCTTTGGTTTCTTTAGAAAGTCTTCTGGGGACCCACGAGCCGGCTGGCAAGGGATCGTGAAGACACCTCGGGCGGAATCACTCAACAGGGGCCCACGGTCACTCAGGACGGTGTAGGCCTCTGATCTTCGGAGGGATTCCTGCTGGAGGGTGGGACCACACGTGGTCCAAAGCACAGGTTCGTAGAACGTTGTGAAGGGGTTGCACTCGATAATAGTGCACGGTACCCAGGGGTCGCGGTTCCTCGTCACTCGTGGGGTCCACTTGCCTCAGCTTCGCTGGGGACTCACGATGGCCTTGGAGAAGTCAGGAAATCCACTTCTTGGGCTGCAGAGACTTCGGACTCCGGCGGGAGCGGCGTAGTTTGCAACCGTCGTTATCGTTTTTGGTGCCTGCCAAGCAGGGGAGTCACTCCTTGACCCCAAGGGAGATTCTTCAGTCCTCTAATCTTGTCGTAGAGCGTCGAAGGTCCAGGATTCAGTGTCAGAGTTTCGTCCAGGTATAATCTAAAGTCCTAAGGACTGGGTTCCTACCTTTATTCCAAAAATAGGGGATGGACTACTCTGTGGCCCCACCTATGGGTGGGTCAGGGCAGAGGGGTGGCTACACCCCTTTCCCTTTGTCCAGTTCGCGCCAAAGCAGGGGCTGCAAGCCCCTGATCCGGTTTGAACTGGGGTATGCACAGGGACACCAAATGTGCCCCCAGTGCAGGACTTCAAAGCACCCGAAAGTGCTCCCGCCCAGCCCCAATACACTTTGTCCTGTCTGGGGAGGTGGTCACACCTCCCTGGGACAGGAAACCTATTGTCCAGGCCTCCCCTGCCGGAGTTTCGTCCAGCAGCAGGAGGCCAGACTCGTGTCTGTGGCAGTAGCATCCATTTTGTGATGCCAGGCTCTGGAAAGAAGTTACCGGACTCGTCAGAGTTAACATGCCTTTCCCTCTAGAAGGGTGGAATGCTACCCCCGCCGCCAGAATTGGCGGGGGGTAGTATTCCAAGATGTTTGACACCAAACACGACATGTTTTGGTGCAGCCATTCCATAGTTAGCATTTTACCGCGAGGATATAATGCGTTTAAGAGTATATGGTCAGGCTGCACTACAAACAGCATCAGAGATGGTCTCCGAACGCTGCAGAGGGGCCCTGCTCATGCAGGGGCACCCTCTCACATAGAAACCATGCACTCTGCCTTTAGGATTGATAAGGCCTGCCTTAGGAGTGACTTATAGGTTTATATGTGTGTATGCATTTAGTGATATAGGTAACCTATACCACAGCAAGGGGTGCATGCACCGCCTTACCCAGGCTGCAGTAGCAGACCTGTGGTGTCAGTTTGGATGGCCTACCAGGGGTGGCATAATATATGCTGCAGCCCCTGGCAGGCCTCTGAGGTACCTATGCCCTTGGTACATAGTATACCATATACTAGGGACTTACAAGGGCACTCCAGATCCCAATCAGAGATGTGCCTAAGGCACATGGATACCCTTTTAAAGAGGAAACAGCTAGGCTGGGGTTCTGAATAGCAGGGCCCCAGCCAGACTAATGTCGAAAACCAGTGAAGTATCAGCAAAAAGTGGGGGTACCCCTGTGAAGCAGATCCTACTCTCCTACAGACAGCAGCACAAAGACATGACATCAGAGACACGGGGTGTCAGTCCCTTATTTCTCAGAGGCAGCTGAAAATAAAAGTGCGGGGATTACCCTGTTTTAGGCTAGTACCTGATAAAACATTTGCACACATTTAGCCAAAAATCAGGGGTTTGTTTTTTAAGAAACTGTGATGCCTGATATAAAGTTGCACAGATTTTAACCAAAAATAGGGGGTTGTTTTTTCAGAAAATTGTGTGTTTTAAATTGGATTTGAAGAAAGGAGTGGGAAATATTGAAGGTTTTTTACTTTTCTTCCTCGTGTTGGTTTACCGTAACCGCTTGATGGCTGCCATTGTGGCACGGCCGAGGTGAGCGGTATAGCTTTTTCATATCCGGAACAGGAAGGGGGTGTTTAGGCCACAAGCTGGCGTGACTGTGCCAGGGGCGCTCCGAAGGTATGCAAAAAGGCAAGCCCGTCTGCACTCTGAAGCAGCCAGCGCCAGCCAGGCTGCCGGGTTGAAGTCAGAAAATTTGTCGCAAGCCAGAAGAATAGTGTATTCTGGTAAGGAGCTATGGGAGTTGAACCCAAAAGTGGATTAAGCAGAAGCCAGATCGATACAGAGGTAATCAGATTAAATCACCAGGCTATGGAGGTTAAAGGTGAGGGGGGGCACCCGGGAAAGGGTAAGGGAAAGGAGAACAGGGCTAAAGGGGGGAGCCTCAAATGTGGTCTCATTAATGCACGCTAGTTGGATAATCACACACAAGAGATTTACTTGCTGCTTTACTCATCTGATTGGGACTAGCTATTTATAATAGAGACCTGGATTCCCAACGGCGCAGAGGTAGACTTAGGTCTTACCTGCCCACCAGGATACAAAGTAATAAATCAACCTAAAGCCCACAAAAGAGCAGGGGGAATAGCAATTATTTTCAAACAAAAGTGGGAATTGGAAATACTCCCAGTTAAGGACATTCAGGAGATGGAAATGTTGGGTTTCTCCATGAAAGGAAGAGGGGAAACTGTACTATTAGGGATTCTATGCTATAGGCCCCCAAGTAACTCAGTAAATGACCTTCTAACCCTCCTATACCTAAGCTCAAATCTAACACCAGCCCACTCCAAGCTATTGTATTGTATTGTATTGTAATTGCATTTATATAGCGCTTACTACCCCTGACGAGGCGTCGAAGCGCTTTTTCGGCGAGTAGCACGCTACTCCGGGACCCATAGAGGATTAGTGTTGAATTAGTATAGTGAAACATGCAAGTACATTTTAAGTGGTGGATAGGTTAGTCAGTTATTTGGATTTGGAATGATAGCAGAAGGATAGAGGAGGAAAAAAGGTTTGTATTTATATAGCGCTTGTTACCCCCGATGGGGTGTTAGTGCTAGGAGACTTTAACTTATGGGTGGAAAATAGAGCTCATACCCAAATTAGCGATTTTCTCACATCATGTGAAACTCTAGGACTAGAGCAATCAGTAAAGGGCCCACACATCAAGAAGGACACACCTCAGATTTGGTACTGGCACCTTATAACACAGTGGTAATAGAGGATGTGGCCCCTGTTAGCTAGATAGATGATTATCTGATTACGTTTAAGTTAACTGGGCTTAACCAAAAACAATACTCAAAAACCACTAAAGCCAAGGTACAGAGAAGAGCTTGGGCTAAATTAAGGAATTTAGAAGGAAGGAAAATCTTCAATGCTACACACTGCTTTGACGAACAAGAGAAAGTAGATACAAACTATAATCATTTACGGAATTAAATTACAACTACACTAAATTAACTTATTTGAATAATCCTACTTACACCAAAACAAAACCCTTCAGCCTCATAGTATACGGAAGCCCTGAAGGAAAGAAAGACTGAGTGTAGAAAACTTGAAAAACAATGGCGAAGAACATGCACAGATAAAGATACGTTACACCTGAAAGATGCGTTAAAAAGTTATAAAATTGAAATCAGAAAAAGCAAAGGAAAACTATTACACCAGTACCATTAACAATGCAGTTAAGAAATCAAAAACGTGGTTTTTGAGATTGTTAAAGAACTCACTCACCCAGACTGTGCAAAACAAATAGTAGAATCAACACGGGAACTATGCGATTAACTATCAGACTGCTTCCATAACAAAGTGGACTAATCATAAAGGACATTAGCAAAAATAATCCACCGAAGCAGGGGGAAAACTCTAAAACCAGGGATATACCTGTGAGCTCCCCTAGCATCCCCAAGATAACTTTACAGCAGGTGGAACCTGGTATGAAGCTGGCCGAAATATACCTATCAAATGAGGAAGATTTCAGGGTACTAGCGTTGTCAATCTCTTCCGGCTCCATACTAGACCCTATACCACACAGTATCTGGAAAGAGAGGGGGAATGAACTATTCCCGGTCTTACATAAAATCTGTAACCAATCACTAGTGACAGGGTTGGTTCCAGTAGTCTGGAAGAAAGCGTTAATCACCCCCTTACTGAAAAACCTCAAGCTGATATACAAGATCCTAGTAACTTTCAACCAATCTTGCAGCTCCCCTACCCTGTCAAGATTGTAGAAAAGCACACTAGCAAAATATTGGCAAATTTTCTAGAATCTAATCAATTACTTGAACCAGAACAGATGGGCTTTAGACCAGCCCATGGCACAGTGTCAGTTCTTATTATGGCAACAGATGAACTGAGGAGGCGAGTTGACTGGGGACAGTCAGCAATCCTGATTTTACTAGATCTGTCAGTGGCGTTTGACACCATCAACCACCGAATCTTACTCAACAGATTAAAAGAGATAGGAGTGAAAGGCACCTTCCTAAAGTGGACTGAATCTTATCTATCAGAGAGATGGCAAGCTATCTCCATCCTCCCGTTTAGATCAGAGTTCATAGAGCTATTGCATGGAGTGCCTCAAGGGTCTGCGCTAAACCCTATTCTATTCAATGTGTACCTACGCCCCCTACTAACCCTAATTAAATCTTTTGCGCTGTCTTTCATAAATTATACAGACGATACCCAGTTAATTATATCTCTGGACAATGATGACCCGAGCCAGTTGGATGATTTCCACGTTTGCCTATCAGAAATGGCAAACTGGCACAGTAATAACACATTAAAATTTAACGGAAGCAAAACAGAGTTCCTGTGCTGCTCCCCCAACAAAGTTCCCTGTCAACTTCCAGATAACTTCTGGCCATGGACAAAAGCAGCGGATCAGTTTACGGCTAAATTGGTGCGAAATTTAGGAGTGCAGATAGAGACAAAACTCTCTATGGAAACTCAGGATAATAAGACAGTGAAAACCTGTCATGATCTTATGAGAAACTTTAGGAAAATTGTTCCCATGGTGCCACACCCAGCAAGAAAACTGGTGGTGCAGTGCACAATTTTAAGCAGGATTGCCTACTGTAATGCCCTCCTACTGGGAATCCCAGCATATCTGCTCAAAAGACTCAGTAGAACACAGGTAATGGTGGCTAAATTAGCCCTCAATAAATCCTGGTTTGATTCCGCAAAAGATACATTACAAGAACTCCACTGGCTACAAGTGAAAGAGAGACGCATTTTACAAGCAATGTGCGTAGTCCATAAAGCCTTAAATGGATCAGGACCCAGACTCCTACAGGATAAATGTACCTACTACGAACCGGCAAGGAGGCTGAGATCGTCATCAGCTAACCTTGTACATTTACCCAGGTTTAGGAAAACTAGGGTAGGAGGGGAGCTTTTTAAGTCAAAGCAGCGCAAGCCTGGAATAAGCTGCCCATCTCCCTTAGAACAAATAGAGATCTGCTTAGTTTCAGGAAGGACCTAAAAACCTGGCTGTATCCTCAGTGCTTAATTTGTAAAATATTAAGTGCCAGGGCTCTGACCAGGAGGCCACTGAGGCTTGCACCACACATCGCCCTTGTCATCGCTGCCAAAACAACTACTGACCATCTCTCTCGCATGTAAATGCGACAGTTCAGATTATTCCAGGTCCCCAAAGCTAAAGGAATGGCTGGGGAGGCAGGTATTAGCACTATTTGAATGTATAGTGTATTCCTAAACAACCGTTGTTCTGCTCATCTGTTAATTAGATGAGCAGCGCCACCATGTGGTAAACTGTCAACACCATACTTAGAACAGTTAGGTGCCGGTGCCGAGCACCGGAAACCAACTAAGTGCCGGTGCTGAGCACCGGAAAGCACCGGCTCAAATTAAGCACTGTCTATCCTAAATAATTTCAGAGTGGAGTCTGTACTACTCAATGGCAAAAAACAGTTATCCCAGACTTTTACCTTTCCGATGAACTCTGCTAGCGCCAACATGCCTGCCAGGTGAACGCTGCACTTTATAAATGGATAATAATAATAATTACAGCTCACTCCCAGAATCCCACCTTTCAACTGCACGACTCAGCTTTATACATGACAGAGGCTTGGAGTGGACAAATTGATAGAAGGGAATTCAGGAGGGTCCTGCAGGGAGGGAGATCTGGAGCGAAAAGGATAAAGGGTGGCTGATGCTCTTGTTCCGAAGGTCCCAGTTTTACCAAGTTTTTGCTATCTACTCGAATTCAGTGGAATATTTACCTAATGGTGAAGTTGATTACCACTAATATTAATTATAACTATTACAGTATCAATTAAAATAAAAGGCACCTCGAATTAGCAAGAACCCAATAACTGTGCTAAACCGGTAAGCATTGGTTAAATGCTGAAATGCACAGTTACGAGTCTTGTAGAATGAATTGTCACGAGGCAGAGGCAAACTGTTTCTGAAATTTGTATGGGGCACACCCCCATGATATTGAGGGAACACCCCCTAAAGATAGCGCCAAATCTATATGTAAACCAGTGCTATCTGTATTACACGAGAGGGCAGACAGAAGCCACGATGTAAGATAGGAAAGTGAAGATGTCTGTAGTTGAAATATTTTGAAGCTGCCTTACAACCAACTCAAAAACATACTCACTTTGTAGAATGCGCAAGAATGTAGACTTTTGCACTTTCAACCAGATGCTGATCTGCTCGGTGTGATTATATGTTTTCAGGCGACTATGTTAGGAAGCAGAGGTGAATTACTTCAGTTTAAGTTTGGATTTTTCACTCTCACATGCTTCAGTCACCAGGCAGAGCACAAAAAGTTAAAGCTTTAGAGCTGTCTACACATTAGATGATTTTCAGTGGTTTCCAGGCCTATTTTCAGACTTTATTTTGCATGCTTTCATGGGTTACTAATGGCATATTCCCAATACTTTGCCTGGTATTAAACTGCTGTCTCTACTTCTTAGATTTAGTATTTGTATACTTTAATCATCTTCAGTGGATGACTAAGGTGCAAAGTGAGTTTTCACTCCACTTTGTAAAGCTAAATCTCACCACTTCAGTTCACTCTTAGTGAAGGGTATACTTCCAATGAGTTTCTCATGGGTTCAGCTATAATTTCTTTCTTCGGACGTAAAAGAGGAATGTAAAATGTCTCTAGATGTTATTTTGGAGCTGCCTGATACCCAACTCCAAACCATTCTAACTTTGTAGAATGTGTACCTTCCCACCTTAAACCCTGTCCTGATCTGCTCTGTTTGAATATCAGTTTTCACAAACTTATACATGGAAGCAGAAGCAAGTGACCCAAGTTTCAGTTAGTATTCTCCTTTCTCTCATACTGCAGTCATCACAGAAACCACAAGAAGTTAGAAGTTAAAGCTCTACAGCTGTCTGAATATTAAATGATTTTCAGTCATTTTTGGGCCTAGTCTTAAACTTAATTTCACATATATTCAAGAGTCACTAATACACTATTCCACAAAGTTTTCTCAGGATTAAAGTTTTGTTTGTACATTTTGAGATGTCCAGCTTGTATACTATAGTCATATTCAGTGGACGACTATAGTAAAAAGTGAGTTTTCTGTGCAGTTTCAAAAGACAAATATCACCTGTTTTGCAGGTCTAGATTCAGCCTATTTTTTTTAAGTTTCTCCACTGTGTTTCTCAGGGGGCAATGTTCACCTCCAACTTCCTTGTCAGAACATAAGAGAGGAAAGTAAAAATGCCTCCGGATGCAATATTTTGGAGATACCTGACACCTAACTCCAAAACATTCTCACTTTAAGCCTATGCTGGGCTACTGTGTTTCAAGATGACTTTCCAGAGGAGTGAGAAACTTCAGAGGGGTGAGTTACTTCAGTTTCACTTTGGATTTTCCTTTCTGACCTACTCCAGTAGTCTTACGTCTCAAGATGTTAAGAACTAATTAGACATTAAATAATTATCTGTAGTTTTTTTACCTACTCTCAAACTTCATTTCACATGTTTCCAGAAGTTATTAACACATTATTCTACATAGTTTTCTCAGGGTTAAAGTGCTGTGACACTTCTTCAGATATGGTACTTTTATGCCACTCATGTTCAGTGGACTAGTGAAGTGCAAAGTGATTTTTCGATCCACTTTCTGAAACCCAATCTCACCACTTCTTCTGTAGGTTAAGGAGCACTCCACTTTTCAAAACCTTTCAGAAGTGTACATCTGATGGCTGACATGTGCATTTAGCCACAATTTTCTTGTCAAAAGGAAACAGAGCAACATAAACATGCCTGCAGATAAAATGTTGGTAGCTGCCTCACATCAAAGTTCAAAGCATACTCACTTTGTAAAAAGTTCAGTTTTCTACCTTTTCACCTTAAACCCTATGCTGCTCTGCTTTTTTTCATAATGGATTTCCAAAGGAATATTGTAGGAAGGAGGTATGAGTTACTTTAATTTCACTTAGGATTTTCGTTTCTGATCTATTCCATTCACCACACACACCACAAGAAGTTAAAGCTCTAAAGCTGATTACATTACATATCAAATAATTTCCAGTAGTTTTCTACCCTACTCTCAAACTTCATTTCACAAGTTACCAACACACTATTCCACAGTGTTTCCTCAGGTTTGAATTGCACTTTGTGCATCTTCACATTTCCAGCCTGAATAGCACAGTCGTGTTCAGTGCACCACTATAGTGCAATGTGAGCTTTTTTTGCAGTTTCAAATGGCCAATCTCAATCTTCGGAAATCTACATTTAGCCTACTTTTTCACAGTTTATGAAAAGTGTTAATAGGCTTTTTAGATGCATTGATCTCCAATTTCTTTGTCAGGATGTAAAAGAGGAAAGTAAGCACTTCTCCAGATGGAATATTTTAGAGCTCCCTGATACCCCATTGAAAACCATGCTCAATTTCTAAAATGCACAGTTTCACACCTTAAACCCTGTGCTAGTCTGTAGACTTGTTTCATCTCAACTTTTCCAAGAGACAAACCTCTCTAAACCTACCTTGCTGTACCTATCTACATTGAACCAGAAAACACTTCAAGTATATGCACAAAGGTGTCTTTTGTTTCACTCTGTTCTCTTTCATTCTCTTTTGCTATATTTTCCCTAACATTACCCTCTTTTTACTCATCCCACAAGCTACATTTTAATTTCCAACTTCAATTATCAATATATTGTTAAAAATCTTTACATTGCCATTTTACTTGCATTGAAAAACACATGTTTAACTGCAGAGAATGTTTCACATTTGACCAACAGTGAAACCTCTCAACCCCCTGCTAATATATACCAGTTTCATAGACAACAAAGTAAGACCTGGTTATAAGCCTGTCTCAAGTTCAAAAGTTCAACAAGTGTAGTGTGCTCCCCAGAAGGCTCCAAATATTACAACTGGCAGTATGCTTGTTCTGCTAATGAGTTTAAACCAATATGTGCAAACACCATACCTAGGACTCCCTCTTTTCCAATCACAATTGTCAAAACAAATGGCAGCTACATATTTTTTAACCTACTGTTGTACCTCACTAACAGCAACCAATCAGGAACCTAAGGCTCTAAAATACTTTAATTTTCCTCTCGAAATTACATCAGAAGCTAGAACACTTTTCATTCTACTGCAGACTCCTTTTCTCTATTTCATTAGGATACCTGTATTATGGTTCGCGTCTGGATAGTGGGCCATTTCTTTTTCTTTTGGGTTTGCCAACATGCAAAAAATTGCGACATTGAAAAAGATCTAGGCTTTCCCAAAGTGAATATTTCTTGAATTGGCCACAGAGGAATGATATGGCATCAACTACTTCCTGTGGTGGAAATCATTACAAATTGTGAGCACCCTGATGTCATGATTGTGCACAGCAGAGGAAAAGATTTGGGCACAATCACGGAGGTAGCTCTTTCAATACAAATGAAGGAACCATGGGAGAATTGATGAATCTCTTCCCTTGCACTCCCTTTGTCCATTCCAACATATCTCAAAGACAAAAGTGGCAATGGTCCAACCAAATTTGTCAAAAGATTGAGAAATCCCGTAAACTTGTCAACAAAGTAATTTTGTCATTTCTCTGAGACTAATGCATGCTCTCCTTATATCACAATAACATCGTCTTTGACATGCATGGTATCTTCAGAAGGAATGGAGTGGATTTCACAACAGACGTGAATAGAATCTTCCTTAATAACATAAAGGAATGTACATTCTACCTATAAGCGTACACAACACACTATTAACAAAACGCTTGTCAGAGCCACCAATTCTCACTATTGAACGTTAGTGGCATTTAATTTTTTTTTAAATAAAATATTTTGGTACCACGGTACTCCAACAGTTCTGGCAAAATACCCATTTTGCCAGGGTAGCTCCCTTCCTGGTACTGTGGTAGCACCGCAGAACCAATCTTACACCCAAAAAAATATATTTTTCCCCATCCACCCCACTCCCAACTAAACAAAAACTCCAGCTATGGACAGTCAGGATGTTGGGGACAGGGCATAGTCTGTTAGCAGGCCTGTAGCCAGTCCAGGATGGTAGGGAGCAGGGGCAGCAAGCTGACCACTGAGGGCAGGCCTGCCTGGCATGGGCAGGGGCAGTCAGCTGACCATGGACAGCAGGCGTGAGAGGGCAGGGACACAGAATGTAGAACAAATGGTGGAGGGCACTAGGGCACTGCAGCAATCTGACCATGGAGGGCAGGCCGCAAGAGCTGAGACAGTATAATAAACCACAACAGACCATCAAGGGCAGGAGGAAAGGGGCATGGCCAAGCACAAGATAACAGAGGCCAAGGAGAAGGGAGCATGACCATAGAGGCAGATGGGAGGGGCAGCACAACAGACCAGAGAGAGCAGGAGGGAGGAGGCAGAGACACACACACAGATAGCGGGAGAGAGGATCAGGGACAGCAAGCTGACCATGGAGGGCAGGCTGACATGGGCAGGGCAGCACAATGGAACACGGAAGGTAGGAGGGAGCAGGTAGGGCCATGCACACAGAGAACAGAGGGCTGAGGAAGGGGACAGGGACAGCAAACTAATCATAGTGCTAAGGGGAAGGGAAGAGGCATTCAGATGGAGAACAGAGGGGGAGGGGGCAGGGGCAGCAAACTAGCCATGGTGGGCAGGTCGACATGGGCAGGGGCATTACGACACACCACGGAGGGTAGGCAGGTCTGCACAGCAGCAGGCATATGGAGGGCAGAAAGCAGATTGGAGGGGGGCACTGGCAGGGGCAACAAGTTGACAATGGAGGGTAGACTGTCAGGAACTGCAAGTTGACCACGGAGGACAGATTAGAGGGGGCATAGGTGAACATATGGAGAATGAAGGACAGAGGGAAGGGCATGGGCAGCAAGCTGACCACAGAGGGCAGGGTGGCATAAGTAGGGGCAAAGAGTAACGTTTTGTCAAATTTGGTGTAATTCTGTTCAGCCGTTTCTTCGGAATCACTTCCCAAAATTTCCTATGATATTTTAAATAGAAAATCTAAATTTTGAGACCCCCCCCCTTTTTCTTTGCCCACACTTAATGGGTCACAGCACAAGACTCACCAGGAAGAGGCTGAGGTGGATGATTTTTTTTTCCCTAAAGTTTTGTGCAGGTTCGTTAAACGGCACCAAAGGTATTTCTGAAGCCTATGGAGACTCTGACCCAACTATAACTACACAGTATATACATATTTATGGGGCTTTATTTGAGGGGTAGTAGCATATCTAACGTACGCGGGAGACAACCATAAGAATTCAAATGATTATGTCTGGAAAAGTATATTGGTTACATTACAGTTTTTTAGAATGGAGTATTATTACCTGATTTCGGTGCATAGTGATGGAAATGAAATAACATGAAATTGTAAATATATATATAAAAAAAAATGTATGCATTAGAGAATTTCATACGAACAAATGGATTTTCAAACATTTTATTTATGTTTATTCACTTGTTATTTTAAATGCACTTTCAAGATGGCTCTCGTTATTGTGACCAAGGCTACGTAGATAACCGAAACACGTTGAACAATGTGATGGTGAAGGAAAAATAAACACCTGCAGCACTTTATGAGAGTGGACCAGCACCTCTTTCTGAAAGGATGTTGAGGGTGTTTCATACTAAATTACAGAGGAAGGCGAACCTCTGTGTTGCCATGCACCGTCTACAATCAGGTGCTTCCAGGCAGTTTGCCACTCTGTTGCAGTTTGGCTATACATATATATGTCATTGAAAAAATAAAAGGTTAAACCTTTGTTGAGGTTAGGAAAAACTTTATTTATTCTTTGTATACAAACCAAACTTAAAATAAACAAACATTACAAATTCTTAAGTTATAGTTATACCTTAAATTCATATTTTACGCACCACCTTTAAATTAATATAACTTTATTTATTCTTTAGCTACAAACAAAAGTTAAAGTACAGAAATATTTTAATTTCTAAACTTATACTTATATCTTTAATTTATAATTCATGCAACACCTTCAAATAATTACAACTTGTGCACCTCCATACACAGTGTATTCTACTCAGTAGCAACACTACATTAACTGCAAAATTGTTGTTTCTGATGTCCAAAGCCCAAATTGCGATTTGGCAACTTGTAACCAAATCGCAATTTGGGTTTTGCAATTTGATATTTGGAAAGGGCGTGTTAAGGGCGTCCCTGCGTAATACCAAATTGCATGTAATGTACAAATGTTTTGCAACCAAAATGCGGTTGCAAAACATTCGCAATTTACTGCCAACTCAAAGTTGGTGGTAGCCCACTTGCAAAAGCTAAAGGGTCCTCAAAGGATCCCTTCCGCTTTGAGAATGGTTGAGAAGATATTTTTTAGAGCAGGCAGTGGTCCAAAGTTAGATTTTTTGTTTTTAGATGCACCCTACTTTCCTTTAAGGAAAACGGGCTGCGTTAAAAAAAAAAAAAACTTTATTTAAAAGCAATCATAGACATGGTGGTCTGCTGACCCCAGCAGGCCACCATCCCTGTTATGGCAGCAAATCCCAGTTGGTCACAAACTGTGACTTACATCATTAATATTCAAGAGGTAGGTCTATTTGTGACCCGCTATGAATCACTAATGAAAATAGTAAAAGTGATTTCCTAATTGCGATTCACAAAAAATCACAATTAGGTAATTGCTATTGCTATTTTTGTACATCTGGTCCCTTGTGCTTCTTTTAACAGATATCACGAATATTTTTTATTACTTTTTACTTTTATCATTGTGTTTGTGGTGTCACATTGTGCAACTTTAAGCCGCCTTATACTATAATTGGGGATACCACCAATAACAGAATCAGAAGCTTAACTGTTTCCATATCTTGCCTTTCAGCTCTTTGAGATGGGTTAGCCTATGCTGTGAAATGATCCTATGAGTACCACCCAATCACACTCACTCACTTGTAGGTTTACAAGGCACATATACCTCACACAGAAACACACACCTCTTACCTTACTCACATGCATAAGGGCTGCATCAACCATACACACACAGCTCTGCCACACATGCACACAGATTTGGACAAAGGCAGGTATGCACACAACATCCAAACTCAGGACACTCATCCCTTGTCTGATATTTGGACAAAATATGGAGATGTAAATATCGAGGTACAGAAATATTGAAAAAAAATATTGTGATACAAAAATATCGTGATACAGAAATATAATTGTCAAGAATATTGTTTTTTTCAGGTAAGTATACCGTTGTCAAAAATATCGCTGTTGTTAATTTCGTTTTTAATAATATAGTTGTAAAAAATAATGGGCCTCATTATGATGCGGTTCGGACCATAACCGACGGTTTGTCGGTTGCGGTCCAAACCGCATCTACTTCTGCGGTCTGACCGACACATTACAATGCGTGCGGTCGGAGACAGCAGTCGGAGCGACCAGCCGACACAATCCAACGGGCTCATAGAGCCCGTTGGTCGGTCGGAAAGGCCTCATAATCCCTTAAGGATGGCGTTTCTGCTGTCCGGATTATGATGTCAGTTTCCGACAGCCTTTCCATGTCGGGCTTTCCGACATGGAAAGACTGTTCAAAAGTGACATTGTGGGCCTTTCCCCCCTGGCCCTCCGCTTCTGTGTTTGGGGGGCACCTATAGTGCACCCTGAACATCCCTGCACCGTGTGGCAGGCACCTCACGGTGCCTGCCTGCCGCACGATGCTGGGATGTTCATAAACTCCCATTTCTCAATGGGAGCTTGTGCTGCAGGCGGTTTCTGCCAGCCGCACAAGCTCCAATTGAGAAATGGGAGTTTCGGTCGCATCAAAATAATGGGGTCTGAATCGCCTACCTGAGGTCGGTCAATTCCCAATCCGTAGCAATGTCGGTCGGAGGCAACTCGACCGACATCATATTAAGGCCCATTGTTTTTAAATTATCTTGTTGTGTTTTAGTTCATATATTAATTTTATATTATATTGTTTGCATAATTGTAAATAATATTTTTAAATATAGTTCATAATTTTAAGTGATTTGTTATTTTTTATTTATTGCTAATAGTAATTTATAGTGTTGTAGTGGGTTGCTAGGTTTGTTGGAGTATAGGGTGGGAAGTTAATTAAGTAATAATTAATTAATAGTTAATTATTCATTTAGTATTATTTATTTAATTGATTATTAATTATGTTAATTGTGTAATAACTTTATGTATTAGTTATATTTTAGGTTTGGGCTTTTGAGTTTGTAGGAATATCATGTTGGAAGTTAATTGAGTAATGATGAATTATCAATTATTTATTTATTATTGATTATTTAATTAGCAATTAATTATTTACATCATGTAATATTGATTTATTTTAGTTATATTTTAGTTGGGGGTTCCTAGGTTTGTTGGGGTATGGGGGAGGACATTAATTAAGTAATAATTAATCAATAAATAATGATTAATTGTTAATTTATTACATAATTGATTATCAAATATATAAATTGTAATATACTTATTTATTTTATTTACATTTTAAGTGTGGGCTGCTATGGTTATGGGGGTATAGTGTGGGAAGTATTTAAGTAATAAATAAATAACATTTTTATAAATTGATAATTATTAAATAGTTTAATAATCATGTAAATTGTTTGTTTTTTATATATATATTTTTTGGTTACTTAATAATGTTCATATTAATAGTTTCAGAGTTGTTCAAAATTATATTCGAATATGTAATGTGTTGAAGTGAAGTACTTTCCCTACTCTTGCCCAGGCTGGAGTAGGAATAGTAATTGTAATACCTCCGAAGTTGAGTGCTTTCCCTAGTGTTGCACAGACTGGAGTGGAAATAGTAAATCTTACCCCTCCGAGGTCCAATTTTTTTCCCTACTGTTGCACAGACTGGAGAGGGAATAGTAAGTGTAACCACTTCAAAGTCCAATGCTTTTAATAACTGTTGTACAGACTGAAGTGAGAATAGTAAATCTTACCCCGCCGAAGTCCAACACTTTCCCTATTGCTGCACAGATTAGAGTGGGAATAGTAAAACTTACCCTTCCAAAGTCCAACACTTTCTCTACTGTTAAACAGACTGGAGAGGGAATAGTAAATCTTACCCTTCTGAAGTTCAGCGCTTTCCCTACTATTGCACAGGCTGGAGTGGGACTAATAAATTTAATCCCTCCGAAGTCCAACGCTTTCCCTACTATTACACAGATTGGAGCGGAAATATTAAATCTTACCCCTCCGAAGTCCAACGCTTTCCCTACTGTAGAATAAACTGGAGTGGAAATAGTATATCTGTTATTCCTAGACTTTTCCTAATATTGTTTACATTTATCTATTATTATTAATATTGGTTTATTTTTCAAATTTTATATCATTTGTTTATAGATATATTTTAAATTTTTATAATAATTTTAGTAAATTACTTTTTGGGGATTTTATAGTTTTTTATATTTAACTAATTTATCTAATATTTTGCCGTTGATTTGTTAATATTTGTTGTTTCATATTTATATACATATATATATATTTTTTCTAGAAAGGCGTAAGCCGAAAACGTGTCTGTCTGGTGTTGTGTTCATGTGGTGAACAAATAAATTGAAGGAGACATAATTTCCCTAGTGTGCACCTCGTTCGTGACCATGGAGGAAGGTCATTGTTTGGGAATGTATATATATATATATATATATATATTCACTGAAAAAACCATAGGTTTTAGGGACAGTTATTGTTAGTTGGACATTTCACTCGTACAAAACCATAGAAATTCCCCCGTTATAGTTAGTTCAGCTAACTATAACTCGCGCCCCCGCAATGCACTGCTGATGACGTCACATATTACATCACTCATGACATGGTCAGTGACATCACTGATGACATCACTGATGACATCTCAAATGACATCACTGATGACATCACTGATGACATCATCCAGTGACTGTGTGTTTCTGTAAAGTTTAAATATGTTTAATATATATAGGGAAAGGCGTATTGAAGAATGAGTGGGTGTATAAGTGTCTGAATGGATGATTTAGTACGTGAGTGACTGACTCTACAAGTGAGTGATTAAACATATCTTACTGAATGCATGGGCTAGTGACTAAACTGTGTGAATGTCTGTATCCGTCTGTTTGTTGGTGTGTAAGTGGATGCATGGATTTGCGAATAGCTACATGAGTGTCTATATGGGTTATTGATTGGTTCTCTGAGTATCTGTATGGCTGCCTGAGTGTTTGTGTGGGTGGGGTGTGTGTGACTCTGTACATAGATGTGTGAGTGGGTGATTCACTGGGTGCATGATTTTTTAAGAGTGCATCTGTGATGGACTGCTTGGGTGGGTGAGTGTGTGTATGGGTGTGTTAGTGAGTGAATGTATATCTCAGTGGTACATGTGCGAGTAACTACATATGTAAAAGGCAGTATATATGTGTGTTAGAGTATTTAAATGGCTATAAGTGAGAGTGTGTGATTGTGAGAGTGGCTGTATGGATGCGTGTGTGCTTGTATCAGTTATTGTATAAGAGCGTAAGAATGTGCTAGTATTTGTATGAGTAAGTGAGCTGGTGTGTGTGTATAACTGTATAGGTGAGTAAATGGGTGTGTGATTAATTTTTTGCATGCTTACTAGGTGTGTGAGTACCTCTATGGATGAGTGGCGGTGTGTGAGTGTTTATATAGGTGTATGAGTGCATATGATAGTCCTGTACTGAGTGACTGTAAGTATGAGTGACTGTACGAGTGAGTGGATGTGTGTGTAGACCTAAGAATCAGTGAGTGGGTATGTAGTTTTTGGTGTTGGAGTGTCTATGGTTTTGAGAATGGCAGTCTGTAATTTAGAGTGGGTGTATCAAAAGTTATATCAGGGTGTGAGAAGATGCATGAAATTATCACATGGATGATGTCATCAGTGATGTCATTTGAGATGTCATCAGTGATGTCATCAGTGATGTCACTGACCATGTCATGAGTGATGTAATATGTGACGTCATCAGCAGTGCATTGCGGGGCGCGAGTTATAGTTAGCTGAACTAACTATAACGGGGGAATTTCTATGGTTTTGTACGAGTGAAATGTCCAACTAACTATAACTGTCCCTAAAACCTATGGTTTTTTCAGTGAATTTCAAAGGTTTTTTAAATGCTAATTTGTAACTATAACGTGTCTGAAACCTATGGTTTTTTCAGTGAATTTCAAAGGTTTTTTAAATGCTAATTTCTAACTATAACGTGCCTGAAACCTATGATTTTTTAAGTGAATTTCAAATGTTTTTTAAATGCTAGTTTCTAACTATGCCTACAGAGGTAGGACATGTGAAGAAAGAAGAAAAAACGCACAGAAAGAAGCAAAAGTTGTGCAGAAAGAACCAACAGAGGAGCAGAAAGAGGCCTTGTTGCAAAATCATCCTGTGCCCACAACTTTTTCAGACGGGTACTGGTGGTAACTGACTCTGACTAACCAGAGCCAGTGCTATGCTAAAAGACACTTAGAGTACAGTGAAAACACCTACATACACTAGGGAACACTATGCGTTGGGGTACCCCTGTGATTAGCATGACCTCCTCTGCAAGTCCCTAGTACATAATAGGGCAGGGGGATTAAAACTACCTCTTAAAACGCGCTACAGGGCGCGTTTGCACAGTGGTGAAGGGAGGGGGCCTGAGGTGACATGTGTGCAAACGTGCCCCGTGGCGCGTTTTAAGTTGCGGGATTAAGTCCCTTGAATCCTGAGGGTCCCTGGGGCCCAACTAGCCCCCAGGTACCTACAGTTAGGACCACAGAGCTGAGTTGCAGAGAGGCGTTCCGAGGTCACGCACCTTTTTCACCTCTCTGCAACGCAACTCTGTTGTGCTTACTGAAGGTACCTGGTGGGCTAGTTGGCCCCCAGGGTCCCTCAGGATACAAAGGGAATTAATTCCCCAACTTAAAACGCACCACAGGGCGTGTTTGCGCACATGTCATCTGAGGCCCCGCCCCCTCCCTTCACCACTGTGCAAACGCGCCCCGTGGCGAGTTTTAAGTTGGGGGATTAGGTCACCTTGAATCCTGAGGGTTCCTGGGGCCCAACTAGCCCACCAGGTACTTCCAGTAAGCACCACAGGCCTGCGTTGCAACGCCTGTAACAAATTGTGCAGTTGTGTTTAGGTAGTGAAGAGGGTCGTGCTGGGGGTAGTGTTTTAGGGTTTAGGGTAGTGCAGTGGTGTTTGTGTAGTGTAGGGGGTCATGCTGGGGGTAGATTTAGGGTTTAGGGTAGTGCAGTGGTGTTTGGGTAGTGTAGGGAGTCGTGCTGGGGGAGTATTTTAGGGTTAGGGTAGTGCAGTGGTGTTTGGGCAGTGTAGGGGGTCGTGCTGGGGGTGTTGTTTCAGGGTTTAGGGCAGTGCAGTGGTGTTCGGGCAGTGTAGGGGGTCGTGCTGGGGGTGGTGTTTCAGGGTTTAGGGCAGTGCAGTGGTGTTCGGGCAGTGTAGGGGGTCGTGCAGGGGGTGGTGTTTCAGGGTTTAGGACAGTGGTGTTCGGGCAGTGTAGGGGGTCGTGCTGGGGGTGGTGTTTCAGGGTTTGGGGCAGTGCAGTGGTGTTCGAGCAGTAAAGGGGGTCGTGCAGGGGGTGGTGTTTCAGGGTCTAGGGCAGCACAGTGGTGTTCGGGCAGTGTAGGGGGCGGTGCAGGGGGTGGTGTTTCAGGGTTTAGGGCAGTGCAGTGGTGTTCGGGCAGTGTAGGGGGTGGTGCAGGGGGTGGTGTTTCAGGGTTTAGGGCAGTGCAGTGGTGTTCGGGCAGTGTAGGGGGTCGTGCAGGGGTGGTGTTTCAGGGTTTAGGGCAGTGCAGTGGTGTTCGGGCAGTGTAGGGGGTCGTGCTGGGGCTGGTGTTTCAGGGTTTAGGGCAGTGCAGTGGTTTTTGGGCAGTGTAGGCGGTCGAGCTGGGGCTGGTGTTTCTGGGTTTAGGGCAGTGCAGTGGTGTTCGGGCAGTGTAGGGGGTTGTGCTGGGGCTGGTGTTTCAGTGTTTAGGGCAGTGCAGTGGTGTTCGGGCAGTGTAGGTGGTCGTGCTGGGGCTGGTGTTTCAGGGTTTAGGGCAGTGCAGTGGTGTTCGGGCAGTGTAGGGGGTCATGCTGGGGCTGGTGTTTCAGGGTTTAGGGCAGTGCAGTGGTGTTCGGGCAGTGTAGGGGGTCGTGCTGGGGCTGGTGTTTCAGAGTCTAGGGCAGTGCAGTGGTGTTCGGGCAGTGTAGGGGGTCTTGCTGGGGGTGGTGTTTCAGGGTTTAGGGCAGTGGTGTTCGGGCAGTGTAGGGGGTCTTGCTGGGGGTGATGTTTCAGGGTTTAGGGCAGTGCAGTGGTGTTCGGGCAGTGTAGGGGGTCTTGCTGGGGGTAGTGTTTCAGGGTTTAGGGCAGTGCAGTGGTGTTCGGGCAGTGTAGGGGGTCGTGCTGGGGCTGGTGTTTCAGGGTTTAGGGCAGTGCAGTGGTGTTCGGGCAGTGTAGGGGGTGTAGGAGAGTAGGATCTGCTTCACATGGGTACCCCCACTTTTTGCTGATGCTTCACTGTTTTTCGACATTAGTCTGGCTGGGGCCCTGCTAATCAGAACCCCAGCCTAGCTGCTTCCTCTCTAAAATGGTTTCCATGTGCCTTAGGCACATCACTGATTGGAATCTGGAGTGCCCTTATAAGTCCCTAGTATATGGTATACTATGTACCAAGGGCATAGGTACCTCAGAGGCCTACCAGGGGCTGCAGCATGTATTATGCCACCCCTGGAAGGCCATCCAAACTGACACCACAGGTCTGCTACTGCAGCCTGGGTAAGGTGGTGCATGCACCCCTTACTGTGATATAGGTTACCTATATCACTAAATACATACACACATATAAACCTATAAGTCACTCCTATGGCAGGCCTTATCAATCCTGAAGGCAGAGTGCGTGGTTCCTATGTGAGAGGGTGCCTCTGCATGAGCAGGGCCCCTCTGCAGCATTCGGAGACCCTTCTCTGATGCTGTTTGTAGTGCAGCCTGACCATATACTCTTACGCGCATTATAACCTCGCGTTAAATGCTAACTTTGGAATGGCTGCACCTAAACATGTCGTGTTTGGTGTCAAACATCTTGGAATACTACCCCCCCGCCAATTCTGGCGGCGGGGGTAGCATTCCACCCTTCTAGAGGGAAAGACATGTTAACTCTGGCTAGCCCGGTAACTTCTTTCTAAAGCCCTGGCATCACAAAATGGATGCTGCTGCCACAGACACGAGTCTGGCCTCCTGCTGCTGGACGAAACTCCGGCAGGGGAGGCCTGGACAATAGGTTTCCTGTCCCAGGGAGGTGTGACCACCTCCCCAGACAGGATAATGTGTATTGGGGCTGGGCGGGAGCACTTTCGGGTGCTTTGAAGTCCTGCACTGGGGGCACATTTGGTGTCCCTGTGCATACCCCAGTTCAAACCGGATCAGGGGCTTGCAGCCCCTGCTTTGGCGCGAACTGGACAAAGGGAAAGGGTGTAGCCACCCCTCTGCCCTGACCCACCCATAGGTGGGGCCACAGAGTAGTCCAACCCCTAAACTTGGTATAAGTATAGGAACCCAGACCTTAGGACTTTAGATTATCCCTGGACGAAACTCTGAAACAGAATCCTGGACCTTCGACGCTCTACCAAAGACTAGAGGACAGAAGAATCTCCCTTGGGGTCAAGGAGTGACTCCCCTGCTTGGCAGGCACCAAAGAAGCAATTGTCCGGTCTGCATCGCCTAAGCTCCCGTCGGACGCCGAAGTCTTTGCATCACCAGAGGTAGATTTCCAGACTTCCCCGAGGCTGCCCTGAGTCCCCAGCAAAGCTGAGGCCCGTAGCTGTCGTGGGTGACGTGGAACCGTGACCCCTGGACACCGCATGCATTCGCTAGTGCATCCTCTTCTGGGTCTCCCACGAAGTCGTGCTTTGGGCTCCGAGTAGCCCTATCCTCCAGCACAAACTGCACCGAAGATCACTGGCCTCCACTCCACGAGTGTCCTGTGAGCCAGATCCACGTGCGACGTCTCGAGGCTCCTTCGCGGTCGCTAGCCCATTGGCTAGTAGCCCTTCACGAAGGCCAATCTATTTCTTCTTGGGCACCCTGCTTGCTCCAGGCCTGCCCTCACTTACCCTTGCTGGGTGAGTTCCTCAGACCTTGCTGGTCTGCACCATCGACGATCTTCATCTTCACCAAACCTTGCCGTTGCCAAGGCTTGTTGGGTCCAATCCGGTCGCCGACACCTCAGCACTCGACAGACATTGTGTACCAGCCCGAATCCTGCTCCTGGTTGCCGACAACGCCTCCTGGACCTCGTGGCTGAAGAGTCAAGACGACCGTCAATGCACCTGAAGCACTCGACATCGGTGGGCATCTGTCCATCGCCTTCCTGGTCACTGGCTAGTGACCCAGACTCTGTCCCCTCTGCTTTCAGGTTCTTCAGATCTCCGATCCACTCTTGGATCCACCAGGACACTTTCCACTTGGTCGCCAGCAGCACCTTGCAGCAGATCGCCATTCAAATCGACGACGAAACCCGACCCCGAAAGGCACCTATGCACCCGGCTTCCCTGGGTGAGGTAACACGAGTACTCCGGTGCTCCCGTGGGTAGAGACTCTAGAACGACCTAGTTCTCAAAGGGTTTGCTCCAAGTCCTCCTTTAAGTGTCCCTTTTCTTTAATTTCCTGATCGCGACTTTCTCCATAGAAGTTAACGGCGTATCACGGTTGTGTATTTACACTGCACGCGTCCCCCGTGGGTCCCCTGTGTCACTACCTTGGGTGGTTCCTTGTAGTCCAAGCACTTCTAGAGGCTCTAGGCCTAGTGTCTAGTTCAGTCGTGGTTCTTATACCACTTTATTGGTATATGGTTTGGTACGCCCCTAGGGCCCAAACGTGTATTTGTGCTATTACTGTGTTTAAATAACTTATAACTTGTGTACTTCGAACTCTAGCCTCATAAAGAGACTAGAGGGGTGTGTTTAGCAATAAATACATATATTTTGAATATATACCTGGTGTGGTGCTCTTTCATTTGATCACTCAAGAGATTATAGACTGGTAAAACAAGCTGCTTTACATTCCTCCAAGACTTAGCCTGAAGGCTGCTCTCCATAGCTACCACTAGGATAGCTTTCAATAAGGTTGTCTTTAACCTATCTCCAATAAGGGGTTGTTTGGACTGGTGCAAGGTGCCCACTATAATTAGTGGACAGCATATGCCAGGCCAACTTCTCACATTGGTGTGCAGCGTGTGGGATTCCAGCTTGCTATTGTTTTACCAGATAATCTCAATTGAATTGATCAACTGAAAACCACTAAAGGTACCTAAGGTACATATAATTTAAGCTTAGAATACAGTAAGTTCTACTGAACTTAGAGTTGTGTGTTAAGGGACAGCACACCCTTTCTACAACTCAAGAGAGTTTAGTAGGCCACACTAGAGTAGGTAGTGCATACACCACACCACACTAGTAATGTCTTTAAAGGAAGTACCTAAAGAATCCTTGCCAGAAGCCACTGGGCTTCTTCCCTCCAAGTATGATACACTCCCATTCTTGGAATTGAGAGCATTATGTAACTTGAGGAAATTGAGGACAGGCCAAAGTCCCACCACCCAACACCTTAAAGAGTTGTTGGTAGCTTATGATCTCAGTAAGCCCTTGGGGACTGAAGGGGTAGGAGCTGAGGGTGGGGCAGAAGATGAGGGTGGGGCCAGGGGTAGCAATACCCCCAGCCCCCCCTCTGAAACTGGCCAGGAGGGTGACAATGACCCTGACCTGGATAACCCAATCCCTCCTGTGGACGATGAAGAGGATGATCTGGATGATCCCCACTTTGTCCCCCCAGGAAGGATTATGAGTGTGCCCAGAAAGTCTAGATCTCCTTCTCAGGAGTCTAACCACTCTGGCACCTCCATAGGGACCTCTGTCTCATCTCATAGGAGAGAATCCTCTCATGAGAGGAGAAAGAGGCTGGTTCAATATGAGGAAGCTCAGCTTGAAATCAGAAAGCAGCAACTGGCTGTAGACAGGGAGTCCCTAGATCTCTTCAAAGAGAGAAGAAAGTTGGGACTAGAGTCCCATGGTGGCAGCCATGTCCCTAGAGATAAAGTTCCTATGACCATAGGAACCTGAGCAAGATTGTCCCTCCCTACCAGAGTGGGGATGACATCCACAAGTGGATAACTGCTCTAGAGAGGGCCTGTAAAGTACAGAAGGTCCCTCAGGAGCAGTGGGCAGCAATCTTGTGGCTCTCCTTTGCAGACAAAGGTAGAGATAAGCTCCTCACTGTTAGAGAGGAGGATTCTGATAATTACAAAGTCTTGAAGAGTGCTCTTATTGATGGGTTTGGCCTAACCACTGAACAGTACAGGTTGAAGTTCAGAGATACCCAAAAAGCACAGACTCAAGACTGGGTAGACTATGTGAATTGTTCTGCCAAGGCTCTGGAAGGCTGGTTGATGGGCAGTAAGGTGTGTAACTTCTCAGGATTGTACAATCTGATAATGAGGGAGCAGATTCTTAATAACTGTCAAAATCAGCTGTTGCATCAATACCTGGTGGACTCTGATCTGACCTCTCCCCAAGAATTGGGAAAGAAGGCAGACAAATGGGTCAGAACCAGGGTGAAGCAGAAAGTACAGAACCAAGGTGGGGACACTAAGAAGCAAGATGCTAAGAACTCTGAAAAGGGTGGGGAGAAGGGTAAAGATCAAAAGTCTTCATCAGGCCCCCAAAAATCTTCTTCAGGTGGGGATTCAGTCTACAAAAGGGAAAGGCCAAAGAAAACCATGGTGCAAGGTCTGTAAGCAAAAGACCCACTGGACCAGTGATTGCACCAAGTCCAAAGACTCAAGTCCAGCACCCACCAATGCCCCTAAGGCACCTGTTCCCCCTAGTACAGTTACAGTTGGTGGGAGTGCTCCAGCCAAGGGTTTAGTAGGGTTCACCCTGGGTACTGAGTTGGGCTCTGACCTAGTCAGAGAACTAACTCAGGCTGTGTTAGTCTGTGATGGAGGCATGGATGTGCCCTCCTCTATGAGTCCCAGTAATCTGGGCAAGTACAGACAACAGCCTTTAATCAATGGACGAGAGGCTTTGGCATTTAGGGACACAGGGGCAAGTGTCACAATGGTGACACAAGACCTTGTGAATCCTGGGCAAGTTATACTTGGTGAGATGTACCAAGTGACCAATGCTAGCAACGTCAGAACAGACCATACTCTGGCAGTTGTTAACTTCTCCTGGGGAGGGGTAACTGGCCTTAAGAAGGTTGTGGTGAGTGCAAACCTACCAGTCGAATGCTTGCTTGGCAATGACTTAGAGACTTCTGCTTGGGCAGAAGTGGAGCTCAGGACCCATGCAGAAATGCTGGGGATCCCTGCAGATGTGTTTGCTGTGACCAGGTCACAAGCCAAAATGTCTAGCACTGAACAGGCCTTGGATTCTGGAATAATGGACCAAGTGCCTTCCAAGAGGAGGAGTAGTAGGGTTAAGGCAGTGCCTTCCCCCTTGGCTCAGGAGGAAGATCAGTCCCTTGAGGGGATGATCTCAGTCCTGAAGAAGGAACTGTCCCAGAGGAACTTGAACCTGACCAGGTTGAGTTCTTGGGGACAGGGGACCTTCCAGGGCAGATCTGAGCCAGGAGCAGCAGAGCTGCCCCTCCCTTGAACCCCTCAGACAGCAAGCTGCTGCTGAGGCTGCTGGGAAAGCTAGTGGTCCCCATACAGTGTATTGGGATGATGGACTCCTGTACTCAGAGTGTAGAGACCCCAAGCCTGGTGCTACCAGGAGGTTGGTTATACCTCTAATGTTCAGGGGCTTCCTATTGACCCTAGCCCATGATATTCCCTTGGCAGGTCACCTGGGCCAGAACAAGACTTGGGACAGAATTGTCCCTCACTTTCACTGGCCCCACATGTCTGAAGACACCAAGGAGTTTTGTCGCTCCTGTGTAACCTGCCAGGCCAGTGGCAAGGCAGGTGGCACTACAAAGGCCCCCTGATACCACTACCTGTGGTGGGGGTGCCCTTTGAAAGGGTAGGGATTGACATTGTTGGTCCCATGGATCCCCAAACAGCATCTGGGCACAGGTTTATCCTGGTGATAGTGGATCATGCCACCAGGTACCCAGAAGCTATTCCCCTCAGGACCACTACAGCACCTGTGGTGGCAAGGGCCCTCCTGGGAATTTTCTCAAGAGTGGGCTTTCCTAAGGAGGTAGTATCAGACAGGGGTGCAAACTTCATGTCTGGGTACTTAAAAGCAATGTGGAAGGAGTGTGGAGTGACTTATAAGTTCACCACACCCTATCACCCACAATGCAATGGTTTAGTTGAGAGATTCAACAAAACCTTGAAGGGCATGATTAAAGGGCTCCCAGAAAAGCTTAGGCGAAGATGGGACATACTCTTGCCCTGCCTTTTATTTGCATATAGGGAGGTGCCTCAGAAGGGGTTGGTTACAGCCCTTTTGAACTTCTGTTTGGCCACCCTGTCAGGGGTCCACTGTGCTTGGTGAAGGAAGGATGGGAGTTACCTCTCAAGCCCCCAAAGCAAGACATAGTGGACTATGTACTTGGTCTCCGCTCCCGGATGGCTGAGTATATGAAAAAGGCAACCAAAAACCTTGAGGCTAGCCAGGAACTTCAAAAGGCCTGGCATGACCAAAGGCTGTTCTGACTGTTTACCAGCCAGGACAGAAGGTGTGGGTGTTGGAGCCAGTGGCCCCAGCAGCTCTCCAAGACAAATGGAGTGGACCCCACACTATTGTTGAGCAGAAGGGTGAGGTTACCTACTTAGTAGACCTAGGAACACCCAGGAGTCCCCACAGGGTTCTCCATGTCAACAGGTTAAAACCATATGTGGACAGGGCAGACATGGGCTTGCTCATGGCTACTGATGAAGGGCAGGAGGAAGAGAGTGACCCACTCCCTGACCTGCTCTCACAGAACCCTGACGATGGGTCAGTAGATGGTGTAGCCTTGGCAGGCAGCCTCACTACCCAGCAACAAACTGATTGTAGACAGGTGCTCAATCAGTTTAGACACATGTTTTCGCTGACACCCAGTCAGACCACCTGGTGCACTCATGAAGTGGACACTGGGGACAGTCAGCCTATTAAAAATAAGATTTATAGGCAACCTGACCATGTCAGGGACTGTATCAGGACTGAAGTCCAGAAAATGTTGGAGTTGGGAGTTATTGAACCCTCAGATAGCCCTTGGGCTAGTCCAGTGGTCCTTGTGCCAAAACCTCACACCAGTGGTGGAAAAAGAGAGATGAGGTTTTGTGTGGACTACAGGGGTCTCAATGCAGTCACTAGGACTGATGCCCATCCAATACCAAGGGCAGATGAGCTCATAGATACTTTGGCCTCAGCCAAATATCTCAGCACATTTGACTTGACAGCTTGCTACTGGCAGATCAGACTAGCTGATACTGCAAAGCCCAAAACAGCATTCTCAACCCCTAGTGGGCATTATCAATTTGTGGTGATGCCCTTTGGTCTGAAGAATGCACCTGCCACTTTCCAGAGGTTGGTGAATACAGTTCTCACAGGTCTGGAAGCCTATAGTGCAGCATATCTAGATGATATTGCTGTCTTTAGCTCCACCTGGGAGGATCACCTGGTCCACCTTAGGAATGTTTTACAGGCCCTGCAAAAGGCAGGCCTGACTATCAAGGCCACTAAGTGCCAGATAGGGCAGAGTCAGGTTGTGTACCTGGGCCACCTTGTGGGTGGAGGCCAGGTTCAACCTTTGCAGAGCAAGATCCAGACTATCATGGACTGGACTGCTCCCACTACCCAGACTCAGGTGAGAGCCTTCTTAGGCCTGACTGGGTACTATAGGAGATTTGTCAAGGGGTATGGATCAATAGTGACACCCCTGAATGACTTAACTTCTAAAAAAATGCCCAAAAAGGTTCAGTGGACAGCTAGCTGTCAAAAGGCATTTGATGACCTGAAGCAGGCCATGTGCACTGCTCCCATTCTACAGAGTCCTGATTACTCCAAGAAGTTCATTGTTCAAACAAGCTGCTTTACATTCCTCCAAGACTTAGCCTGAAGGCTGCTCTCCATAGCTAACACTAGGATAGCTTTCAATAAGGTTGTCTTTAACCTATCTCCAATAAGGGGTTGTTTGGACTGGTGCAAGGTGCCCACTATAATTAGTGGACAGCATATGCCAGGCCAACTTCTCACAGGGGGTCGTGCAGGGGGTGGTGTTTCAGGGTTTAGGGCAGTGCAGTGGTGTTCGGGCAGTGTAGGGGGTCGTGCTGGGGGTGGTGTTTCAGGGTTTAGGGCAGTGCAGTGGTGTTCAGGCAGTGTAGGGGGTCGTGCACGGGGTGGTGTTTCAGGGTTTAGGGCAGTGGTGTTCGGGCAGTGTAGGGGGTCGTGCTGGGGCTGGTGTTTCAGGGTTCAGGGCAGTGCAGTGGTGTTCAGGCAGTGTAGGGGGTCGTGCTGGGGCTGGTGTTTCACGGTTTAGGGCAGTGCAGTGGTGTTCGGGCAGTGTAGGGGGTCGTGCTGGGGCTGGTGTTTCAGGGTTTAGGTCAGTGCAGTGGTGTTCGGGCAGTGTAGGGGGTCATGCACGGGGTGGTGTTTCAGGGTTTAGGGCAGTGGTGTTCGGGCAGTGTAGGGGGTCGTGCTGGGGCTGGTGTTTCAGGGTTCAGGGCAGTGCAGTGGTGTTCAGGCAGTGTAGGGGTCGTGCTGGGGCTGGTGTTTCACGGTTTAGGGCAGTGCAGTGGTGTTCGGGCAGTGTAGGGGGTCGTGCTGGGGCTGGTGTTTCAGGGTTTAGGTCAGTGCAGTGGTGTTCGGGCAGTGTAGGCGGTCGTGCTGGGGCTGGTGTTTCAGGGTTTAGGGCAGTGCAGTGGTGCTCGGGCAGTGTAGGGGCGTGCTGGGGGTGGTGTTTCAGGGTTTAGGGTAGTGCAGTGGTGTTCGGGCAGTGTAGGGGGTCATGCTGGGGCTGGTTTTTCAAGGTTTAGGGCAGTGCAGTGGTGTTCGGGCAGTGTAGGGGGTCGTGCTGGGGCTGGTGTTTCAGGGATTTGGGCAGAGCAGTGGTGTTCGGGCAGTGTAGGGGGTCGTGCTGGGGGTGGTGTTTCAGGGTTTAGGGCAGTGCGGTGGTGTTCGGGCAGTGTAGGGGTCGTGCTGTGGGTGGTGTTTCAGGGTTTAGGGCAGTGGTGTTCGGGCAGTGTAGGGGGTCTTGCTGGGGGTGATGTTTCAGGGTTTAGGGCAGTGCAGTGGTGTTCGGGCAGTGTAGGGGGTCTTGCTGGGGGTATTGTTTCAGGGTTTAGGGCAGTGCAGTAGTGTTTGGGCAGTGTAGGGGGTCGTGCAGGGGGTGGTGTTTCAGGGTTTAGGGCAGTGCAGTGGTGTTCGGGCAGTCTAGGGGGTCGTGAAGGGGGTGGTGTTTCAGGGTTTAGGGCAGTGCAGTGGTGTTTGGGCAGTGTAGGGGGTCGTGCTGGGGCTGGTGTTTCAGGGTTTAGGGCAGTGCAGTGGTTTTCGGGCAGTGTAGGCGGTCGTGCTGGGGCTGGTGTTTCAGGGTTTAGGGCAGTGCAGTGGTGTTCGGGCAGTGTACGGGGTCGTGCTGGGGCTGGTGTTTCAGGGTTTAGGGCAGTGCAGTGGTGTTCGGGCAGTGTAGGGGGTCGTGCTGGGGGTGGTGTTTCAGGGTTTAGGGCAGTGCAGTGGTGTTTGGACAGTGTAGGGGGTCGTGCAGGGGGTGGTGTTTCAGGTTTTAGGGCAGTGCAGTGGTGTTCGGGCAGTGTAGGGGGTCGTGCTGGTGCTGGTGTTTCAGGGTTTAGGGCAGTGCAGTGGTGTTCGGGCAGTGTGGGGCGTCTTGCTGGGGGTGGTGTTTCAGGGTTTAGGGCAGTGGTGTTCGGGCAGTGTAGGGGGTCTTGCTGGGGGTGATGTTTCAGGGCAGTGCAGTGGTGTTCGGGCAGTGTAGGGGGTCTTGCTGGGGGTAGTGTTTCAGGGTTTAGGGCAGTGCAGTGGTGTTCGTGCAGTGTAGGGGGTCGTGCTGGGGATGGTGTTTCAGGGTTTAGGGCAGTACAGTGGTGTTCGGGCAGTGTAGGGGGTCGTGCAGGGGGTGGTGTTTCAGGGTTTAGGGCAGTGCAGTGGTGTTCGGGCAGTGTAGGGGGTCATGCTGGGGGTGGTGTTTCAGGGTTTAGGGCAGTGCAGTGGTGTTCAGGCAGTGTAGGGGATCGTGCTGGGGCTGGTGTTTCACGGTTTAGGGCAGTGCAGTGGTGTTCGGGCAGTGTAGGGGGTCGTGCTGGGGCTGGTGTTTCAGGGTTTAGGGCAGTGCAGTGGTGTTCGGGCAGTGTAGGAGGTCGTGCTGGGGCTGGTGTTTCAGGGTTTAGGGCAGTGCAGTGGTGCTCGGGCAGTGTAGGGGGTCGTGCTGGGGTTGGTGTTTCAGGGTTTAGGGTAGTGCAGTGGTGTTCGGGCAGTGTAGGGGGTCGTGCTGGGGCTGGTGTTTCAAGGTTTAGGGCAGTGCAGTGGTGTTCGGGCAGTGTAGGGGGTCGTGCTGGGGCTGGTGTTTCAGGGTTTTGGGCAGAGCAGTGTTGTTCGGGCAGTGTAGGGGGTCGTGCTGGGGGTGGTGTTTCAGGGTTTAGGGCAGTGCAGTGGTGTTCGGGCAGTGTAGGGGGTCGTGCTGTGGGTGGTGTTTCAGGGTTTAGGGCAGTGGTGTTCGGGCAGTGTAGGGGGTCTTGCTGGGGGTGATGTTTCAGGGTTTAGGGCAGTGCAGTGGTGTTCGGGCAGTGTAGGGGGTCTTGCTGGGGGTATTGTTTCAGGGTTTAGGGCAGTTCAGTGGTGTTCTGGCAGTGTAGGGGGTCTTTCTGGGGGTGGTGTTTCAGGGTTTAGGGCAGTGCAGTGATGTTCGGGCAGTGTAGGGGGTCGTGAATGGGGTGGTGTTTCAGGGTTTAGGGCAGTGCAGTGGTGTTCGGGCAGTGTACGGGGTCGTGCTAGGGGTGGTGTTTCAGGGTTTAGGGCAGTGCAATGGTGTTCAGGCAGTATAGGGGGTCGTGCAGGGGCTGGTGTTTCAGGGTTTAGGGCAGTGCAGTGGTGTTCGGGCAGTGTAGGGGGTCGTGCTGGGGCTGGTGTTTCAGGGTTTAGGGCAGTGCAGTGGTGTTCGGGCAGTGTAGGGGTCGTGCTGGGGGTGGTGTTTCAGGGTTTAGGGCAGTGCAGTGGTGTTCGGACAGTGTAGGGGGTCATGCAGGGGGTGGTGTTTCAGGGTTTAGGGCAGTGCAGTGGTGTTCGAGCAGTGTAGGGGGTCATGCTGGGGCTGGTGTTTCAGGGTTTAGGGAAGTGCAGTGGTGTTCGTGCAGTGTAGGGGGTCGTGCTGGGGATGGTGTTTCAGGGTTTAGGGCAGTACAGTGGTGTTCGGGCAGTGTAGGGGGTCGTGCAGGGGTGGTGTTTCAGGGTTTAGGGCAGTGCAGTGGTGTTCGGGCAGTGTAGGGGGTCGTGCTGGGGGTGGTGTTTCAGGGTTTAGGGCAGTGCAGTGGTGTTCGGGCAGTGTAGGGGGTCGTGCACGGGGTGGTGTTTCAGGGTTTAGGGCAGTGCAGTGGTGTTCGGGCAGTGTAGGGGGTCGTGCTGGGGCTGGTGTTTCAGGGTTCAGGGCAGTGCAGTGGTGTTCGGGCAGTGTAGGGGGTCGTGCTGGGGCTGGTGTTTCATGGTTTAGGGCAGTGCAGTGGTGTTCAGGCAGTGTAGGGGGTCGTGCTGGGGCTGGTGTTTCAGGGTTTAGGGCAGTGCAGTGGTGTTCGGGCAGTGTAGGCGGTCGTGCTGGGGCTGGTGTTTTAGGGTTTAGGGCAGTGCAGTGTTGCTCGGGCAGTGTAAGGGGTCGTGCTGGGGGTGGTGTTTCAGGGTTTAGGTTAGTGCAGTGGTGTTCGGGCAGTGTAGGGAGTCGTGCTGGGGCTGGTGTTTTAAGGTTTAGGGCAGTGCAGTGGTGTTCGGGCAGTGTAGGGGGTCGTGCTGGGGCTGGTGTTTCAGGGTTTTGGGCAGGGTTTGTTTGGGCAGTGTAGGGGGTCGTGCTGGGGGTGGTGTTTCAGGGTTTAGGGCAGTGCAGTGGTGTTCGGGCAGTGTAGGGGGTCGTGCTGTGGCTGGTGTTTCAGGGTTTAGGGCAGTGCCGTGGTGTTCGGGCAGTGTAGGGGGTCGTGCTGGGGGTGGTGTTTCAGGGTTTAGGGCAGTGCAGTGGTGTTCAGGCAGTGTAGGGGATCGTGCTGGGGCTGGTGTTTCACGGTTTAGGGCAGTGCAGTGGTGTTCGGGCAGTGTAGGGGGTCGTGCTGGGGCTGGTGTTTCAGGGTTTAGGGCAGTGCAGTGGTGTTCGGGCAGTGTAGGAGGTCGTGCTGGGGCTGGTGTTTCAGGGTTTAGGGCAGTGCAGTGGTGCTCGGGCAGTGTAGGGGGTCGTGCTGGGGTTGGTGTTTCAGGGTTTAGGGTAGTGCAGTGGTGTTCGGGCAGTGTAGGGGGTCGTGCTGGGGCTGGTGTTTCAAGGTTTAGGGCAGTGCAGTGGTGTTCGGGCAGTGTAGGGGTCGTGCTGGGGCTGGTGTTTCAGGGTTTTGGGCAGAGCAGTGTTGTTCGGGCAGTGTAGGGGGTCGTGCTGGGGGTGGTGTTTCAGGGTTTAGGGCAGTGCAGTGGTGTTCGGGCAGTGTAGGGGGTCATGCTGTGGGTGGTGTTTCAGGGTTTAGGGCAGTGGTGTTCGGGCAGTGTAGGGGGTCTTGCTGGGGGTGATGTTTCAGGGTTTAGGGCAGTGCAGTGGTGTTCGGGCAGTATAGGGGGTCTTGCTGGGGGTATTGTTTCAGGGTTTAGGGCAGTTCAGTGGTGTTCTGGCAGTGTAGGGGGTCGTTCTGGGGGTGGTGTTTCAGGGTTTAGGGCAGTGCAGTGATGTTCGGGCAGTGTAGGGGGTCGTGAATGGGGTGGTGTTTCATGGTTTAGGGCAGTGCAGTGGTGTTCGGGCAGTGTACGGGGTCGTGCTAGGGGTGGTGTTTCAGGGTTTAGGGCAGTGCAATGGTGTTCAGGCAGTGTAGGGGGTCGTGCAGGGGCTGGTGTTTCAGGGTTTAGGGCAGTGCAGTGGTGTTCGGGCAGTGTAGGGGGTCGTGCTGGGGCTGGTGTTTCAGGGTTTAGGGCAGTGCAGTGGTGTTCGGGCAGTGTAGGGGTCGTGCTGGGGGTGGTGTTTCAGGGTTTAGGGCAGTGCAGTGGTGTTCGGACAGTGTAGGGGGTCGTGCAGGGGGTGGTGTTTCAGGGTTTAGGGCAGTGCAGTGGTGTTCGAGCAGTGTAGGGGTCATGCTGGGGCTGGTGTTTCAGGGTTTAGGGCAGTGCAGTGGTGTTCGGGCAGTGTAGGGGGTCTTGCTGGGGGTGGTGTTTCAGGGTTTAGGGCAGTGGTGTTCGGGCAGTGTAGGGGGTCTTGCTGGGGGTGATGTTTCAGGGTTTAGGGCAGTGCAGTGGTGTTCGTGCAGTGTAGAGGGTCTTGCTGGGGGTAGTGTTTCAGGGTTTAGGGCAGTGCAGTGGTGTTCGTGCAGTGTAGGGGGTCGTGCTGGGGATGGTGTTTCAGGGTTTAGGGCAGTACAGTGGTGTTCGGGCAGTGTAGGGGGTCGTGCAGGGGGTGGTGTTTCAGGGTTTAGGGCAGTGCAGTGGTGTTCGGGCAGTGTAGGGGGTCGTGCTGGGGGTGGTGTTTCAGGGTTTAGGGCAGTGCAGTGGTGTTCGGGCAGTGTAGGGGGTCGTGCACGGGGTGGTGTTTCAGGGTTTAGGGCAGTGCAATGGTGTTCGGGCAGTGTAGGGGGTCGTGCTGGGGCTGGTGTTTCAGGGTTCAGGGCAGTGCAGTGGTGTTCGGGCAGTGTAGGGGGTCATGCTGGGGCTGGTGTTTCATGGTTTAGGGCAGTGCAGTGGTGTTCAGGCAGTGTAGGGGGTCGTGCTGGGGCTGGTGTTTCAGGGTTTAGGGCAGTGCAGTGGTGTTCGGGCAGTGTAGACGGTCGTGCTGGGGCTGGTGTTTTAGGGTTTAGGGCAGTGCAGTGGTGCTCGGGCAGTGTAGGGGGTCGTGCTGGGGGTGGTGTTTCAAGGTTTAGGGCAGTGCAGTGGTGTTCTGGCAGTGTAGGGGGTCATTCTGGGGGTGGTGTTTCAGGGTTTAGGGCAGTGCAGTGGTGTTCGGGCAGTGTAGGGGGTCGTGAATGGGGTGGTGTTTCAGGGTTTAGGGCAGTGCAGTGGTGTTCGGGCAGTGTACGGGGTCGTGCTAGGGGTGGTGTTTCAGGGTTTAGGGCAGTGCAGTGGTGTTCGGGCAGTGTAGGGGGTCGTGCAGGGGCTGGTGTTTCAGGGTTTAGGGCAGTGCAGTGGTGTTCGGGCAGTGTAGGGGTCGTGCTGGGGCTGGTGTTTCAGGGTTTAGGGCAGTGCAGTGGTGTTCGGGCAGTGCAGGGGGTCTTGCTGGGGGTGGTGTTTCAGGGTTTAGGGCAGTGCAGTGGTGTTCGGACAGTGTAGGGGGTCGTGCAGGGGTGGTGTTTCAGGGTTTAGGGCAGTGCAGTGGTGTTCGGGCAGTGTAGGGGTCATGCTGGGGCTGGTGTTTCAGGGTTTAGGGCAGTGCAGTGGTGTTCGGGCAGTGTAGGGGGTCTTGCTGGGGGTGGTGTTTCAGGGTTTAGGGCAGTGGTGTTCGGGCAGTGTAGGGGGTCTTGCTGGGGGTGATGTTTCAGGGTTTAGGGCAGTGCAGTGGTGTTCGTGCAGTGTAGGGGGTCTTGCTGGGGGTAGTGTTTCAGGGTTTAGGGCAGTGCAGTGGTGTTCGTGCAGTGTAGGGGGTCGTGCTGGGGATGGTGTTTCAGGGTTTAGGGCAGTACAGTGGTGTTCGGGCAGTGTAGGGGGTCGTGCAGGGGGTGGTGTTTCAGGGTTTAGGTCAGTGCAGTGGTGTTCGGGCAGTGTAGGGGGTCGTGCTGGGGGTGGTGTTTCAGGGTTTAGGGCAGTGCAGTGGTGTTCGGGCAGTGTAGGGGGTCGTGCACGGGGTGGTGTTTCAGGGTTTAGGGCAGTGCAGTGGTGTTCGGGCAGTGTAGGGGGTCGTGCTGGGGCTGGTGTTTCAGGGTTCAGGGCAGTGCATTGGTGTTCGGGCAGTGTAGGGGGTCGTGCTGGGGCTGGTGTTTCATGGTTTAGGGCAGTGCAGTGGTGTTCTGGCAGTGTAGGGGGTCATTCTGGGGGTGGTGTTTCAGGGTTTAGGGCAGTGCAGTGGTGTTCGGGCAGTGTAGGGGTCGTGAATGGGGTGGTGTTTCAGGGTTTAGGGCAGTGCAGTGGTGTTCGGGCAGTGTACGGGGTCGTGCTAGGGGTGGTGTTTCAGGGTTTAGGGCAGTGCAGTGGTGTTCGGGCAGTGTAGGGGGTCGTGCAGGGGCTGGTGTTTCAGGGTTTAGGGCAGTGCAGTGGTGTTCGGGCAGTGTAGGGGGTCGTGCTGGGGCTGGTGTTTCAGGGTTTAGGGCAGTGCAGTGGTGTTCGGGCAGTGCAGGGGGTCGTGCTGGGGGTGGTGTTTCAGGGTTTAGGGCAGTGCAGTGGTGTTCGGACAGTGTAGGGGGTCGTGCAGGGGGTGGTGTTTCAGGGTTTAGGGCAGTGCAGTGGTGTTCGGGCAGTGTAGGGGGTCATGCTGGGGCTGGTGTTTCAGGGTTTAGGGCAGTGCAGTGGTGTTCGGGCAGTGTAGGGGGTCTTGCTGGGGGTGGTGTTTCAGGGTTTAGGGCAGTGGTGTTCGGGCAGTGTAGGGGGTCTTGCTGGGGGTGATGTTTCAGGGTTTAGGGCAGTGCAGTGGTGTTCGTGCAGTGTAGGGGTCTTGCTGGGGGTAGTGTTTCAGGGTTTAGGGCAGTGCAGTGGTGTTCGTGCAGTGTAGGGGGTCGTGCTGGGGATGGTGTTTCAGGGTTTAGGGCAGTACAGTGGTGTTCGGGCAGTGTAGGGGGTCGTGCAGGGGTGGTGTTTCAGGGTTTAGGTCAGTGCAGTGGTGTTCGGGCAGTGTAGGGGGTCGTGCTGGGGGTGGTGTTTCAGGGTTTAGGGCAGTGCAGTGGTGTTCGGGCAGTGTAGGGGGTCGTGCACGGGGTGGTGTTTCAGGGTTTAGGGCAGTGCAGTGGTGTTCGGGCAGTGTAGGGGTCGTGCTGGGGCTGGTGTTTCAGGGTTCAGGGCAGTGCATTGGTGTTCGGGCAGTGTAGGGGGTCGTGCTGGGGCTGGTGTTTCATGGTTTAGGGCAGTGCAGTGGTGTTCGGGCAGTGTAGGGGGTCGTGCTGGGGCTGGTGTTTCAGGGTTTAGGGCAGTGCAGTGGTGTTCGGGCAGTGTAGGCGGTCGTGCTGGGGCTGGTGTTTCAGGGTTTAGGGCAGTGCAGTGGTGCTCGGGCAGTGTAGGGGGTCATGCTGGGGGTGGTGTTTCAGGGTTTAGGGCAGTGGTGTTCGGGCAGTGTAGGGGGTCTTGCTGGGGGTGATGTTTCAGGGTTTAGGGCAGTGCAGTGGTGTTCGTGCAGTGTAGGGGGTCTTGCTGGGGGTAGTGTTTCAGGGTTTAGGGCAGTGCAGTGGTGTTCGTGCAGTGTAGGGGGTCGTGGTGGGGATGGTGTTTCAGGGTTTAGGGCAGTACAGTGGTGTTCGGGCAGTGTATGGGGTCGTGCAGGGGGTGGTGTTTCAGGGTTTAGGGCAGTGCAGTGGTGTTCAGGCAGTGTAGGGGGTCGTGCTGGGGGTGGTGTTTCAGGGTTTAGGGCAGTGCAGTGGTGTTCGGGCAGTGTAGGGGGTCGTGCACGGGGTGTTGTTTCAGGGTTTAGGGCAGTGCAGTGGTGTTCGGGCAGTGTAGGGGGTCGTGCTGGGGCTGGTGTTTCAGGGTTTTAGGGCAGTGCAGTGGTGTTCGGGCAGTGTAGGCGGTCGTGCTGGGGCTGGTGTTTCAGGGTAGTGCAGTGGTGCTCGGGCAGTGTAGGGGGTCGTGCTAGGGGTGGTGTTTCAGGGTTTAGGGCAGTGCAGTGGTGTTCGGGCAGTGTAGGCGGTCGTGCTGGGGCTGGTGTTTCAGGGTTTAGGGCAGTGCAGTGGTGCTCGGGCAGTGTAGGCGGTCGTGCTGGGGCTGGTGTTTCAGGGTAGTGCAGTGGTGCTCGGGCAGTGTAGGGGTCGTGCTGGGGGTGGTGTTTCAAGGTTTAGGGCAGTGCAGTGGTGTTCGGGCAGTGTAGGGGTCGTGCTGGGGCTGTTGTTTCAGGGTTTTGGGCAGAGCAGTGGTGTTCGGGCAGTGTAGGGGGTCGTGCTGGGGGTGGTGTTTCAGGTTTTAGGGCAGTGCAGTGGTGTTCGGGCAGTGTAGGGGGTCGTGCTGTGGGTGGTGTTTCAGGGTTTAGGGCAGTGGTGTTCGGGCAGTGTAGGGGTCTTGCTGGGGGTGATGTTTCAGGGTTTAGGGCAGTGCAGTGGTGTTCGGGCAGTGTAGGGGTCTTGCTGGGGGTATTGTTTCAGGGTTTAGGGCAGTGCAGTGGTGTTCGGGCAGTGTAGGGGGTCGTGCTGGGGGTGGTGTTTCAGGGTTTAGGGCAGTGCAGTGGTGTTCGGGCAGTGTAGGGGGTCGTGAAGGGGTGGTGTTTCAGGGTTTAGGGCAGTGCAGTGGTGTTAGGGCAGTGTAGGGGGTCGTGCTAGGGGTGGTGTTTCAGGGTTTAGGGCAGTGCAGTGGTGTTCGGGCAGTGTAGGGGGTCGTGCAGGGGCTGGTGTTTCAGGGTTTAGGGCAGTGCAGTGGTGTTCGGGCAGTGTAGGGGTCGTGCTGGGGGTAGTGTTTTAGGGTTTAGGGTAGTCAGTGGTGCTTGTGTAGTGTAGGGGGTCGTGCTGGGGGTAGTGTTTTAGGGTTTAGGGTAGTGCAGTGGTGTTTGTGTAGTGTAGGGGTCATGTTTTAGGGTAGTGCAGTGGTGTTTGGGTAGTGTAGGGGGTCGTGCTGGGGGTAGTGTTTTAGGATTTAGGTTAGTGCAGTGGTTTTTGGGTAGTGTAGGGGTCGTGCTGGGGGTAGTGTTTTAGGGTTTAGGGTAGTGCATCGGTGTTTGTGTAGTGTAGGGGGTCGTGCTGGGGGTAGTGTTTTAGGGTTTAGGGTAGCGCAGTGGTGCTTGTGTAGTGTAGGGGGTCGTGCTGGGGGTAGTGTTTTAGGGTTTAGGGTAGTGCAGTGGTGTTTGTGTAGTGTAGGGGTCATGTTTTAGGGTAGTGCAGTGGTGTTTCGGTAGTGTAGGGGTCGTGCTGGGGGTAGGGTTTTAGGATTTAGGTTAGTGCAGTGGTGTTTGGGTAGTGTAGGGGTCGTGCTGGGGTTAGTGTTTTAGGGTTTAGGGTAGTGCAGTGGTGTTTGTGTAGTGTATGGGGTCATGCTGGGGGTAGTGTTTTAGGGTTTAGGATAGTGCAGTGGTGCTTGTGTAGTGTAGGGGGTCGTGCTGGGGGTAGTGTTTTAGGGTTTAGGGTAGTACAGTGGTTTTTTTGTAGTGTAGGGGTCATGTTTTAAGATGCAACACTCCAATACCTGACCAGTCTGCACTACATAAAACTGCAAAAAAACTAAAAATAAAAAGTGTTTTGCACACTTTTGTCATTGGGCTATATGTAGGCTACATCTGGGTAATATTTGTGCTACATTTGGGCTCTTTTTTCACTGGTGGCCATCTTGGAAGACTTCTTTGTTATGAAGTTTCCTAATTTCCTCATTTACTGCAGTCTCCTCAGTAGGAAATGCTTTCAGTTTTTACTTTGATTCCATCAAGAAGGCATTCAGATGTGTCTCACATTTGCCATAAATTCAGAATGTTAGCACTCTAGTTGCTCATTAGATCACTGTAGTTAAGCTACTGCTCACCAGGGAGTTAACTGGAAGTCTGCTGCTGGTATTGAAAGTGATTGTTTCAGTCTGCATGTCAGAATTTTCTAATGAAATAGAAGAGGATTTGAGATCTCACTTAAAACATGCCCTAATTTTTCTTTCTGCAGCACTAACCATAATTTCTATTTCAAAAAGAACCCCCTCATTTTGTTCCTTTTTAAATTAAATGTTTTAAGTGTTACCGGTTTATGCCCCTCAAGATGGCTTCAGGTGTGCCATACTTTTGTCATAAGTAAGGCTGTTAGCGCTCTAGTTGTTCTTTAGAACACTCTGAGAAGCTGCAGTAGAACACAAAGGCATCAACTGGCAGGCTGCTCCTGTTGAAATATAACAGGAAGACATTTTAGATCACACTTGAAACATGTCCTAATTTTTCTTTCTACAGCACTAACCATAATTTCTATGACAAAATGAACCCCATCATTTTGTTCCTTTTTAAATTAAATGTTTTAAGTGTTACCAGTTTATTCCAATCAAGATGGCTTCAGGTGTGCCATACTTTTGTCATAAGTAAGGCTGTTAGCACTCTAGTTGTTCTTTAGAACACTCTGGGAAGCTGCAGTAGAACACAAAGGAATCAACTGACAGTCTCTGCCCTTGTTGGATGTACATGTTTTACTGAGAATGTCAGACTTCATTCTCACATGACTGAGAAAGATAATATGAATTTACAGAAAATATGCTCTCATTTTAGCTTCTGGAGCACCTTCCAAAACTCTATGGGACAAGCATGTGAAAATAGTTTTCTCTCAAACATGATTCATGATATCCCAGCGGAAGGTTTTTCACAGGGTAAAATCACCTTAGAAGACACCACAATTCCTGAAATTAGTATGGTACCATCAACAAATGAATTCTAATGTAACTAAAGTCTGTTATCACCCTTTATAGTTCTCCTTTTGGTAACCCTCAAAATCTTTGATTCACTACAATGCATTTCAATGGGGTACTATCATGTATATTGGTCTCAAGATGGCTGCCAGCAATTCCAGGATGAAGTGCTGACAGCCAATCAGATCTCACAATGACATGTGTGGTTAGGCTCCGCTCAGATATATATGTGATTTTACTTTTGATTTTCTCAGGAACTACTGAACGGATTTACACCATTTAAGCAAAAGGCACGACACTGAACCAAGGGCTACCTCTTTGCCAAATTTGGTGTAATTCCGTTCAGCAGTTCGGGCTGTAGCTGCGACTAAAGGTTCCTACAGAAAAATGAATGGGGAAAACACGTTTTGGGACACCCCTTTTTTCTCGGCCCCGCTTGACGAATCACCCCGAGACTTTCAGGATAGGAGCGGACTGGAGCGTCCCAACAAGTTGGAAACTTTCGCGAAGATTCATCAACCGGCGCCAACGTTATTTCAAATAGAATGTTGCGGATTTCCTATGGAAAATAGGTCCTCACTATAACTATCTACTGGCGACCGCCAGCAGATAATATATATATATATATATATATATATATATATATATATATATATATATATATATATATATATATATATATTCACTGAAAAAACCATAGGTTTCAGACACGTTATAGTTAGAAATTAGCATTTAAAAAACCTTTGAAATTCACTGAAAAAACCATAGGTTTTAGGGACAGTTATAGTTAGTTGGACATTTCACTCGCACAAAACCATAGAAATTCCCCCGTTATAGTTAGTTCAGCTAACTATAACTCGCGCCCCCGCAATGCACTGCTGATGGCGTCACATATTACATCACTCATGACATGGTCAGTGACATCACTGATGACATCACTGATGACATCTCAAATGACATCACTGATGACATCATCCATGTGATAATTTGATGCATCTTCTCAAATCCTAATATAACTTTTGATACACCCACTCTAAATTACAGATTGCCATTGTCAAAATCATAGACACTCCAACACCAATAACTACATACACACTCACTGATTCTTAGGTCTACACACACATCCACTTACTCACCCGTACAATCACTCATACTTATGGTCACTCAGTACAGGACTATCATATGCACTCATACACCTATATAGACACTCACACACCGTCACTCATCCATAGAGGTACTGACACATCTAGTCAGTCATGCAAATAATTAATCACACTGCCATTTAGTCACCTATATAGTTATACACACACCAGCTCACTTACTCATACAAATACTAGCACATTCTTATGCTCTTATACAATCACTGATACAAGTACACACTCATCCATACAGCCATTCTCACAATCACACACTCTCACTTATACCCATTTATATACTCCAACACACATATATACTGCCTTTCACATATGTAGTTACTCACACATGTACCACTGAGATATACATTCACTCACTAACACACCCATACACACACTCACCCACCCATACAGTCCATCACAGATGCACTCTTGAAACCATGCACCCAGTGAATCACCCACTCACACATCTATGCACAGAGTCACACACACCCCACCCACACAAACACTCAGGCACCCATACAGATACTCAGACAACCAATCAATAATCCATGTAGACACTAATGTAGCTATTCGCAAACCCATGCAGCCGCTTACACACCAACAGACAGACGGATACAGACATTCACACAGTTTAGTCACTAACCCATGCATTCAGTAAGATACGTTTAATCACTCACTTATAGAGTCAGTCACGCACCTACTAAATCATCCATTCAGACTCTTATACACCCACTCATTCTTCAATACGCTTTTCCCTCTATATATTAAACATATTTAAACTTTAAAGAAACACACAGTCACTGGATGATGTCATCAGTGATGTCATCAGTGATGTCATCAGTGATGTCACTGACCATGTCATGAGTGATGTAATATGTGACGTCATTAGCAGTGCATTGCGGGGGCGCGAGTTATAGTTAGCTGAACTAACTATAACGGGGGAATTTCTATGGTTTTGTACGAGTGAAATGTCCAACTAACTATAACTGTCCCTAAAACCTATGGTTTTTTCAGTGAATTTCAAAGGTTTTTAAATGCTAATTTCTAACTATAACGTGTCTGAAACCTATGGTTTTTTCAGTGAATTTCAAAGGTTTTTAAATGCTAATTTCTAACTATAACGTGCCTGAAACCTATGGTTTTTTAAGTGAATTTCAAAGGTTTTTAAATGCTAGTTTCTAACTATGTCTGCAGAGGTAGGACATGTGAAGAAAGAAGAAAAACGCACAGAAAGAAGCAAAAGAAATGCAGAAAGAAGCAACATAAGTCCACAAAGACGAAGAAAAGTGCAGGAAGAAGCAAAAGATGTGCAGAAAGAACCAACAGAGGAGCAGAAAGAGGCCTTGTTGCAAAATCATCCTGTGCCCACAACTTTTTCAGACGGGTACTGGTGGTAACTGACTCTGACTAACCAGAGCCAGTGCTATGCTAAAAGACACTTAGAATACAGTGAAAACAACTACATACACTAGGGAACACTATGCGTTGGGGTACCCCTGTGATTAGCATGACCTCCTCTGTAAGTCCCTAGTACATAATAGGGCAGGGGATTAAAACTACCTCTTAAAATGCGCTACGGGGTGCGTTTGCACAGTGGTGAAGGGAGGGGGCCTGAGGTGACATGTGTGCAACGCGCCCCGTGGTGCGTTTTAAGTTGCGGGATTAAGTCCCTTGAATCCTGAGGGTCCCTGGGGCCCAACTAGCCCACCAGGTACCTACAGTTAGCACCACAGAGCTGAGTTGCAGAGAGGCGTTCGAGGCCATGCACCTTTTTCACCTCTCTGCAACGCAACTCTGTTGTGCTTACTGAAGGTACCTGGTGGGCTAGTTGGCCCCAGGGTCCCTCAGGATTCAAGGGAATTAATCCCCAACTTAAAACACACCACAGGGCGTGTTTGCGCACATGTCAACTGAGGCCCCGCCCCCTCCCTTCACCGCTGTGCAAACGCGCCCCGTGGTGTGTTTTAAGTTGGGGGATTAGGTCACCTTGAATCCTGAGGGTCCCTGGGGCCCAACTAGCCCACCAGGTACTTCCAGTAAGCACCACAGGCCTGTGTTGCAGAGAGGTGGTCCAGGCCACGCCCCTTTTTACAGCTCTTTGCAACGCAGCTCTGTGGCGCTTACTGGAGGTACCTGGTGGGCTAGTTGGACCCCAGGGACACTCAGGATTCAAGGGGACTTAATCCCCCAACTTAAAACACGCCACAGGGCGTGTTTGCACACATGTCACCTCAGGCACCGCCCCCTCCCTTCACCACTGTGCAAACACGCCCTGTGGCACGTTTTAAGTTGGGGGATTAAGTCCCCTTGAATCCTGACGGTCCCTGGGGTCCAACTAGCCCACCAGGTACCTCCAGTAAGCGCCACAGAGCTGCGTTGCAGAGAGGTGTAAAAAGGGGTGTGGCCTGGACCACCTCTCTGCAACGCAGCCCTGTGGCGCTGACTGGAGGTACCTGGTGACTAGTTGGCCCCCAGGGACTCCCAGTATTGAAGGGGAATTAATTCCCCATTTTAAAACGCGCCACGGGGCGCGTTTGCAGAGTGGTAAAGGAAGGGCGGGGCCTGCGGCACAATCGTTTTTTGTTGTTGTTTTTTTGTTTTTTTATTTAGAAGGGGGCTGTGAGGCCCCCTTCCTTTTCTTTTTGGGCCCTGGGGACCCCATCCCCCAGGGCCTTACTCCCTTTTAAAAAAGTAAACAGGAAGGGGGCCGCGTGGCCCCCTCCCGTGGCCGATTCCGGCCCCGGGGACCCCATCCCCGGGGCATGGCCACACTTTTTATTATTTTTAAGGAGGGGGCTGCGTGGCCCCCCTCCTCAGGCCTCCTTTTTGTCCCGGGGACCCCATCCCCCGGGGCTGGCCTTTTTTTGGGGGGGGGGAGGGGGGCCGCGTGGCCCCCTCCCGGGCCACTACTTGCCCCGGGGACCCCATCCCCCGGGGCCAGCCCTATCCATTGGGGACCGTGGGGGGTCCCCAATCCCCCCACGGTCCCGCCGGCTCCCCGCTTCCTGCGGGAGCCGGCATTGCTTTCCACACGGGGAACTGCTTAGATGCAGCTCCCCGTGTGGAGCACTATTGCTGAATTTTGGAAGAGAGAGCAGGTTTCCTGCTCTCTCTTCCAAAATCCAAGCAAGTTTGCTATGACAAGGACGGGAGCCGCGAGGCTCCCGCCCCTGTCATAGCAAACAGCAGTGTCCCGGGGGTAGGCACCCCGGGACACTGCAGGAGCCAGCCCTGGGGGGTGGCGGTCCCCAGGGCCATCGCGGCCGCGCGGCCCCCCTCCCAACATGTTCAAAGCCCCGGGGAGGTGGTGGTCCCCGGGGCTTCGGGGGTCCGAAACGGACCCCCACTTTAAAATTCTTAGTGCCCCGGGGAGGTGGTGGTCCCTGGGGCGTGTGGGGGGGCTTGAGCCCCCCACACAGGTAATTTAAAAAATAAAAAAAAAAAGCCCCGGGGGGTGGCGGTCCCCGGGGCTGCGGGAGGGCCGAGTGCCCTCCCGCACCATTTCTTATTTAAAGCCCTGGGGGTGGCGGTCCCCGGGGCTTGGGGGGGCCTTAGAGGCCCCCCCCAACAAATATTTAATAAACCCCCTCATGCCCCCGGGACTTGGCCCACCCGGGGGCCAAATAACAACGAAGTGCGGGAGCCCGTGCTTCGTTTTTTTTTCTCACGGTGGGATCCGCGCATCCTAAGCGCATCCCGCCGATTTAAAAAAAAAAAAAAGAAGCTTTTTTTGGCCCTGGGGGTCCTTGTGGGACCCCCTGAGCAGGCCTTGGGGGTCAGGGTGTTTCTACCCTGCCCCCTTTTTGCGTTTTGCGCACTTGTTTCTACTGTTTTCTTGTGACTCGGTTCTACCGAGTTTCTACCGAATCACAAGATGGCTGCCAACACTTCCTGGTTTGGAGTGTTGACAGCCAATTAGCATACAGCTCGTGATCAAGAGGGTGCGCGGATCCTCCGCTGCCATAGATATATATGTGTTTTTACTTTTGATTTTCTCAGCTACTACTGAACGGATTTACACCATTTAACAAAAAGGGTTCTTTCTGAACCAAGAACTACCTCTCTGCCAAATTTGGTGTAATTCCGTTCAGCAGTTCGGGCTGTAGCCGTGTCTAAAGTTTCCTATGGAAAATTGCATGGGGAAAACACGTTTTGGGACCCCCCTTTTTCTCGGCCCCCGCTTGCCGAATCACCCCGAAACTTTCAGGATAGGAGCGGACCGGAGCGCCCCACGAGTTTTGAAAATTTCGCGAAGATTCGTCAACCGGCGCCAAAGTAATTTAAATAGAATGTTGTGAATTTCCTATGGAAAATAGGTCCTAACTATAACTATCTACTGGCGACCGCCAGTAGATAATATGTATATATATGTATATAAAAATCCTGAGGCCCCGGGGGATGGGGTCCCCGGGGCCAAAAGTGGCCGAGGGAAGGGGGCCACGCAGCCCCCCTCCCATACAAAAAAAAAAAAAAGACTGGCATGCTGCCGGAGGCCCCGCCCCTCCCTGCAGCAGTCTGCAAATGCGCCCCCTGGCGCGTTTTAAGAAGGGAAGTAATTCCCTTGAATACTGGGGGTCCCTGGGGCCAACTAGCCCACCAGGAACCTCCGGTATGCGCCAGGGGCTGCGTTGCAGAGAGGTGTACAGAGGCCACGCCCTTTTTACACCTCTCTGCAACGCAGCTCTGTGGCGCTTTTTGGAGGTACATGGTGGGCTAGTTGGACTCCAGGGACCCTCAGTATTCAAGGGGACTTAATCCCACAACTTAAAACGCGCCACGGGGCGCGTTTGCACAGTGGTGCAGGGAGGGGGCGTGGCTTCAGGTGACATGTGTGCAAACAGGCCCGTGGCGCGTTTTAAGATGGGGAATTAAATCCTCTTCAATCCTGAGGGTCACTGGGGGCCAACTAGCCCACCAGGTACCTCCAGTAAGCGCCACGGAGCTGCGTTGCAGAGTGTTGTAAAAAGGGGCGTGGCCTCTGAACACCTCTCTGCAACGCAGCTCTCTGGCGCATACTGGAGGTATCTGGTGGGCCAGTTGGCCCCTAGGGACCCTCGGGATTGAGGAGGAATTAATTCTCCAACTTAAAACGCGCCACAGGGAGTGTTTGCAGACATGTCACTTCAGGCCCCACCCCCTTCCTTCACCATTGTGCAAATATTCCTCTAAAATCAGCTGAACTACGAATTCCGATTTACTCACCTGTTATCAGGAGAGACCTCAGTGCTGCATCTTTGAGCCCAGTACTGATCCTGAAAAGAAATTTTAACCGTACTTACCAGTAACTTGAATTTCCTTCCATAGGCTAACATTGACTGGTTTGACTTGGAAATTCTTCTAAGTGTGGAGTTTTGGAACTTTATAATATTCCTCTAAAATCAGCCAAACTACGAATTCCGATTTACTCACCTGTTATCAGGAGAGAACACAGTGCTGCATCTTTTAGCCCAGCACTGAGCCAGAAAAGTAATTCTAACCGTACTTACCAGTAACTTGTATTTCCTTCCATTGGAATCCATTGTCTGGTTTTCAGCAGAAAAGTTTCAAAGTGTCGATTTTCACAAACTACAAATATTCCTTAAAAATCGCCTGTATGACTTAAACGCCTTCTTTCAACTGTTTACAGGAGATGCACCAGTGCTGGATCCAGGATCCACCACTGAGTAAGAAAAAGTAACGATAACACTACTTACCTGCTAAGTGAATTTCCTCCCATAGGATAACATTGGTGATTCTATGTGAAAAAGTTTCTGTGTCAACTTTTAAAATACAATAATATTCCTTAAAAATCACTACTGTAACCAAAACGCTTTTACTCAACTGTTTACAGGAGATGTCCCAGGACTGAATCTAGGATCCAGTCCTGTGGTTAGAAAAGTAATCCATAAAGTAACTAATTGCATTTAACTAGAAATTCACATTGAGCTCAATGTTGCATTGTGTTTGAAATTGTGTTGCCCATTGCAACAACTGTAACTACTGTACTTAAAAGTCTATTGCCTATTTGCAAAGTATTTAAATTAAAATAATTCATTCTGAGAAAGTATATTTTGTAATGTAATGTATAATGTAATTACAATGTAATTTAAAAAATAAAATATGTAAAAATAAATAGTTTAAAAAAATGTAGTAAATCAGTATCAAAATAATAAATGTAACAATTAATACATTTAAAAATTGTCATTTACAAAACCTTTGAAAGTCACTGAAAAAAACCATAGGTTTCAGACATGTTATAGTTAGGAATTAGCATTTAAAAAACCTTTGAAATTCACTGAAAAACCATAGGTTTCAAGCACGTTATAGTTAGAAATTAGCATTTAAAAAACCTTACAAATTCACTGAAAAAACCATAGGTTTTAGGGACAGTTATAGTTAGTTGGACATTGCACTCGTACAAAACCCGTGAAATTCCCCCGTTATAGTTAGTTCAGCTAACTATAACTCGCGCCCCGCAATGCACTGCTGATGACGTCACATATTACATCACTCATGACATGGTCAGTGACATCACTGATGACATCACTGATGACATCTCAAATGACATCACTGATGACATCATCCAGTGACTGTGTGTTTCTGTAAAGTTTAAATATTTTTAATATATATAGGGAAAGGCGTATTGAAGAATGAGTGGGTGTATAAGTGTCTGTATGGATGATTTAGTAGGTGCGTGACTAACTCTATAAGTGAGTGATTAAACGTATCTTACTGAATGCATGGGTTAGTGACTAAACTGGGTGAATGTCTGTATCCGTCTGTCTGTTGCTGTGTAAGTGGCTGCATGGGTTTGTGAATAGCTACATGAGTGTCTATATGAGTTATTGATTGGTTGTCTGAGTATCTGTATGGGTGCCTGAGTGTTTGTGTGGGTGGGGTGTGTGCGACTCTGTGCATAGATGTGTGAGTGGGTGATTCACTGGGTGGATGGTTTCAAGAGTGCATCTGTGATAGACTGTATGGGTGGGTAAGTGTGTGTAAGAGTGTGTTAGTGAGTGAATGTATGTCCCAGTGGTACATGTGTGAGTAACTACATATGTGAAAGGCAGTATATATGTGTGTTGGAGTATATAAATAGCTATAAGCGAGAGTGTGTGATTGTGAGAGTGACTGTATGGATGAGTGTGTGCTTGTATCAGTGATTGTATAAGAGCGTAAGAATGTGCTAGTATTTGTATGAGTAAGTGAGCTGGTGTGTGGATAACTGTATAGGTGAGTAAATGGCAGTGTGTTTAATTATTTGCATGACTGACTAGGTGTGTGAGTACCTCTATGGATGAGTGGCGTTGTTTGAGAGTGTATATAGGAGTATGAGTGCATATGATAGTCCTGTACTGAGTGACCGTAAGTATGACTGACTGTACGGGTGAGTGAGTGGATGTGTGTGTAGACCTAAGAATCAGTGAGTGGGTATGTAGTTATTGGTGTTGGAGTGTCTATGGTTTTGCGAATGGCAGTCTGTAATTTAAAGTGGGGGTATCAAAGGTTATATTATGGTGTGAGGAGGTGCATCAGATTATCACGTGGATGATGTCATCAGTGATGTCATCAGTGATGTCATCAGTGATGTCATTTGAGATGTCATCAGTGATGTCATCAGTGATGTCACTGACCATGTCATGAGTGATGTAATATGTGACGTCATCAGCAGTGCATTGCGGGGGCGCGAGTTATAGTTAGCTGAACTAACTATAACGGGGGAATTTCACGGGTTTTGTATGAGTGCAATGTCCAACTAACTATAACTGTCCCTAAAACCTATGGTTTTTTCAGTGAATATATATATAGTTATAGTTAGGACCTAGTTTCCATAGGAAAAGCGTTTTTTGTTTTCCAAATAACTTTGGCGTCGTTTGACGAATCTTCCGAAATTTTCAAAACTAGTGGGGCGCTCGGGTCAGCTCTTGTCTTGAAAGTTTCGGGGTGATTCGTTAAGCGGGGGCCGAGAAAAAAGGGGGGTCCCAAAACACGTTTTCCCCATGTAATTTTCCATAGGAAACTTTAGACAAAGCTACAGCCCGAACTGCAGAACGGAATTACACCAAATTTGGCAAAAAGGTAGGGCTTGGTTCAGAAAGATCCCTTTTTGTTAAATGGTGTAAATCCGTTCTGTAGTTGCTGAGAAATTAAAGAAAGAAAAAAATTATATATCTGAGCACCGAGGAGGGTTCGCGAACCCTCCCGGGCACGAGCTTCACTCTGATTGGCTGCCAACACTCCAAACCAAGAAGTGTTGGCAGCCATCTTGTGACTCGGTAGAACCGAGTAACAATAAAACAGAAAAAAACGTGAAAAGCAAGAAAAGGGGGCAGAGTAGAAACACCCTGATCCCCTAGGCCTGCTCAGGGGGTCCCACAAGGCCCCCAGGGCCAAAAAAAGCATTTTTTTAAAACAAAAACGGCAGAATTCACGTTGGGGTCGCGAATCCCGCTGAAAATTAAAAACAAATTAAGCGCGGGCTCCGGCGCTTCATTTTAATGAGGCCCCCGGGTGGGTCAGGTCCCGGGGGCATTGTCAAAAACTAATAGCGGGGGCCCACGGGGGCCCCTGCAGCCCCGGGGACCGCCACCTCCCCGGGGCTTTTTAAAAAAAGAATGCTTGGGGGGGTCCCACCCCCCCACGCTGCCCCGGGGACCGCCACCTCCCCAGGGCTTTTTCAATTGTATGCGGGGGCACGCGGCCCCCCAGCAGCCCCGGGGACCGCCACCTCCCAGGGCTGTGTTAATTTAACAAAAAAAGAAAAAAGTGTGGGGGGCAAGAGCCCCCCACACGCCCCGGGGACCACCACCTCCCGGGGCAATCTTTATTTAAATGCGGGGGTCCATTACGGACCCCCAAGCCCCGGGGACCACCACCTCCCTGGGGCATTAAACGTTGGGAGGGGGGCCGCGCGGCCCCCCTCCTGGAGCCCTTGATGGCCCTGGGGACCGCCACCCCCCAGGGCCAGCTCCTGCAGTGTCCCGGGGTGCCCACCCCCAAGGCATTGCTGTTTGCTATGGCAGGGCGGGAGCACGGCTCCTGCCCTGCCATAGCAAACTCTGCTTTGCTTCGTTGAAGCGAGAGCAGAAAAACCTGCTCTCGCTTCAATGAAGCAAAGCAGGATTGCTTTTGAGCAAGGGGAACTGCATGTCAGCAGCTCCCCTTGCTCAAAAGCAATGCCGGCTCCCGCAGGAGGCGGGGAGCCGGCGGGACCATAGGGGCATTGGGGCTCCCCCCACAATCCCCAACATAAAGGGCCGGCCCCAGGGGATGGGGTCCCCGGGGCCAGAAGTGGCCCAGGAGGGGTCCACGCAGCCCCCCTCCATCAATAAATTAAAAAAAATAATAATAAGAGGCACAGCCCTGGGGGATGGGGTCCCCGGGGCCAATAGAGCCCTCAGGAGGGGGGCCACGCAGCCCCCCTTCTTAAAAAATATATTTTTTTAAAAATATATATGTGGCCATGCCCCGGGGGATGGGGTCCCCGGGGCCGAAAGTGGCCTCGGGAGGGGGGCCGTGCGGCCCCCATCCCGTTTTTTTTTTTAAATATAAAAAAAAGGTCAGGCCCTGGGGGATGGGGTCCCCAGGGTCCCAAATAATGTAAAAGAAGGGGGGCCACACAGCCCCCTTCTAAAAAAATAAAGCCAGCATCGCGCCGGAGGCCCCGCTCCCTCCCTGCAGCACTCAGCAAATGCGCCCCCTGGCGCGTTGTAAGTTGGGGAATTAATTCCCCTTGAATACTGAGGGTCCCTGGGGGCCAACTAGCCCACCAGGTACCTCCAGTATGTGCCACAGAGCTGCGTTGCAGAGAGGTGTTCCGAGGCCACGCCCCTTTTTACATCTCTCTGCAACGTAGCTCTGTGGCGCTTACTGGAGGTACCTGGTGGGCTAGTTGGCCCCCAGGGACCCTCTGGACTCAAGGGGAATTAATCCCCCAATTTACAATGCGCCAGGGGGCACGTTTGCACAATGGTGCAGGGAGGGGGCGGGGCCTAACAAAACAAGTGTGCAAATGTGCCCCCTGGCGCGTTGTAAATTGGGGGATTAAGTCCCCTTGAATCCTGAGGGTCCCTGGGGGCCAACTAGCGCACCAGGTACCTCCAGTATGCGCCACAGAGCTGCATTGCAGAGAGGTGTTCCAAGGCCATGCCCCTTTTTACACCTCTCTGCAATGCAAATCTGTGGCGCTTACTGGAGGTACCTGGTGGGCTAGTTGGCCCCCAGGGACCCTCAGGACTCAAGGGGAATTAATCCCTCCATTTACAACGCGCCAGGGGGCGCGTTTGCACAGTGGTGCAGGGAGGGGGCGGGGCCTAACAAAACAAGTGTGCAAATGTGCCCCCTGGTGCGTTGTAAATTGGGGGATTAAGTCCCCTTGAATCCTGAGGGTCCCTGGGGGCCAACTAGCGCACCTGGTACATCCAGTAAGTGCCACAGAGCTGCAGAAACACACCTTCACTGGATGATGTCATCAGTGATGTCATCAGTGATGTCATTTGAGATGTCATCAGTGATGTCATCAGTGATGTCACTGACCATGTCATGAGTGATGTAATATGTGACGACATCAGCAGTGCATTGCGGGGGCGCGAATTATAGTTAGCTCTACTAACTATAACGGCCGAATGTCTCTGGTTTTGTACGAGTGAAATTTCCAACTAACTATAACGTCCCTGAAACCTATGGTTTTTTCAGTGAATTTCAATGGTTTTTTAAATGCTAATTTCTAACTATAACGTGCCTGAAACCTATGGTTTTTTCAGTGAATATATATATATATATATAGATGTACCTAAAATGGCACCCCACAGATTGAAAAAGGCTGTTGATCAGACAAAACGCGCCTCTCTGTATCACGGGATGATGAAAGACCTGTCTTATTAAAGGGATTTATTTCTCCATTTGAGATGTCATCAATGATGTCATCAGTGATGTCACTGACTATGTAATGAGCGATGCAATATATGAGGTCACAAGCAGTGCATTGCCGTGGCGTAGGTTATAGTGTTAGCTTAGGTAACTATAACTCCTGAATTTCAGTGGTTTTATATGAGTGAAATCTGAGCTTAACTATAATGTCCCACTAAGCTTTGGTTATTTCAGTATATATTTTTAATAATAGTGTTACATTATATATATGTATATATAAACATACACACGTCTGATGATTAAAAATAAGTCCTGGTCCCCAAAAAAAGAGTGCCAGTGGGACCCACCTGCGACTACAAGCTCAAATTAGGCACTTGGGATGAGTGTCTAGAAAAGGTTTTACTTAGACTAAGAGCTTAGACATATTACCCCTTTTTCCAGGTGAAGTGCTGTCTCCTGTTTTTACATGTGCACTCTACAAGCAGATGAAGTTAACAGGCTTAGATGATCTTTCACGAGTGCCTAGTGTGCATCTAAAATCCAGAAGTCGAGTTTCTATTTCTCAATATAGCTTGGGCCATCAGCTGTGATACAGCAGCCTTAAAATGTAGTGTGGCTCAGCCTCCTATGCCCTAATGGGCCAGCCTGGCACTGGTTTAAATATGAGCAAAGAAACATTTCTATAAGGTGGTATGGACACTCTGGCCCTGATCGACAAACTGCTCTTTATAGTATGTGTTGGAGTACCACACAGTGTTACTACAAAACTTACTACAAAGTGCTATTCACAAACTTCACTTTTGTAGTAACTTACACTTTTGTAGTCAACCCTACCTCCTTTATTTTCTATGGGAGGGTGTTGCAGTACCTGTGTTTAGCCATGGGTAGTGTGATACTTACTACAAAAGTGTAAGTTACTACAAAGTTGCAGTTTGTGAATGCTGAAAAGTAGTAAACTTACTCAAAAGTGTAAACATACTCAAAAGTGTAAGTTACCTTTGTGAATCAGGCCCTGGTTGTTTCTCTGCATGAGTGATTTTTAAGGATACATGCTAGGCAGGATTGCTGTGGACTGTGATTAAGTGCGGACTATTTATACTTTGCTGAAAAAAAACAGAGGATACATTTTTTGCAGTTTTGTACAGCACACACTTGGCCCAAGGGTATCAGAAATCTTTAAATGAGAACTAGACGTGCATTTTTTGTCGTTTTTTTCACGAACTGGGAGGTTAAGGGTTTACCCAGAACCACAGAATGTTCCAAAGTCGGCAGCTCTGCAAGTTAGTCTCCGCCTGTTTAAATCAATTCATTCAAGACATGGTGCCCAGTCCTCTGTGTATGTGCAGTTTCTCTGGGAGTAAACACTTTGTGAATATAGGTTTCCCAGAACTTTAATGACCAGCTGGAGACACCAATGTAATACATAATTATGATATCTCCATAAACGTCACTAGCACGCAGGGCAAGGAATGTAGACTCGCTGCTGTAAAAGGGTATTTGTGTATTGTTACATCAAGAAATTCAAATGTAGTCAAAACTAAAGTGTATACTGAGGAAGCAACTTCATAAAAACTTTCACATGCTCTGACATACCCTAATTTGCTCATTTTTGGCTGATTCTCATATACCTGCAACCAATATGTGAGTAATTTACAAGACACACACACAAGCACGCGCGCACATGCTTGTGTTCATGTTTTTTTAATAACATTGCTGATTTGCACCTGTTTTGCTCACTTTTTGTGTACGCACTGTAGTCAATACAATTAGGATATTTCCATAAACTTCACTAGCACCCAGGGCAAGGAATGTAGACTCGCTGCTGTAAAAGGGTATTTGTATATTGTTACATCAAGAAATTCAAATATCGTCAAAACTGAAGTATAAATGCAGAGTGTTGGTACTGAAGAAGCAACTTCATGAACACTTTCAAATACTCTGACATACCCATATTAGCTTGTGTTTGACTGATTCTCATATACCTGCAACCAATATGTGAGTAATTTCCACACACGCGCACGCACGCACGCACGCACGCACACACACACACATATTAATTACTCATGTGTGTTTATGTTTTTTTAATACCATTGCTGATTTGCAACTGTTTTGCTCTTCTATGTGTACGCACCGTAGTCAGTACATGCATACATTCCGGCTTATTCCAGCTGCAAGTCTAACTAAACTGTCGAAAGCAGCCTCTGAAAAAACAAAGAACAGATTTTTTCTAGCCTAGGTTTTATTAACAAGTTTACGTACCTGAAATATTACTCTAAACAATAAGCTACAGAAGAAAAATCTCCCCAAAATGGCAAAATAAAAAGATAAATTCACTACGCAGAACCAGCCCCGCTAATCTACATACACCCCCAAAATATAGTTTCCGAACGGTTCTTTTGTGGCAAATTGCCAGTCAGTTTGAGTCTGCCTCAAATGAGAAGAAAAGCGTTTGAAACGATAATTTGACATCATGTCTTGTTCTGGCACGACTTTTTTTCTTCTCAGCATGCATGCTGATTAGAAGCAGAACAGTCTGGTTCATACAGCACATGTTTAACTAACAAATATGCAAAATGCAGCTAAATATACAGATGACAAAGAAAAAAAGGGTTTGCAGGTCGATCAGTGTGATGATTAAAAGGTAGAAATTCAGTGAAGTCAGCGGTCGAAGTGCATTAAAAAAAAGTAGGGGAACTGTGATGCTGAGCGTCATGGGGGCTGGGTGAGTGAATGTGGGGACAGAGTCAAAGGCGTGGTTAAAAAACACAAAATATTCCGCAACTTGTTTCGATTTTTCACCTTCAGGTGACTAAATATAAAATAAGGCACAGCTTAAATGAAAAATAAATGCACCATCGTACATTATGAAACCACTATTAGTTAATGCACTGCAGAGGTCTGTGTCTGCAGCCACAGAACTGAATCCTGGTTGGTGCAGTGGAGAATAGTGACTTTAGTATGTTTAGTGCTACAAGGTCTCAGTCTGTGATAGAAAGCACTGTGAACATATAAGTCATTATTTTAAACTTGTATTACACTCAGAATAAGATAGGCTGCTACAAAATGGTTTAAGATAAAAAAAAAAGTGCTTCCGAAATGTAGATTTTAGTAATATCTAAGCTGTATGAAGTGCATTCTTTTAAAACTGTCCTTTAAAAGCACACACTTCACAGGTCAGCCTTGCAATACCTCTCAAAAAGAATGCATCTGTGCCATCAGGGAGCTTAAGGGATTCCACAATTAAAGCCAATACTGGCTTCCAAACACACTTTACATTTGCAGATTGACCAGTTGTGCTTGTTTACTTTCTTTCAGGCAAATAGGCACCATGGCAGGAAGGCTTGTTTAGATGTCTGCCCCTCCATGGATTTCACAGCACAGGAGACTCCCTGCCTTATGCTTTATCCGATGCATTTTAAATGTCGTAATTAACCACCCCGGGATGGTTGTCTTTTCACAACAAGCATTGGCAAAGCCAATAAGTCTCACCTATGCGAGAGCTACTAGCTTTGACAATTTGTTTAGACATTATGGGGCAGATTTACGTTGAACTAACGCAGCGGGGTACAGCAAGTCATTTTGCTGCGCCGCGCTGCGTTAGTTTTGACGCACAGGGATGCGACATATTTACAAGAATATGTCGCATCCTTGTGCTTCCCCCTGCGCTGGCGCACAAACTGCAGCCATGCGCCGGCACAGGCACCCTTGCACCATGGTGCAAGGATGCCTGCGTCGTGGGGAGATTGTTTTTGTGCAGGAAGGGGAACCTTCCTGCACAAAAACAATCACTACAACCATTTTCCTCTTTCAATGCGTGCTGCAGAATGCAGCACGCATTGAAAGAGGAAAAGCGAGGAGAAATGAAAACATTTCTCCTCGAGTAGCGCTCGCTACGCCACCTCTAGGGTGGCGTAGCTCAGACGCATCTCCAGAGTTACGATTTCTCGTAATTCTGGAGATGTGTCTTGTCCCATGAGTGTTGCGTGGGAACACCCACAGCAACACCCATGGAACGCCCCTTCACCGCAAAGTGCTGCGTGTGAAGGGGCCGTAGTTACAAGGAGAGGAAAAGTCACGCAGGGTGGCTTTTCCTCTCCTTGTAAATATGGAGCAGCCTCTGCGCCACCAGTACGTCACGAAAAGTGACGTACTGGTGGCGCAGGGGGCTCGTAAATCTGCCCCTATGTATACCAGTGTGGCAGCTGTTCAGCTTGGCTAAAAGTTATGGAGTGGGGGTGGGGTAGATTGGAGTGGGGTAGATTGGGGTAGAGTGGAATGGGGTTGATTGCGGTAGAGAGGAGTGGGGTAGATTGGTGTAGAGTGGAGTGGCAGTAGAATGGGGCAGAATGGATGGGGTGGATTGGAGTAGATTGGGAAAGATTGGAGTGAGGGAGTGGGGTAGATTAGGGGAGACTGGAGATGGGTAGGTAGGAGTGGTGGAGTTGGGTAGATTAGCGTGGGAGATTGGAGTAGGGTAGATTGAATTGGGGTAGATTGGGGTGGAGTTGGAAAGATTGGAGTGGAATAGATTGGGTAGATTAGAGTGGGGTAGATTGGAGTGATATAGATAGGAGTAGGGCAGATTGGGTAGAATGGAGAGGGATATAATGGGGCAGACTGGAGTGGAGTGTGGTAGATTGGGAAAGAGTGGAATGGTGTGGATTGGGGCAGACTGGAGTCAAGTGGGGTAGATTGGAGTGGGGTAGATTGGGTGGATTATAGTAGGGTCGATTGGAATGGAGTGGAGGTAGATTGGGGTAATTTGGAGTTGGGTGGAGAAGGGTAGATTGGAGGAGTGGGGTTAATTGGGGTGGTGTGGGGCAGATCGGGATGGGGTGGGGTAAACTGGAGCAGGGTGGAGTGGGGTATAGTGGGGTAGAGTAGGGTAGATTGGAGTGGAGTAGATTGGGGTAGTTTGGAGTGGGGTTTATTGAATAGGGGTGGATTGGGGTGAAGTGGAGTAGATTGTGGTGGACCGGGTAGATTGGAATTGGAGGGGGGTAGAATGGAGTAGAGTGGGATAGATTAGAGTCGGTTAGATCGGGTAGAGTGGAGAGGGATATATTGGGGTAGAATGGAGTGGAGAGGGGTAGATTGGGGAAGAGTGGAGTGCAGTGGATTGGGGTAGATTGGAGTGGGGTAGATTGGAGTGGAGTGGGGTAAATTAGGGTGGAGTGGAGTGGGGTTTATTGAATAGGGATATATTGGGGTGAAGTTGAGTAAATTGGGGTGGACCGGGTAGATTGGAATTGGAGGGGGTAGAATGGAGTAGAGTGGGATAGATTAGAGTGGGGTAGATCGGGTAGAGTGGAGTGGGATATATTGGGGTAGAATGGAGTGGAGTGGGGTAGATTGGGGAAGAGTGGAGTGCAGTGGAGTGGGGTAAATTAGAGTGGGATAGATTGGGTAGATTATAGTAGGGTAGATTGGAGTGAATTGGGGGTAGACTGGAGTGTAAAGGGGTAGATAGGAGTGAGATTGATAGGATATGGGTAGTTTGGAGTGGGGTAGATTAGAGAGGAGTGGAGTAGATTAGATTGGAGTAGATTGGAGTGAAGTAGATTGGAGTGGAGTTGGATAGAGGGGTGTGGGATAGATTGGGATGTAGTGGGGTAGATTGGAGTGGGGTAGGTTGGAGTAGGGTAGATTGGTTTAAGGTGGGGTAGATTGGAGTGGAGTTGATTGGAGTGGGGTAGATTGTAGTAGGGCGGATTGGATGGGGTAGATTGGAGAAGAATAGTTTGGGGTGGAGTGGGGTAGGGTAGATTGGAGTGGAATGGAGTGGATTGGGGTAGAGAGGGTTACATTGGACTGGAGTGGGGTAGATTTGGGTGGCATGTGGTAGATTGGAGTGATGTGGAGTTGGGTAGATTGGGTAGAGAGGAATGAAGTGTGGTAAATTGGGTGGATTGGAGTAGGTAGACTGGAGTGGGGTAGATTGGTGCAGAGTGGAGTGGGGTAGATTGGGGTGAAGTGCAGTGGGGTAGATTAGAGTGGAGTGGAGTGGGGTAGATTGGATGGGTTAGAGTGGGGTAGACTAGAATGGAGTGGTATAGATTGGAGTGGGAAAACTGGAGTGGAGGAAATTGAAGAGGGATTATTGGAGTGGGGTAGTTTGGAGTGGGGTAGATTGGAGTGAAGTGAGGTATATTGGAGTGGAGTGGGCTGGATTGGAGTGGGTTAGAGTGGAGTAGAATGGGGTGGGATAGAGAATTTGGTGGGGTATAATGCAGTGGGGTGGAGTGGAGTAGATTGGAATGGAGAAGATGGGATAGATTGGAGTGGGGTAAATTGGAGTGGAGTAGATTGGGGAGAGGTAGATTGGAGTAGGGTAGATTGGGTGGAGTGGACTGGGGTAGATTCGAGTAGGTGGATTGGGGTGGAGTGGGTTAGATTGGAGTGGAGTAGATTTGAGTGGAGTGTGGTAAATTGGAGTAGGAAAGATTGGAGTGAAGTGGGGTGGGGTAGATCTGGGTAGAGTTGAGTGGAGTGTGGTAGAGTGGAGTTGGGTAGGATAAGAGTGGAGTGGAGTAGATTGGGTGGATTGGAGTGTGGTAGAGTGGAGTGGGGTGGGGTAGATTGGAGTGGGGCAGATTGTGGTGGAGTGGGGTAGATTGGTGTGGAGTGGGGTAGAATAGAGTGAAGAGGAGTTGCATAGATTGCAGTGGAGTTTGGAGTGGAGTGGCGTAAATTGGAATGCAGTGGAGTAAATTGGATTGGAGTAGATTGGAGTGGAGTTGAGTAGAGTGGAGTGGGGTAGACTGGATTAGAGTCGGGTAGATTGGAGTGGAGTGGATTGGACTGGGGTAGATTGGAGTGGGGTGGATTGGGGTAGATTGGAGTAGAGTGGGATAGACTGGGGTAGATTGGAGCAGAGTTGGGTAGATATGAGTGGAGTGCAGTAGATTGTAGTGGTTTTGATTGGGGTAGATTGTAGTGGAGTGGAGTAGATCAGGGTAGAGTGAAGTGGTGTGAGGTAGATTAGAGTTGGATAGATTGTAGTACAGTGGGGTAGATTGGATCATATTAGAGTGGATTGGGGTAGAGTGGTGTGGGCAATTGGGTTAGAGTGGGGTAAATTGAAGTGGGGTAGATTGGAGTGGTGTGGGGTAGATTGGGGTGTGGTGGAGGGGTGTGGGTAAATTGTTGTGGAGTAGGTTAGAATGGGTAGATTGGGTGGAATGGAGTGGGGCACATTGGGGTACATTGGAGTGGAGTAGGGTGGGATAGATTGGAGTGAAGTTGGCTAGACTGGAGTGGGGCAGAGTGGAGTGGGATAAGTGGTGCGGAGTGGAGGGGCGTAGAATGGAGTGGTGTGTTGTGTCGCAGAGTGAGTGGGGTAGATTGGAAGCATGTGGAGTTGAGTGTTGTGTCGTGTCAAAGAGTGTCTTAGACTGGAGGGGTGTAGAGTGGAGTGGCATGTCGTAGAGCGGAGTGGAGTGACAAAGAATGGAGTGGTGTGGCATAGAGTGGAAGAGCATAGAGTGCAGTGGCTTAGTGTGGAGTGAGCATGGAGTGGCAGGGCACTGCCAATACAGACAACACATTTTCGATTGAAATGGCCATTACATTTGCACCAAAATGCGGTTTTACTACACACAAATGATAGTATGTACAAATGTCATCACATAGTGTGTTGATGTGTTTTTATTGTATTCAAATATTTGTTTCAACCACACTTCAGAATTACAAAAGAAATTTGCTTCATTTGTATTAATTCTGATATATTCTAAAATATCAGCACAGTTATTTTTTTTTGTTGTGTGCTAGAAAAAAACATTCTACATTCTCTCCTCTTGCATGAATATTCAGCAAGATTATCAAATAAATTCTCTCACTTTGAAGTCAGAGAAAGAAAAGTAAACACCAAGATCCCTCTGAAGAGAGAGCTTGACATTTGACCTCTGTCTTTGAATGCACAGCAAACGTGACAATATAAGAACAAGATTTAAAGCCGTGTTTACAGAAAGCGAGCTTGTGGAAGAATACAGTAAACAAGGTTTTGGCAGCGGGAGGGACAAACTCAAGATGGACAGCCTACAGCAAATAAAGCCAGCAAATAGAAAGCCAAAAAAGTAAGTGAGTTACAAACCACAAAGCCAATGTTAAGCAATGGGCAGAAAGCATTCCTAGGTCAGCTTTCTGAATGTCCCCAAGATGTCTTTTGCAAACTAGACAGCTGCGCTGCCTGGGAGGCTGCAACCTAAAAAGTAGGGGAACAGCTTTTCTTAACTTATAAAAGTATGGTCACGTCGTGCCCCTCAGATCCTGCCCACTTTAACCACTGAGTGATCCTGTGTCATGCTTGTTTTCTTGCGGTCCAAGGAGTTAAAAGTCGTGAAAGCCTTGGAATAAGAGGCACCGGTCTCTGCAATCGAGTTTTAATCTTAATCTTGTAGTTGTTGATTAAACGCCTCATGTACAAACATTTTGATCAAGTAATGCAACATTTGTATCAGACCTGCTGTTCTGGCATAATAAATTACACTGTGCTGTAGCAAACGTAAAATGGAGGTAATTGAGCCATATGTCTGCTAAATAGTGAAATTCCTTTGCTAGTAAGCTGTCTGCCATGGATTATGTACTATCTGATCGGTGGTCATGCAAGTTGCAAAGAAATTTCACCATTTATCCAGCAGCTGGCTAAGTAGTAAAGATTATGTAATGTTTGGCAGGGAGCCGGGAAAGTGGCAAAAAAAAGCAATAGTTACTTGGTCACAGGCTGAGTCCCTGAGATCAAGTACTATTTGGCTGGCAGACAGGCAAATACAGATACTTTTCTAGGCCAATGGCTAAATATCAGGTGCTGCTCTATTTTGTGCACTGCCTGGTCAATAGTGTAGTTTCTTTGCTGTTTGCCTGGTTGTCGGCCAAATGGTGCAGAATGCCTGCGATTTAGGGGGCAGATGTACGACCGTTTTTTGCGGTCGCAAACAGGAATTTGGCCCATTTGCGACCGCAAAATTGGTCAGCCCCATGTACAAACCATATTTCGCGACTTGCGAACCTATTAGTGACTCGCAAAATATGGTTTGCGACTCGCTATTAGGAAGGGGCGTGCCAAGGGCATCCCTTCCTAGGAGCGAGTCTTAATGCAATGTAAGATTGTTTTGCGACCGCATTTGCAGTTGCAAACCACTCGCAATTTACCACCCTTTTCAAAAGGGTGGTAAGCCACTCGAAAACGGGAAGGGGTCCCCAGGGGACCCCTTTCCCTTTGTGAATGGGTGCTTAAATATTTTTAAGAGCAGCCAGTGGCTACTCGCAAAAATGAATGGTCGTATATCTGGCCCTTAGTGTGCAGCCATGTAAATAGTTAAGTCTGGCTGTTTACCTGGCTGCTTGACAAAGAATAAATTGCCTAAAATGCCTTTTGACCTACTTGATTTACCTTTACTTTTTGGTGATGCTGTGAAGCACTATCAAAAAGAAATGCATTTGCTGGTGATTTGCAGGAATTACAAAAAGAAAAGGAAAACAATTGTAATGACTCAAGTGTATGGTTGTACACATATGTGTCATGATGCTGAAAGTGGTTGCATCATTTTGTATGTGCACACATGTCATCATTATGTATGCACGTACATGTGATGACGGCCCATTTTGTTTAAGTTTTTTTGGGCGGTTCTGAGATGGTGGTAAATAAAATAAATATTTTTTACTTGCGCAAAAGTGCTTTAAAAAAAAAAAAAAAAAAAACAAAGCAGCCCAATAAAATATGGCAACTGTCAAGGCCTCCCAAAGAAACCACGAAAAATATTTCATATTGAGGACCTTGAAGGGTGGGGGCAACGGATTAGCATATGAGGGGAGCAATGGACAAACTTAAGGCTGGAGGGAGGGATACATTTAAAAAAAAGATAGCTGCTTTGTGGAAGCAATGGATAGGGAGGAGGAAGGAAGGAACAAGATGAGCGTGTGTTGTTTCAGGGGGTGGGGGTGGGTACTGGAAGGTAGATAAGCAGTGCAAAAAGAAAACATGGTGCAGAGATTAACAAAACACCTACACTCACATGGAATGCCAACAGCAAAAGAAAGTAGAAGTTCCCTGAATGTGAGCAGTAGAGGGGTACAAACTATCCAATCAAAAATTGTGTTAAAGAAACTATGCTCCAGGGGAGGGTCAGCCAGAAAAGGAGGAAGGAAAGCCACAAAGAGCAACAAGATAGCCAACCAATGGTAGGCAATGGACTGGCTCAAAGCCCACTGTAAGCTTTTGGTGTGGTGCACAAGAGGTTTTTCGATTCTAGAAGCTCTCTGTATGTGATATCTAAATACAATTTCTACTACTTAGGCAGTAGCCGGATAATATTGAATTTCTCTGTTGTTTGTCAGCCACTAACCAACACTTTGACACTTTTTAAAATTTGTATATTTTGTTTTTTCCACAACTTTCTTGCAGGTGATGTTTCCTGATAAAACGTTTTGTGGGAGAGTTATGTAGAAAGTGGGGTCTTGAGATGATTTGCATTTAACAGAAAAAACAATTGTGGGAGTTTTCTTTTCCATGTTTCTTTAAAGCTTAGCAAAGTTTGCAAAATCATCGAGGTGAGCATAGCCATCTTTGCAGTCATCAAGGAAGGGAGTGGTAGAAGTTAGATAAGTGCAGCAGCGCTGCCTAGTAACAACCTCTACTGATGATATAATTGGGCATTCTGTTCAGCCTACTGGGGATTTCAAATTCAACATATATACCATGTATAATAGTTGCATCACAGTGGTCTTTTGCAATAATAGCATTTCATGTCTTATCACTCAGTCAAAATATTGTTTATTTAGACCTTTGGTCTTTATACAATGCCAAAACATATTAATTTAAATACAATTTTATTATCATAAATAATTTCATTAACATATGTTTAGTTAAAACAGTATTCCTTAAAAAATGCCAGATTATAGACATTTCACTTCGTTGCACATACTCAATAAAAATTTAAAATTTCTACAGGAGGTTTCCTATCTAAAATTCTTCTACCACAATCAAACTAAAATCCTACACCATTGGCAAAAGGCCCTGCTTATTTTTATATTCTTCATTTTTCACTATGGCTTTCAATTCTTAGTTACCCAAGTGCATAATTCATCTTATTTCTCCAAGCAAAAGCTTTTTACTGCGGTCATGAACCTTTCAATAGCAATTGCAATATCCACGTTGCGCATATGAACAAGGAGTTCTGCGGCTTGGGCGCGGTTCTTAATTTCATATTTTTTAAAAATGGGGCGTAGAAACAGTTTCCGCAAAGGTAGCACTTTTAAACAATACACTAATATGTGCAAAATATCACATTTTGTACCCAACTTACATGTACATTTCCCATTGGGTTGAATCATTTCCATTTTTATTCTCTCATTTATTACCAAGGGGTTAATACCAATTCTTATTCTTAAAAATTCACACCTGAGCCAACGATTTGGCAATATGTCCAAATATGGGAACCAAGCTTCCTTATGCCAGGTACTTAGCATAAATTTCACGATTTTTTCTTTCTTAAATATTGTCAATCCTTTTTCTGAGATGATTCCTTCCCTAAAGTTCTTAGTTCACCCTTGGAAACTTCTACTTGTAACGTCTGTTGGAATACTCTCACCTTCAAGTTCCCACATGCAGATTCCAATTTCTTTCAAACTCCTTTGGCCCATTTTAAATCACTTTGCTGGATCTCGTTCTTACACCATTGGGAAACTTTCTGTTCCTCTCCCGAGCCCAGTCTCTTCCAAAACCTTATTGTTGCCACTTGGGCCTGTATATTCCAGGAGGTCATACCCGTCTCCATTCTAATTGCCTGTATCATTGATGAGCCCGGTAGGGACAATAGGGTCTTTATACACTTCCCTTCCTCGGTATCCCACCCACTTTTACCACTGATGCAAAGTAATTCTGCTCCATATTGTAATTGTGGAGGTATCATGGTGCTAAAAGCTTTCATCATAGGTCTGTGAGACATCTCTCCATAGTCACGATTACATTTTTTCAAACCACACACTGATGCAAGGGCCCTAGCCTTTAGGGTCTCTGTATGGGTATGCCATTTCAGGGACCTTTCAAACCAGATCCCTAAGTATTTATATTCGTTTACTGTTTTTAGTTTTGTGGGGCCCAGGTACCATTTTAACTTATCTACTCTTTTCCCAGAACATAGCACCTTAATTTTATCCATGTATACAGTTAGGTGTTTAGACCTACAATATTTGCTGAATGCATCCAGCTTTCTCTGGAGGACCATCTCTATCTGATCTAAAATTACCAAATCGTCTGCATACAGCAAACACGATATTTGTTTACCATTCATTCTGGGACTCGCATTTCTATACACCCCAAGGGCAGTGTACATGTGATGTGGGCCCATTTTGTTTACATTTTATTTGTGCCGTTCCGAGATGGTGGTAAATAATTTTTACTTGCGCAAAAGTGCTTTGTAAAAACAACCACAAAAAAACAAAGCCGCCCAGCAAAAAATAGCAACTGCCAAGGCCTCCCAAAAACATCATGAAAAATATTTCATATTGAGGACCTTAAAGGGTGGGGGCAACTGATTAGCAGGTGTGGAGAGCAATGGACGAACTTGAGGCGGAAGGGAGGAATACATTTGAAAAAAAAGATATCTGCCTTGTGGAAGCAATGGATAGGGAGGAGGAAGGAAGCAACAACATGGAGTGTGTGTTGTTTCAGGGGGTGGGGGTGGGTATTGGAAGGTAGCTAAGCAGTGCAAAAAGAAAACATGGTGCAGAGATTAACAAAACACCTGCACTCACATGGAATGCCAATAGCAAAAGAAAGTAGAAGTTCCCTGAATGTGAGCAGTGGAGGGGTACAAACTATCCAATCCAAAATTGTGTTAAAGAAACTATGCTCCAGGGGAGGGTCAACCAGAAAAGGAGGAAGGAAAGCCCCCAAGAGCAACAAGATAGCCAACCAATGGTAGGCAATGGACAAGCTCAAAGCCCACTGTAAGCTTTTGGTATAGTGCACAAGAGGTTTTTCAGTTCTAAAACCTCTCTGAACGGGTGATCTAAATAACATTTCTACTACTTAGCCAGTGGCTGGATAATATTGAACTTCTCTGTTGTTTGTCAGCTGCTAACTAACACTTTGACACTTTTTAAATTTGTATATTTTGTTTTTCCACAACTTTCTTGCAGGTGATGTTTCCTGATAAAAATGTTTTGTGGGAGAGTTATCATGTAAAAAAGTGGGGCCTTGAGATGATTTACTTTTAACAGAAAAAAACAAATGTGGGAGTTTTGTTTCCCATGTTTCTTTAAAGCTTTGTAAAGTTTGCAAAATCATCGAGGTGAGCATAGCCATCTTTGTAGTCATCAAAGAAGGGAAAGGTAGAAGTTAGATAAGTGCAGCAGTTCTGCCTAGTAACAACCTCTACTGATGATATCATTGGGCATTCTGTTCAGCCTACTGGGGATTTCTAACTCAACATGTATACCATGTATAATAGTTGCATCACAGTGGTCTTTTGCAATAATAGCATTCCGTGTCTTAAGTGGTTGAAAAAGGCAGTTTGTAGCCTCAAACAGCTATAGTGCAATCCAACGAGCAAATCCTTAAAATCTAAATTTAGTCCCTCAGATTCATAGTCAACAGTATGTATCTCTTAACAAGTATTGGTACACATTATTTTCGAGGTTTTATATAGCGCTAGCCAGACCCGAGGGTATCGGAGCGCTTTACATTGGTCGAGAAGCAGAGGAATATGTAGAACAGTACAAGTATAAAACAAGGCGGGAGAATTTCCGAGAGATGAGAGTCCAGGGTCATTAGAGGTGGTGAGACGTCTTCACTGGGTGCCAGGGTCCTGGGGCGATCGCCTCATCCGGTGTTGGAGTCCTCCTCGAATCAGTGGCTCCTGTCCCTTCCCCCGGCGCAATCTAGGAAAAGGGTTTTGAGCTGACCTTTGAACTTTGCAAACGAGGGGATAGTTCTAATATGGGGTGGAATCGAGTTCCAGATTTTGGGAGCATTGCCCGCGAAGGATCGTGCCGCGGTTCTTTGTTTGCGCGCTTTCAGTGGGATGAGAAGTAGGGTGTTCGAGCTCCTGAGGGACCTCGTCTGGCCGGCTTTTTTGAGTTTAGAGGCTAGGTATTCCGGTTTGCCTGTGTGGAGGGCTTTATGAGTGAGGCAGGCTGTTCTGAAACTGGCGCGCATATCCACTGGGAGCCATTTTAGATCTCTAAGTGCTGGTGATATGTGGTCGAATTTCTTCACTCCTGTGACCATTCTGGCAGCAGCATTCAGAGTAGTTTTGAGGGAAGCGAGGTGTGTCTTTGATGAACCAGAGAGGGCTGCAATCCCATAGTCTAATCTCGATAGCACCAATGCTTGAGTAGCTTGTTTGAGGTCCTTGGGAGGGATGTAAGGTTTAATTTTGTTCAGTATCTTCAGGTTTAGGAAGGCGCTCTTGGCAGAGTTTTTAATGTGTTTGGTCATGTCCAGCTTTGGGTCTAGAGTGATGCCAAGTGATTTTACAGAGTCTGCTAGGGAGAGGTTACTGTTGAGTGCATCAATCGCTTTTATCCATTCCACAATTTGGGGATTTTCTTCCTTGTTAGAGATGAGGAGTATTTCTGTTTTGTCTTGATTGAGTTTTAGGTGGTTACTTGAAAGCCAGCTTTGGACATCTCTGAGCGTGTCATTGAGTCTCTGGATGTCTGACATGGAGGAGGTTTCCAGATATATCTGTGTGTCGTCTGCATATAGATGGAAGGGGATGTTAGCTTTTTTGAGTAGGGTGGTGAGGGGTTCCATGTAGATATTGAAGAGTTGCGGGAGAGAACTGAGCCTTGGGGGACACCCCTGGTGACAGGGTGTAAGTCGGACTCAAAGTTTTTGATTTTAATTCTTTGGGTGCGGTTGTGAAGGAAGGAGGAGAACCAATGGAGTACTACCTCGTCTAGCCCAGCTCTTTCTTGGAGAACTTTGATGAAGAGTTTGTGGTCGACCGTATCGAAGGCTGCCAATAGGTCTAGGAGAATGAGAAGGCAGCATTGGTCTGCATCCAGTGATTTGTGGATGTCATCAATGACGTTGAGGACCGCGGTTTCTGTGCTGCATCCTTTTCTGAAACCCGATTGGTGGGAGTCGAGAACGTTGATGCTATCTATGTGTTGCGTTAGTTGAAGGAGTACGCATCTTTCTAAGGTTTTTGCTAGAAGAGGTAAGTTGGAGACTGGTCTGAAGTTGTTTAGATCGTTTGAGTCTAGGCCTGGTTTTTTCATCAGTGGCGAGACTTGGCCGACTTTGAGGCTGTCAGGTACGACTCCGGTTTTCAGGGAGCTGTTTATAATCCGGCACCAGAGAGGAGCAAGGGCGAGTTTCAGCATTTTTGACAGTTGCAGAGGTAGGGGGTCTAGGACGTGGGAAGAGGGGTTGGCAGTGGTGATCAGTTTGACTATCTCTGCCTCCTGAATGGGGATGAACGACTTCCAGGATTTTGGAGGGGGCTTATCTGCGTTGTCCGTGGGACCCGGTGCTGTGTTCTTGTTAGGTGGCGTGCTGTTGTAGTCCAGTGCGAGCTCAATCTTGTTGATCTTGACCTCAAAGAAGTTGGCGAAGTTGTCGCATAGTTCTTTGGAAGCCTGCACTGGGAAGGTAGCGGGTTTGGAGGTTTGTTGTTTAATGATGTTAAAGAGCTCTCTGGGCCGGTTTTTTGCGTTGTCCAGCGCGGTGCAGAAGAACGAGGATTTTTCGGACTGGATGTGTTTTTTGTTCTTTCTGCGCACTACTTTGAGTTGTTCCCGATGGGTCATCGAAGGATTGTTTCTCCAGAGTCTCTCTGTGGCTCTAAGTTGTCTCCTTTCGAGGTTAATGTCAGTGTTACACATGTGGTAACATTGGCTTTCTTAATTTGTAGTCTTAGCCAAAATCTAAGATTGTGAGAGAATGACATCCGTAATTGGCAAATGACATGTAGCAACAGTTAAACATGTAAGTCAAAGGCATGTGTGGCACTGTAGGTCTGCTGGAACCATATGCAATCCTCATAAATGTATCAGAAAAGGCTCTCATCATCAATTCCTACCCAGCACACTAAAGGCTGGACACAGAAAGATGATGTGTTTGGTTGGCAATGACATTTGGGCATTTTCAATGTAAGATACTATGCAAGAACCAATGTCGTATAAGGAAACTGATTGTTTTGTGCAGTGAACCGTAACAATTGTTAACATTAAGCACTGCTCAACGTTTGCAACAATAGAGTTGATACCTCCTTGCATTGAAAAGTGGGGCATCTAACTTCAAGAGTACAACTACACCACAACTCACAAAACAGGCAAAGATCATGATTCAGCAGATCAAATATTATGACATTGATTTGTATTCTGCAAAATGCATACGTCACAAACAGAGGAGTTAACTCAAATTTGTAATAGAACAAGCATCACCTCTGTCAAATTAGTAGCAAAAAAGTTGCTTCATTGTAGAACTTTAGTGGGAGGAAAGTGTATCATAAACAAGCAACAATTGTGGTATGTCAATGATGCACTCCGGGGATCGAATCTATCCACTCACTGTCTGCTAAACTAGTTCAGCCTTAGAGCAGCATTTGACCTCATCGACCCGTAGCCTTGCACATTTCATCTGAACAATGGATTCATTCCAGCTTAGCCTAAGTGAGTCCTGGTCTGAAAGTATACTCAAACATGTTGTGTTCACTAATATCTCAAGAGATCTTCAAACTCTACAATATGCCACTCTAAATTTGAATGCTCCTAGCAGAAAAGGGTGCAAGGATTCATCAGTATGTGATTGATACACAGATCTGCTTGGAGGTTTCATCAGAAAAGGATATCAACCATCTGAAGAATTGTCTCATGGAAATTCAGGCTTGAATGTCAAAAGCAAACCTCAATCTCAACCCTTGAATAAGAAATTAGGGCTTGTTGCTTATTATAGTGTGATGATGTTTATGGTCCTTGAATCACTGCCCCTCTCACAAAGAAAGGGAAGTAAGTAAAACACTAAGTCACAAGGTACTTCAAAGAGCTAAACAATCAATAGAACGAAATCAAGAATCTATACCATAGCTGGATGAAAAAGAGTACTTGTACCATCTCTTCAGATAATACAATGCAAAGGTATACTTTTTAACACCCAAAGTTACCAGGCCAGAAACGCACCTAAAAAGAAATTTGTAAAACCCTCTTCCGTTGAGGGTTGTGAAAAATGTCCTGAAATTTGCAAATAAAACATCTCTAAAATTAGGTAAGGCATTAACTTTCACCAATGGAATCTACAGCCAAGGCGTCTGAAATTAAATGAAAACAGAAACCAAGATGATTGACTTTCTTACCCATTGACTCCCCACAAAGCAATTACTTGCACAAAACCATTATCTATTCTAGATGACGCATACCACCTATCTAAGCCAAAAACAATAGTCACCTGGAAGAATCCTTTCTTAACATCATAAAGGTTTCCCTTATACCAGGACTGTGTGTCTGACTCCCAGTAAATAGGCTCCTGCTCAAGAAACTGGGCATTGACCAAACAAATGCTAACCACTATAGGCTCCTCACAGACGTGCCTTGATTGGCTAAACTTTTGGAAAACTGACTAACTGCTTAACTGATAAATTATACCTCAGGCAATAACCAAGGAGATGCCAAATATGATTTTAGGTCAGGACCCAGCAACTCTTAATATTTTGTCAGCAAAGCCCTCAACTTCCTAGCAAAAGCTGAGTCTTGTCTCCTGAAACTTCTTGACCTCTTTGCAGCGTTTTACACAATAGATCATAACCTTCTCCGAAATGCACTCCAGAAAATATTATATAATAAAATGTTTTCCACCTGTGTGACAGAACGATGGAAATCCACATGGAGAATTGCCACTCTGTCCAAAACCCTTTTCACAGAGTACTTCAAGACTCCTTCCTAGACCTCCCTTCTGTTTAATATTTGTATGGAGCTTTTAAGTGACCTACTAAATAAACTTGGTAATTGACTACCACCAAAATTAAGAAGGCACTCAACTTAACTGAGATCCAATCAGTGAGCAAGATACCTTGGCTATTGGAAATGAAAACATGGTTCTTTGAATTGGTTTCAAAGGATTACTGGATTAACCCCACTGCTTTAATTTGAGTTGCAAAGGAAAGGGTGTAGGAAACTTATTGGAACTATGTGCTCGGAGCAAAGATCTCCACGGCCAGCATGGCTATTTTACTAACTTCTTATTTGAGTTTTAAATGTAAATTTGATTTTGAGCCCTTTATGTTTTTTTAATAAAGCTCACTGTACGAGCACTTTATATTAAATTCTGATTGGGAATTTTACCCTTGGCAGGCTTTAGCCATTCGTGGAATAAAAAAGGAAAGATATCTAAGTTTTGTTCTATGGCCTGCTATGCAATTGAGAATGACAAACGTGCTGTTTTTTGTAAAGCATATACTAATCAACATGCTCGTTTGATTATCCCCCTTTGTCACTGGTTGGGTACAACTGAACGTCATATAGCATTAGGATTATGTAGGACCAACACTCATGATTTTATTGTTCATTCTATTTCTGGCTAATTGTCCTCGATCTGATACACAAGGGTGAAGGCTGTGAAACTAAGGAGAAACGGGAAATTCCTATTGCCTTTTTCTTTTTTAGATAAGACCTGAATTTTATGGATGCATTTCTTTTTCTGTATGAAATTCGCTACTTATTAGAAGGCATGTATTTGGTTTAAGTATGAAAATTTCACTCTGCAAGTCTTTAAGCATTTGGTACACTGAACATTGTTTTTACAAAATGTTATGATGCAACTGTATTATATGAAAATCATTTTAGGTAAATCTTGTAATTAAGAGATTATGTTATGCTTTTCATGTTTTATTGTACCTTTCATGGTTCATGCAGCCGAAATAAAGGATTTATGATGATGACACTCAACTTTACATCAGGGCTAAATCGCCTGAGGCTGTCCCTTCCACAAAGGATAGATCAAATCAAAGCTTAGATATCTTAATTTAAGCTAAATCTTAACCCTTCTAAAATGGAGCTCTTACTAATTTTGACAATATCACGTTACAAAACTGGCTTAACTCTCTATCTCTACTCTGGATCATACCATTGCTAGTAATCAAGGTCCCATCGCTAGAATTCGTCCTTGTCAAGGAACTCGACTTGGAAGAACACATTAAACATTTTGCCAAAGGTGCATTACTCTAACTGAGGATTTTAAGAAAAGTAAAACATTTTATTCTAACATTTCAAAACAATACTTTAAACATGGTTTTCAAGACTTGATTGGGCTTTCTAAAGCCATACTTTCACCCAAAAGTCAACACCACATGAAGATGCAAGTCTTGTGGCTGGGCTATGCCATAAAGCCAATATCGTCCCAGTGCTAAAGGATCTCCAATAGCTCCCAGTCGAAGCAATATGCTCTAACAAACTCACTTGGATTACCTATTAATCACTCTCACATACAAAATTAACTCTTGTAGAAACTTAAGATATATGGGTCACTCTTTCAGAAAGAAAATACATCAATGTATAGAGGTTCCAAAAATTTAAAACACAAAACATTGAAACGTGCCTTATCTAGTGTGATTCCAAATTATGGAGCCCCCCATCTTTCGCACTCAAGAAATCACTCACTAGTAACACATTCAAATATGACTTAAAATATTTCTTGATAAAGAGGTGGTATCACCAAATTATACTCTTTTGGCCTTGTGAAGCTGAAGTAGACTTTGCGTTTCTGTTTTGGTGGTGTCCTTTCTCAACATCAATTTAACCTCTAAATACTCAGAAGCTGTTTTGTCTTGGCTGATACTGACTGACTTTTTTCATGTACTCTACATATAAACCTTGAATAAATCTGTACTGTTATACTTCACTTTCTTCTGCTCATGCAAGGACTTGTCAAATAATCCCTCATTCAAGTATTCTACAACAAATAAGTTGTTGTAGCTATATTTTTTACAGTTATACACTGTGATCCTTTGATCTTGCAGAACCTGATTCTATATTTTCACAATGATGAACATGTTTCCTGATATTGCTTGGAATTTTACACGCCCCCAGGATTTTGCGGCATCAAAATAGAAATTTTGTGCCACCAAAATGGAAGGTTTGCAGCACAAAGTTGCATTTTTTAGGCAATTTTGTGTTGTTTCATATATATTTTTAAATATAATTTGTAAAGGGATGCATTTTCGGGATCAGGGATGGGTAGTGTTAAAAGGCAATAAAGATCATTTTAGGATTTAAGGTGTGTAGGGGCAAAAGGAGGAAAGGATAATTTTAGGGTTTAAGAGTGAGTAGTGGTAAAGGAAATAAAAGGGCACATTTTGGGTTCAGGAGAGGGAAGTGGTAAAGACAGGAACGGGTAATTTTAGGGTTCAGTAGAGGGAAGAAGTAAAGGGAGGACAGGCGTACATTTACAAAAGCAGGTTTGGAGGGTCCCCTTAAAAATATAAATATATATATATTATTTTATTTGAATCTATCTATCTATCTATCTATCTATCTGTCTGTCTGTCTGTCTGTCTGTCTGTCTGTCTGTCTATCTATCTATCTATCTACCTAACATATCTATACCTACCATGAGCGGTAAAGGCATGCATGCTAAAGATTTCTGCACGGTAAAAGGTTGTGTGTGAAAAGGCATGAGTGGTAATAGCTTGTGTTGTAAAGACATACATCCTACGCAGTATATTTTATACTGGGTGTAGTACACAGTTTAAACTCATGACTACACACTGACAGCACTTTCTGTCACAGTCTGGATCCTTATAACACTATAAACAGACATCACTATTCTCCAGCGCAGTTCAAATCACTGACCCACTTGCCAGTTCTGAAATGATTTCATTAACCCACTGAGCTTTCCCAGCAGAACAAAGCATTTCTCACAGATAAGTTTAACTTGTATTTTTTGTGTAATGTAAGGTGTGTGTATTATGCTTAGTATATACAGGTATTTGCATGTGAAATGCCAACAAATTAGTTATAGTATATATTGTTCTTTTGAGCTAAGTATGTGGCTCTGCTACCAAACTCAATGACCACTCTCCCATTGTTCTCATGATCTGTTGCCATACTTTTTTAATGTACTTTGAGACCCGTAAGGGTGAGTAGCTGCGCTATATAAAACGGACTTACTTTCACCACTGCTCGCAAGCTGGTGAACTTCATGCGACTGAAAAATAGACGTATTTGTTTTATCTGTCCCAGCGATTCACCAAGATATGCTGCACAGATAGGAATAGGCGTCCTCTGTACTCCTGACAAAATTTAACAGGGAAGAGAAGGGAGGGAGTTCACATCTTGCTGTCTGGCCTCTGTGGTGACTCCTCCGCTACAATGGAGGAGCGTTGCCCCACTGCTTTCAGCAGTGTAAATAAAATTAAAATAAAATGATAATAACTTGTTATTGTCACTCTGTTTTTCCTGCTGTGGCAGGTTGGTGGGGCGGGCTGCTCTGCTCTCAGAGCAGGGGGAGGAGTGGTGGGCACTCTGTAGGTGCGCATGAATGTTTGCCCGGTTGTCTCGGGCCGGCCAAACAGTCATGCACACTTTGCATGTTCTCCAGCCAGGCTGCATTACAGCCTGGGTGGAGAACATGCCCAGGCTCCCACTGCCTGTCTGAGTGCTGAACCACGGTGCTCAGACCAATCATAATGCTGCATTGCAGCGTTGTGATTGGCTAAGGGGAGACTGGGTGCTTCCTGTTCTGGCCGAATGCGGAGAGACGAGGGAAGGAGGTAAGTTAATTTCTTTTTCTTTACACCCTATCTCCCCTGCCCTCCGCCCCCGCCACCCCCGATCCATGCCAGCCACCACTGTCAGGCCTGCACATATACCTGCAGGAAGAGCCAAGCTGTTCTACGAAGCAGAAGCATGGATATCGCTCGTGAGATCCTGCTGCTGCACGGAGCTAAAAGAAAACTTCTCTTCGGCGTGGATTGTGCAAATAGCCATTCATTTATTAAAAAAGGCACAACAGTAAAAATAAAGAAGCTTTGGCTTTGCCAATAGGTCTGGCTTTAAAGGAATGTTGTATGGTAATGTGAAACGTCACAAATAAATAGCACATGAATTAATGTGCATTTGTGTGGATGCAAAAACTGTAGAATAAATTAGTGTAAGTTATAAGGTTAGGTGACAGTTGCACTTTCAAGCCAGAGCTAAAAATCAGTGTAGGATACTGACAGCCCTCCTCCCATCTGTGTTGATGCTGGAGAAAGACAAACACAATAAACTATCTACTTATCTAAGACACTTTTGCAGCATTACCATGTTATGTGTGTGCTTCTGAGAGTTCAATCTCAGCCATCTGGATAAATAAACAAAATGATCAGAGCTGCGTGGAGGACAAGCACATTTTTGTGGAAGCACACAACTTCTGCCCATTCAAAACAATTTACTCCTAGCTCCCAACAAGTGGGTGGAGCCAAAGTCCCTCTAGTAATGCTCACATAATTGCCTTGCGACAGCTGCACTGTCAATCCTGACCTTAAAAAGGAAAGCTGTTCAGATTTCTTTAATAGTGGCCAGAGTGACAGAAACTGCGGCCATAGCGCTCCATAAATGATTTAGCTGAAAAATTGCAATTCACAAAATTGCTAGCTGCTGGAGGCCCAGATTTTAGATGTATTTCTGTGTACTGCAAATACTGTTTCTGTGCTTAGCCTGCCGCCTTTGAGGCCTAGTCGGCACTATAGAAAAATCAAGCAAAAGAGTAAAGTATTGTTTCTGCAGTCATAAAACTACTAAAGAGCAAACAAGACATTATCATTATTTTATTATTTTTCTAACTTGTAGAGTGCATGGCAACCCGAAGGCATCCCAGCGCTGAGTAAGAGGCACCAACCTGTCAGACTCAGTGAAACCCAGTGGAAGCACTCCTATCAAAGCACTCCTATCAAGAAGGTAAAAAATCTGGGAGTCTGCATAGACAACAAACTCAGTTTTAGGGATCAAGTGAATGCGGTGGTCTCATCTGCATCGTATATTCTGAGATCCTGCAAGAAAATTATGCCATTCCTGCCCAAAGATAGTCAACAAACAGTTATCACTGCCTTAGCCATGTCCAGATTAGACTATTGCAATAGTCTCTATATCAATATCCAGGAGGGCTTATGAACAAACTCCAACTTCTGCAGAATGCAGCTTCCAGATTGCTTACCGGCATACCAAAACATGCCTCAATCTCGGCTGAGATTAGGAGGCTTCACTGGTTGCCCGTTAAAAAACGTGTTCAGTTTAAAGCTCTGTGCATGGTTCATAAAGCCCTTCAAGGAACTGGGCCCAACTACCTAAAACTGCAATTCCATTGGTATGTACCAAAAAGATCACAGCGCTCCTCAGAAGCAAAATTGGTGTTGGTGCCCTTTGTAAAGAAAGCTAACTGGGGTGGCAGAAGTTTTGTGGTCGGTGCAGCCAAAGCATGGAATGGCATCCCGTTGCATCTTAGATGCATGACAAATCTACTTGCCTTTAGGAAGGCTTTGAAAACCTGGCTTTTTACTGTTTAAATCTTTAACATCACTCCTCCTGTTTTAGGCCTCTGTAAGACTTCATTATAGCGCCAGGACACCTCCGGGTAACAGTCGCGCTCTAGAAATGTCAATAACATAACATAACATTAGTGAGCAGATTATTTAAAAAGCCAAGTTTTAATTGCTTTCCGGAAACATAGCTCATTTTCTGTCCCTCGAATAGCTAGTGGCAGAGGGTTCCAAAGCTTTGCTACATTAACGCCAAAGGAGCGCCTACCTCTACTTGCTTTCTTGAAAGCTGGGGTGTAAGCTAAGTGCAGGTTCGAGGACCGTAGTGATCTGTTCGGAGTGTAAGGCGTAGCCAATTGTTGCAGAATAGGCGGACCTTGCCTTGTAGAGGCCGATGCTCAATACATAGTGATTTAAATTCCACTCGTTGGGCAATCAGAAGCCAGTGGAGGTTTCTAAGGCCTTGCCTAACTGACTGAGATCTCAGAAGCCCAAGCAATGTATGTGCGGCGGCATTCTGCACAACCTGCAGTTTCTGGATAACTCCTTTTGGGGACCCCAGATATAAAGACTTGCCATAGTCCAAACAAGTCAGGACCAAGGCATTAACCACCACATGTCTCGAAGGTTTGGGGAAGCATGGGTAGAATATTGTGCAACAATCGTGTGATTTCAAAACAACTGGCCGCCGTTTTTATGCCCTGGGCTTCCATTGTCAATGTTTCTTCAAGCCACATCCCTAAGCTTTTTTTGAGAGGCTTAGGAGCTGTCGGGGGCCTAGGCTGGTAGACCAGCCTATATCTTGTTGGATCTTAGACTCGTTTCCAAGAATCATTAGTAATGTTTTTGCTCCATTGAGTTTCAAACATGATTTGTTCATCCAGCTGGCTACCTGCTCCAGACAGGGACTTAGATTGGATGTTAGAGTCTCTGAATCTGGAGCAAAAGAGATCACCAGCTGCGTGTCATCTGCTCACAAGACTATAGAAATCCCATAAGGAGCCACTCTATCTGCCAAAGGCTGAAGATAAATATTAACCAGCGTGGGGCTCAGTGAGGACCCCTGCGGGACCCCACAAGCCACCAGCCGCATTTCCGAGAGTCAATCTCGATCAAAGACCTGGAAAGTACATTCCTTTAAAAAGTACCCAACTCACTCCAGGGCTTTTCATTTGATACCGACCTTGCAAACTCTATTTAAGAACATAGAGTAGTCAACCGTATCGAAGGCTGCACTAAGGTCAAGAAGCACAATGGCAACTATTGTCCCCGATCCATTCTCTTTTTTTGCCTCTTCTACTACCGCTAGAAGTGCAGTCTCTGTACTGTGCTTAGGATGAAAGCCAGTTTGTGTCTGATGTAAAATTGAGTTATCTTCCAAAAACTTCGACAGACATCTATTCACATACTTGTCCACCACTTTGCTCAAACCAGGGAGCAAGGATATAGTTCAAAAGTTGTCCAAACAAGATGGGTCACGATTAGGTTTCTTTAGGTCGGCTCTAACCATTGCATGTTTCTGTGGTGAAGGCACTATGTCTGTTTTCAGGGATAGGTTATTAAATTCTAACAGAATAGGTAATATGATTTCTGGCTCAAACGGGAGGATTCTCATTGTTGCCGGGTAAAGAGGAGATCCAAATTTAATTTTCTCAAAAAAGGAAATGAACTTCTCTAAGAATAGGGGAGGGAACTGTAAAAAGTTGGGCTGGCCTCCATTTTTACTATCTTTTTCTGGGCCAAAATTATTACTTTCATCGTCTTTTTTAAATGATTGGTACTTTTTGATTTTTGAGTTAAAATGATCAACAAGAGCCTTACACCTATCCCTAGTAGGTTCAGACACCATTACATTCTTAGTAGACCCTAGCAAGGACTTTGTAATTCTAAACAATTCTTTTGTGGGAGTTTACTGCATTATTAATTTTATTTTCAAAGTAGGACACCAGAGCTTATCTAATTCCAATGTGATAGGCCCTTACTTTCGCCTGATATAGTTTTTTAAATTTTCATCTAAGTCTGTCCTCCATGCCCTTTCCGCAACTTTACAATTGCTTTTTAGGGTTCTGAGCTTTGTTCCCAGTACGGTGCGTGCCTGCGTGCGTGCGCACCTTACACTTTCACAGCGCCCAGCTTCTCTGCAAGAGCGCACAGCCGATTACAGGCACGGAGAGAAAGACTTCCCCAGCTGCTCATTTCAAAAGAATGCAGCAGTGTGGAAGGAAGTTTTCTCTTCATGAGCGCGCTGCAAAAGGGGAATCCACTTAAAACGAGATCCTGCTGGGGTCCCATCAGTATTCTGAAGGGACTTATCAGGCTTTCAGTGTAAATAAATTAAATATGCTAATGCATTTAACACCTTACAAGCCCTTTTGCTCTGTCCCTTTGTTTGAAAGGACATGACGAGGTGTTAAATGCATTAACATGTGAACAGGCTGCAGGGGAGACACAGGTTCACTGGTCTGTAGGGTAAAAAGGCTGGTCTTACTGGCCTTTGTGTTTAGCTGTTTGTGGCCTGTTTTATGGGCTGGTGGGCTGGTTTTTACTGTTGATTCCCCAGATATTATCACAAGCACTACCTGCAGTAAGCACAAATACATGGCGTGTTCCATACCTTGAAAGCACAAGCAGTTTTTCTGTACACATTCAAAACTGCTCTATTTTGCAAATGTGGGGCACTCTTTTAGCTGTCTCAGTCACTAATTGAGGCAACTTGCTGCCCTGGCCAAACCTGAAGGCCCATGCATGACTACAGTAACTAGCATTGGCAAAGCCAATAGTTTCACCTAAGCAAGATCTATTGGCTTTGTCAATGTTTTATTAGATATGCTGCACAGCAGCACAGGCTTAAAGTAAAGAAAAAAAAGTACTATGACGCAGCCAGCACTGACCTAGTCATAGTACTTTTTTTTCCTTTTTATGCCATGCTGCATAGCATATGCAGTATATCTGAAAAAGCATTGACAAATCCAAATAAATCTTGGGTATGCAAATGCTATTTGGCTTTGTTTAATGCTTTTTTTGGCAGACAGGAGGTTGGAGCGGGGCATAACAGAGGGAAACCGGCTGTACCAAGCATCATTTGCCATGCATGCCATTACCACACAAGGTAAGTGTGGTTAAGGTAACTATATATATAGTATACATATATATATATACATATATGGCTCAGGCTTGCCCAACACTTCATCCACGAAATAAGGCAAGAGTGGACCCAAAATACGTTTTGATGATTTTATTCAGCAATCACCATGTCGCCATGACGCGTTTCGGCCGGTAAACTGGCCTTGATCACATGTCAGCGCCAAAGGCGGGATTACTTCTTTTAAAGTGCAAGTGTCATGTGATAGCAGCTATAGACATGGTAAACATACTACACTGGAAAAACATATCAAAGCATAAATGCATTAATGATATATAAATTGTATAAAATTCATCCAGGGTAAAAAACATCATGGTAAAATACGTATATTCAAAGCCAATTATTAAAAGAGGGAAAGATAAAAGTATAAATACTGATATTCACATCCTGGCTATAAAACTATGCCTTAAGAAACTGCTATTTAAAAAAAAAAAAATTCTAAATAAGTGCATTATGTAAACCCCCAAAAAAATATCCTAATGTGCCAGTCCTATATTATATACCTATTTGTGCAAATAGTGCAATATAAGTGCAAAAATACAAACTATGTGCAAATGGTTGTTAGCAGTCACCCGGAAAGGACTAATGCCGTTTCCACTTCTATGGAACCCATAAATTATAGACAAAGTATTTGTGGATATCAAAAGATGGCTATATAGAGGTAGGAGTTAATGTTGCCATGCTGGGAGTGTTAAACGGTTGATTCCCACAAATGAATTATATAAAATTATATAAAACCATTTCAACCTAAAACCCCAATAAATTAACTAAAAACTCCTGAAATAGACATTGATATCACGATGATGGTTGCTAAAATAATGTTCTCATATTCTGTGGTAATCCTTGCAAGATGGTTAAAATTACAATGGATTCCTCATAGTTGCACAGATATAAAAGGCATCTAGAGACATGTTACTGATTCCAAAGATCTAACAGAATACTGGGACAAACAAGATAATTACAATATAGTTACAAAATAATTGGCCTAAATAAGTAATCACAGGTATGTATGCATATCTTCACTGGTATTTAAACCCCTGGCTGCTTAGTGTCAAGTTCTATGATATATCTAGTTTCCAAGCGCCTAAGTTTGGTCTCCCTGTTTCCTCCTCTTTTGGCAACTGGCACTGAGTCTAAGACATAATATTTGAAGTGTTTGATGCTGCTTTCATGTATGTCCTTAAAGTGCCTTGCCACAGGGTAGCTTGGATCATAGTTGACAATGGCACGTGTATGTTGAAGAATTCTTTTATGGACTGCCAGTTTAGTGCTGCCTATGTAGAGCAAATTACAGCTACATACTAATGCATACACAGCAAATTCAGTTTTGCAGGACAAATACTTTTTGATAGGGTGGATTTTTTGGCTAAAAGGTGTTTGATACGACTTGGTGTTTATACCATATTGGCAAGCCTTACAGGTGGAACATTTAAAGAAGCCCGTTCTGGATGTGAGCCATGTACTGGGTTCAACATCCTCCGGGTTGTTTTTCACCAAAGCATTACTCATAGTAGCTGTTTTTCTGAAGGCAATTGCTGTTTTTTTCGGCATTAGTCCACCTATAATAGGATCTCCTAATACTGTATGCCAATTGCGTCGTATGATGGCCCTTATCTGTCCTTCCTGTCTAGAGTACCCTAAGATGAGCCGAGTAGACTCATCGGGTGTTGTACCAGTTCTAGACATGGGTTTTGATCGGTACTGTAGTAAATCCTGTCTGGCCCTGCTTCTGGACTTGGATATTGCAGCTTCAATAGTATGTGTATTGTACCCTCTCTGGAGGAACCTATTTTTGCATTCTCGTTGTTTAACTTGGGCATCTAGGTCCTCACTACATATCCTCCTTATCCTCAGCATCTCCCCGTAGGGGATGCTATGTATAAGGTGGGATGGGTGGGCACTTGTTGCATGCAAAATAGCATTGCCTGCTGTAGGTTTTCTGTAGAGAGAGGTTGCCAGTTTGTTATTGGAGATGTATACCCTCGTGTCCAAGAATGATATATTTTCACAGCTGATGGAATATGTAAATTTTAAATTCAGGTTGTTGGTGTTTATATCTGCAATATAATCATGTGCACTTTGTTCTGAGCCATTCCAGACAATAAACAGATCGTCAATGAATCTTAACCAGACTATTGCCTTGTCGGAGAAAATACGAGCATATTGCTTCATGAGGACCAGCTCCTCCCAACATCCCATAAAGAGACAAGCATAGCTGGGGAGAAGCTGGCCCCCATTGCTACTCCCTGAATTTGCTGGTATATTTGATTTTTGTATAAAAACAGGTTGTTCTCCAAACAAAATAGCAATAAGTCTAATAACATTTGGTTATGTTTAGCATATCTCATTGGTCTATTGGCCAGAAAATATTCCACTGCTTTGACGCCATCTTTGTTTCTTATGCAGGTGTATAATTGTGTTACATCCAGGGCTATAAGACAATAGCCCTCCTGCCATTTAATGTTATCAATTTTCCTGATGAAGTCACTGGTATCTTGTACATATGAGTCAAGTTTTTTCACGTGTTCTTGTAGAAAAGAATCAATATAGATGGACATATTCTCAAGTGGCCCATCGCATGCCGAGATAATAGGTCTGCCTGGAGGCTTAGCTATTGATTTGTGCACTTTAGGGACAAAGTATAAAAGGGGGATAGTTGGATTTTCTTTTTTGAGATATTTGTATTCCTGTAGGTTCAACAGGCCCATGCTTTTCCACGCCAATAGTTTGCCGAAAAAGCTGTCTTGTGCTTGTTTGAACTTCTGCATAGAGCTTTTTCGGTAGCAGTCCACATCACTTAGTTGTTTCGCTGCTTCCTCCGTGTAGTCTTTAAGGGGCCATAGCACCACATTTCCCCCTTTGTCCGCATTCCTCACTACAACCTGCTTGTTATTGTTAATTTTTTCCATCAGTTGTTGATATTTACGTTCTTGATTTTTTATTTTGTTTTTGGTTTTGTTGGTTTCCGCATGTAACTGCTTAATTTCCATCACTACATGCTCATTGAATAGATCTAGGGAGTCACGGGGCATGATAGGTATAAATTTAGATTTTTCTTTGAAACTTGTTGTTGGTTTGGCACATGTTTCAAAGCGTGGGGATAAAAGATCCTGCGTTGCAAGTTCTGTGTGTTCCCGTTGATCTAAACCCCGATCATCACTCATAGGGCCTACATTACCCAAGTTGTACAAGTCTTTTAGTGTGCTAAGGTCAGAAACTGTTAAATTACATTCTTCAGTCTCAATCATTGACTGGTTCTGCGCATCCATTACATTTGAAAGCCCCTGCGGTTTTGTCTTCAATTTGTGAAATTTTTGTAGTTTAAGTTTTCTGACAAATTTATAGATATCCGCACGGTGTTGGTGTAATCGAAGTCTGTTTTGGGGCAATACGACAATCCTAATGATAGGATTTGTTGTTCCGATGCGTTGAGGCTAATGTCCGTTAAATTAATATATATATATATAAAGTGATAAGGGTATTTTTTGGGTGAAGGGGTGGGTTGGGGCATAGGATGGCAAGGGTATTTATAGGGTTAGAGGTGGGTAGGGGTATAGGGCGGTAAGGGTGTTTTAGTCTAAAGGGGTGTAGTGTGGTAAGGGCATTTTTATGATTAGTGGTGGGTAAGCTTAAGGGTCTTAAGGTTATTTGTAGGGGTTAGGGGTTGGTATGGGTGTTAAGGGTATTTTTAGGGCTTAGGGGCTTTAGGGTTCAGGAGTAGGTAAGGTTATGGGGTGGTGAAGGTAATTTAAAAAGGGGGATGTGGGGTTTCCCTTCCACTAATATAAAGAAAATTATAATTCAGCAAACAAATGGGGGGGTTGGGGAGGAGGTCTCCCTAAATAAGAAAAATAAATAAACTTAATTTAAAATTATATATATGTGCTGTCCGTGAGCCAACATTGTTGGGACACCACTGTGTGTTTGAAATCCCCAATTACTTACTGGGCTTTCACATCGGAATGGGCATACCGCCATGTAGCGGTTCGAAGCAAAGCGCATGGTGAAGTCGTCACAAGAGGCATTACACCTTTAAGGCAGAGGCGGGGTCAAGCCATTACTCCAGTGGGAGTGGATATGTCAGCATTGAAATGGACCCCAGGTGAGACGATCCGCTAGTGAAACCAGCACTGAAGAAAGCCGTCAGGCTGAAACGAGTCTGCCATTGCGTTCCACAAATCCAGGAACTATGCACAGAGAAAATTGGCTTTGCTAATAAATCCACTTGTGAATCAACCCTACTTGTGTCGGACCCATTTGTATCTGCGAGTGGGGATTTGGACTGTATGTTTAACCAGTAACGTAGGCACTGGTCACCGGCACGCCATTTCGGTCTGGTGCAACGCATAAGCCAGCGAATTTGGAGCAGGTATGAAAATACAACGCGTTGCCCCCCCAGCAGCAAACACCACATTGTGATCACTACTCTGCGAGGGGAGAAAGGAAGCAGTATTTACTGCGCAGGGACGCTCACGTGGACTCACCATGATAACAAACTCACAGGGACTGGTTGCAGCGGCGGGTGTGCTGTCCGTTAGCCAACATTGTTGGGACACCAGTGTGTGTTTGAAATCCCCAATTACTTAATGAGCTTTCACATCAGAATGGGCATGTGGCGGTTCGAAGCAAAGCGCATGGTGAAGTCGTCACAAGAGGCATTACACCTTTAAGACAGAGGCAGGGTCAAGCCATTACTCCAGTGGGAGTGGATATGTCAGCATTGAAATGGACCCCGGGTGAGACGATCCGCTAGTGAAACCGGCACTGAAGATAGCCGTCAGGCTGAAACACGTCTGCCATTGCGTTTCACAAATCCAGGAACTATGCGCAGAGAAAATTGGCTTTGCTATTAAATCCACTTGTGAATCAACCCTAGCTGTGTTGGACTCATTTGTATCTGCGAGTGGGGATTTGGACTGTATGTTTAACCAGTAACGCAGGCACTATTCACCGGCATGCCCTTTCGGTCTGGTGCAATGCGTAAGGCAGCGAATTTGGAGCAGGTATGAAAATACAATGTGTCGCCCCCCAGCAGCAGTGGGGATTTTGACTGTATCTATATATATATATATATACAGAATACAGAAGGAGGAGAGCAGGTGGGCAAGCAACACGAGGGAGGTGCAGGCGCACATGGCCTTGGCTGTGGTGCACAGAGGACCTTCATTGCCGCCCAAAGGAAAAAAATATTAGAGGGAACATTGGTTCTGAGGTGTGTAGAATACTAAGGGGCCGATTAATTTTTTGTTGTTTGAGTCGTGGTCTTCTTAGGAATAATTTGGTCTAGAGAATCTATCGACCATTCCATAATCACGTTATTGGCAGTTTGGGGGTCTGAGTCAAAACAAGGTGCGGACATCGTTAGAATTCCTCTCCAACTATTCCAATTTAACTTAGACCATAACCATCTTTGACTCCCTTACATCTCTGGTGGGGGGGGAGAAGGATCAGGTACCCTGAAGATTATAGGGATCAGGTAATGATCTGTCAAGAAAAGCGGTACTGGGTCGCAGACCTGTATTAAAGGATTGTTAGTAAATATAGGATCCAAAAGATGGTCTCCTTTTGTGTCAAAGCCCTGACCTTTTGTTCCAATTGGTTTGCTGCTGTGTCCTTTTCTAAGATCTACTGCTCGGGAGTCACTCACTTACTCTAAGTGCAGATTTAAGTCCCCCAGTATTGTAAAGTGGCTATACTTAGTATTCAGATTCGAAACTGATTCCGGAAACGATTGAATAAATTTACCAGAAGGGCCTGAGGGCAGATAGATTAACACTTCTACAAATGTAGATGTACAGGACATTGTGACGGCAAACTTCAAGCTTCCACACTCAGGGGTTACGGGGGAATCTATTTGGCAAGTCAGACTAGCCTTCAGAATGATGGTCAGTCCTCCACCTTTTTTTTTGTCTATCCATATGTACAATATGGTAATTAGGGGGCAAGGCTTGAACAATATCTGGACCCGATTCCCTATGAAGTCAAGTCTCCGTAAGGAAGTGTGCAACGTGTTTAGCATCTTCCAGAAAGGAGAAAATATCTAGTTTATGGCATGGGAGAGACCTGCGTCTAACAAATACATATTGCCTCCCAATTTAAGTAAGGGTTTACCAGTTGGCAGTTCAGCAGTCAATTTATAATCACACTACTTACAACTGTTATCCCCCTACAACAGATTCATACCGTGCCTGCAGCCCTCTCTAGGCACTTCTCTTAATTTAAGCAGGGAGTCTCTTGAATAACAGCTGATATAGAAAACTGATGAAACAGGGTTCCTGCCCCTAGTTCCGTTTGGGCACGGACGGGCACAGATGGGCTTGCCTTTGGCGCGCCACTGGCATGCCCGTTGCACACGTCTGCAGCACATCCGCTGTCCCACCATGCTTTTATCCTTAGAGAGTCAACCACTAGAGCGCTGACCAGTGTTAATGACTCTATGGTTAGACTCTATGGAACTAATATGCCAACAGTTCACCTGCCTGAGGAAGACCCGCCGTGCCGATCAGTTAATCACGCACCACTTTGGGTCGAAACGTCGACGTGCTTCTGATAATCCTGACCCTACTTTCTCCGCCCCACGTGAAACGGAAATTCAAAACCCCAAGCGGCGCTGAGCTTTATGTACCAAGGGAAGGATGTCCTTTGAATGACCATTTTTCAGCATTTCGTACTGCAGTGTGTATATCTTGTTCACATTCAGCACTTTTTTTGCACCTTCTCTCACCATATCACTTGCGCCGTTGGAACAAATTGTATGTTCATGAACTTTGACAGGCTGTTAATGTCATTTTGACACCATAACATGTAAAGAACCTATAGATTTATCCTTAAATACAGATCTTGATTGATTGAATTTTGGTGTTTTTGCTTTTTTTTTTGTGTGATGCATGCTGTTTGCCTTTACTTCTCTTCACTTTTCATTGATTATTACTGAAAGGTTTGAGTATTGTTATTCAGTAAACCTAAAATCAATTCTGTACCTGACAGAACCAACATTTTCCATATACTTTGTAATCTCTACATAGCGCTCTGCCACCCACTGGCTTCTGTCCATGCTATATATAATCAAAACACCACTAAAAAAACATAATTAAATATGTGGTCTGGGATGAACAAAGTCTGTTTAGAACAAGCTCCAAAATTAATGAAATTAAATGAGTACTTAGGCCGGGTTGAAACAATAAAATGCCCTGCCTTTTAATTTGCTAAATCTATTCATTGAGATTTGTATGTAACCCAATTTCAATGAGCATATGATTTCGGTACCAGGTAAAAACACCAGCGTATAACGAACATCTTCACAAGCATACCTGTAATAACAGTACATTGAGTCAAAACATGAAGGTATAAAACTAAAGAAACATGCTGCAGTGGAATGAAGGCATTTAAGGCACCGAGCATCAATCAATCCATAGGTGAGTGATCCCATGAGGGACTGGTGGAAGGTAGCTGAGCTAGCCTGTAAGGGCCCCTGGAAGCATAAAGGCTAATACAGAGTACTTGTCTTTTATACAAGGAGAAGCCCTGGGCAGGACATTGATCTTATTGCACTGCTGGGAGGGTGGTGTTGATTATGGAGCCTAATTACCCCCACACTAACCTCCCTGAGAAGCCTGTGACTGCTGGCCCTCTCTACCAGTCAGAGTAAAGTGTGATGTACTTAACTCAGTTTACTCAGCCATAAAAGGGTGGGCCCGAAATAGCAGTGGTAAAAGGCCTCAACCCACACAGTGGTGGCCTAGTAGCCACTGCCTGCTCCATGACCTCCTGAATGGGGTCTGACAGGAACTGAGGAGCAATCATCTCTTGCACAACCTGAAACTGCCCCCTCATAGGCTGTCCTTTGAAATGTCCCTGATAGTATAATCAGATGGATTGTCTTTCTAGATAGCAGCTATCAGAAAACCTTTCTTGGAGGCAGTGCTCTTAGCAAATTATTAAATAAATAAATGAATAAACATTTCTACACTTTCTTAGAAGCCCCTGCTCTATGATTGTACATCAAATCAATCAATCAATTAATCAATCAATCAGGATTTATAAACCGCTGCAAATCACCCGGGAGGGTCTCAAGGTGCTGGAGATGCGGACTGCTTCATGGAGAAAGCAGTGAAAAACGAGGCAAAAGCAGCAGAAAACACTCAAAAAGGAGGAGAGGAAGGAGAAAACAGTCAAAAAAATGAGGCAAAAGCAGGAGAAAGCACTCAGAAAAGTGGGGGTAAAGGAAGGAGAAAGCAGTAAAAACAAAGCAAAAGCAGGAGAAAGCAGTCCGAAAAACGGGGAGGAAGCAGAGAGGTGCGGCAGCACAAGAGAGATGGGCCTGCGGCTTGCTCAACTCTGTTGCCTCCATTAAGTAGGTTCTGGGAGGAGGGAGGGGCGCTGGGAGGTGCTGGGCGGGGCTAGGTAGGCGGCAGAAAAACGGGCGGCAGGTGGGAGTGGAAAATGAGGTAAAAAACAAGGTGAAAAATGAGGAAAAAGCAGGCGAAAGCACTCAGAAAAACAGGGGAAGGAAGGAGAAAGCAGTAAAAAACAAGACAAAAACAGGAAAGAGCACTCAGTAAGATGGTGGGGGGGAGCAGAAAACACCAAAAAGGATGGAAAAGCAGAAGAAAGTGCTCAGAAAAACGAAGAGGAAGCAGAGCGGTGCAGCAGCCGTGGAGAGTTGGGCCTGGGGCCCATACAGGAGCACCACTGCTAAATCCCATCTGACCTACAAATGTATTTGCCATACGTGTTCCTGTGCTCCTCCAAGCTAATTTCCAAAGTCACCACACAGGTCTGCCATTCTGATCATCCTTAGTCATTTCCCATATGAGAAATAGCTCATCTTTGGGAGGGGAGGCCATGCTATGTGCAACTCCCCCGTTACTCCTCTGCCTCTGTGTAACTATTGAAAGCAGGAGCAGATGATAGGGCCATACATACCATACAATTATGGATGGGTAAAAAGTCAATAAAGGGGATTTTTTTTTAATCTCAGAGGGTTTTGAGTGACATCATAGAGCACTGGATCATCGCTATCGTCTATTTGATGTCACTCAGAACTCCTCTGTGAAAACATACCTGTTATTCACTGTTATCCATTTATAATTCTATATACTAACAAAATAAAAAAAGGTTTTCTACCCTGTCTCTAAAATAATTCTACTAATACAAGCAAGGGCCTTTGCCTTTGGTCAAATGTTAAATTCAAATTGATTGTAATCTTTATTTTTATTGATCCCAAGTTAACCTTGTTAATTGTACAGAGTATCACAACTGTTTTGTACTTTTAACAGCGGAGAGAAAGCGTTCACTGGGCAAGGACTACCACCCCCTGTGTCTGAAGTGCAACCATTGCAAGAGGCAGCTCAGCCCCAGCCAACATGCAGAGGTAAGCCCACATAAACAAACTAGCTACAGACTGTCAGCAACCATTTGACCCATACAATGGCTGTCGAGTTACACTATAAACCAGGGAGAGACAAGAATAAGTGACATCCATCAGAGGGATTTTCGTTATGGTTCTCAAAAAGTGCCACATGCGTTGCTTCGGGGAACAGTTGTGCTTCGTAGCAAGTAAATATCTTGTTATTTACCATATGAGGTTTATCCAAGTAGTTTGTAGAACACAGTGGAGGGCTGCTATGGCACTGGTAACAATATGTAGATCAGCTCACATCAGTTGTGATAGAGGTAATTACTGCTTGATAAATGGTGCATAAACAAGTTGTATGGTCTCCAAAACAGGATCGTCTTTTCTTTGGCCAACAACAATCATCTGGTGTTAACGTGCTAAAGTGGGCAACACAGGCATAGAGAAATGCTCTTTGCATGCATGAGCACATTAGAGTCAGACCCATAAAATAAAGACAAAAGAGAACTCTAGTAAATACTTTCAATGGGCGATGTCGAATATTGGCTTCCATTTTACCCGTTCATGTAGCTCTGTAATTAGAAATCAGTGTATGGCCATCAAACATCTGCTTTGAAAATGTAAACATAAATGGTACGAGTCAGCACGAAGGCTCTGTTCATACACTGGGGCATATTCTCAAGGACTCATCGCCGAGTTAGCGGCACTTTATCGCAGCCAAAGTGGGGATAAATTCATCGCACTATTCACAAGCAGGTGCTAACAGCCAATATCACCAGTTTTCCCGCGATAGCAGCCGCAAAAAACATCGCCACGGATGACACCGGCAACTAACGCTAATGAGATGCAGAGTAGGCGTTCCCGTGCAAAAAGCCGCGAAAACACCACTCCGCAACCTTCTCAACGACCATCCAGATCGGCGATAAGATTCAAAAACATGCGATAAGGCGCGTTAGCAGCATGGATTTAACACCTGCTCCTACCTGGTGTTAAGTCGGATGACAACCTGCATCATAAAAGGGAGCCCAGCCCACAGCCACACCAGAAGAACAACAGATGCCATGGAGCTACTGATCATGCAGCTCGGAGCCCCAAGAGGGCCACAACACCCACCGCCACCACCGCCAGGAACGCCACCCCCCCAGGACCCCCCTCCCCCCAGACTACCACAGAGGCAGCGCAGACAAAGACACCGGACCTTCCGAAAATGCACCAGCCTCGGAGACTTAACGCCAGAGGAAGTCATTGCCCACTACAGGCTCAAAAGGACAACCATCCTCCGCATCCTGACCCTCATTGCCCACAGGCTGACGGTACCAACACAGCGGAGAACCAACATCCCTCCGCAGACAAAGCTGCTGGCCGTGCTGCACCTGTTGGCCTCTGGGACCTTCCAACCAACAACTGCCAGAGTCGGAGGAGTCTCACAGCCAGCCCTGTCAAAGTTCCTCACACCTGTCTTGGATGCCATCATCAGCTTGGTACCCCAGCAACTTTACTTCCCACACACTGCGCAGGAACAGCTGGAGATCAAGCAAGGCTTCTACGCCATAGCTGGCTTCCCGCACGTGTTGGGGGCAATCAACTGCACACATGTACTCCTTGTGCCCCCTGCTGCCACTGCACACAATTACCGCAACAGGAAACACATGCATTCCATCAATGTGCAGGCAATAGTGGACCACCGGGGACTCTTCACCAATGTCGTCGCCAACTACCCAGGCAGTGTGCATGATTCCTTCATCTTCCGACAGTCCATCATCAACCAGCGCTTTCAGGATGGCACCTATGGAAATGCACTGCTCGTCGGTAAGTAACAACTGAACACACCACACACCTCAACTCCACCAACATACAACTCACAACTCTGGGAATGCACACGTCACAAAATCAAATACAACATGACAACCAACATTCCCACATTCCAGACACGACAACACAACTTACTGTGGCAACCTGGGCTAGCCATGTACACAAGCCATCAACGGCATGGCACCTCAGCCACACAATAGCAGAATGTGGGGAGTGGTGGGAACCAGGCATGTGCGAAGGAGGCAAGTGACACATGAATGTGAATGTACACAATGCCAAGTGTGGCGTGGATGTGCTGGACAGACTTGAGTATGCAGACCACAGACATTTCCATGTCGACATACACTGCTGGTGTCTGGAGTGTACTGGACAGTGGACGCAACCATGTTACCGCAGCCAGTGGGGAAGATCGCAGAAATGTAGCTTGTTACGTCCCCCCTGTAAGCGTGAGCGGAGTGAGCTGGCCCGGCGTACGCCAGGCCAGCGTAGGGGTGTGAATAAAAAGCCTGTTGCTCTGGGCGTGGTTCTCTTCCGGAATGGCCAACGTGTCTGCGAGGGCGGCGCCTCTCACCCCGCCACGAGGCCGACGCCGTGAGCGGCGGTGCCTGCGATCCTGTGCGCCTGCTGCACCCCAGGCCGCTGGTCCCAAGACCCGTCTTGCCCGCCCCAGCCACCAAGGCCTCACTGCTCACCTGCCGACACCGGTGTGTGTCAAAGAGGGTCCACCACGTGCCGGTGTAAGCTCCAAGCCCGAGGCACACGACCTTGGCAGCCTCCTCAGACCATCACGGCCTCCGCGACACAGGCCCCCAGCACTCCTTTTTCGTTGATGTACTCCACCGCTGCCTCCGGCCTACACTGCAGTCCAGTAGGTCACACATTTGGAACTGAGTCTTGATTTTTCAATGGCAAAGTCCATATCATTGTACGCAAGGATAGGAGTAAGAGGAAGACGCGGTTCAGTCCGGAGGAAAAAAGGATCCTCGTTACGGAGGTGACCGAACACTACCAACAACTGCTCTGGTGCCACTAACTCTGTGCATCGCAAGCCAAGGACACGTGGCTGGGGGCCCCTGCTGACCGCTGCCTCCGGCCTACACTACGGTCAAGTAGGTCACACATTTGGAACTGAGTCTTGATTTATTTATGGCAGAGTTTATACCATTGTACAGGCCTCATCGCAGACTGCATCCCCTTTCAGCTCTGGTGCCACTGACTCCGTGCCCTGAAATTCATGGACACTCTCTGGTTGAACTTTGGTGGCGTCTGAGTCTATGGCCTGGGGGTCGTCTTCATCATCATGTAGCTGATACTGACTTGGTGTCAATAATGAGTCTGTAGCATTCATCTCCTCCATATTGCCTGTGTCTGCTTGGTACTGCCCTCTCTATCATGCCCTGGAAGAACACCTTCCACTGTCCCCCAAAACCCTCCGCGACATTCACCTTGGCCATCGACGAGGACCCGCTCAGCTCTCGTGGCCCTACCTCAGTGCACCGGTAGTCACCGTCCCGTGCGGTGTTCCATGTGCCGGCCGCTGTGCATCCGGGGCCACTAACTCTGTGCAGCTCGTCATGGACCCTTGCTGTTTGAACTGTGAACTTCTGATTGTCTGATCACTGTTGTAGTTGTTGCCAGCACCAACCACTCCTTGAGGGCTGGCTCACACTCACCCCACACCCATCCAGCACAGGCGTCACTGGACATGTGACCCTGGCAATAAAAGGGGCCGGGCGCACGTGCCCGTAGCCAGTTCCACAAACTATCTAAGTGTGTCCGTGTGGTCATTGTGTATGCATGAGGGCCCTGGGCCCTACCACATTGCATTGTGCTGTGTACAGCGGACGCAACCATGTCACCTCAGGCAGTGGGGAAGACCTGGGACATGTAGCTGTGTAGTACCCCCCTGTAGGCGTTGCCGGAGTGGGCTGGCGTACGACAGTCCAGCGTAGGGGTGTGGATAATCACCCCGGCGCTCTGGGCGTGGTTAAGTGTTGGGCTTGTCAATGAAGTACCTAATGCGTGTGTCTCTGTTGTAGTGTCGGCGCCACCCGTCCCGCAATGGACAAAGTTGCAATGTAACATGCCCCCGGAGTGCGGGCTCGGCCGAAGGGATAAATGAATGAGCGCAAGCCCGCTCGGGTCCGGGATCATACATGCCAACTGTTGTGTGTGTATCGCTATTACAGCAGCATAAGCCAAAGGTCTTGCCTCGACCGCATCGCAAGTTCAGCCAGCCATGAACTCTACATCTGTGTCCGCCCTATCCTTACCATAGGCCTACACACATGTGGCCGCCCACCTTCAACGCACAACATCACAGTGTCGTTGTCAGGCTTGTGGACATGCGCAGACAGGCATGACAATGGTGTGCCGTAGGAGTGCAAGTGATGCAACCGCGCAGCGCACACAAGTAAATCGGCTCGGGGGGAGGGAGGAGCAGCAGTGAGGCTACGTAATACACATTGATGGAGCAAATTTGCTACAAGCAGTACATGTCAAACAGGAATCACTGTGACACACATATCACACGGCAATCAACTAGTGAGCCTGCCAACACATCATGCAGAACCAACTATTGACTCATGTCTCTCTGCACTGTCACAGGTGATAAAGGATATGCACTCTGCCCTTGGATGATGACACCCCTCCCAGCCCCGAACACACAGGCCCAGAGGCAGTACAATTGGGCCCACAAATGCACCAGGGGCATCGTGGAACGCACATTTGGCGTGTTGAAGTCACGTTTCAGGTGCCTGGACATCACAGGTGGAAGGCACCTGTACAGCACAGACATCGTGTGCAAGATGATTGTTGCATGTTGTGTGTTGCACAACATATGTGTACACACCAATGCCCCATGGATCCAAGTGCCAGATGGACTGGACGATGATGAGGAAGATGAGGCAGGTGGACCACACCCCACTGCAGCTGCAGCAGGAATAGCCCGTAGGAACAACATCATTGACAATTTCTTCACATGAGGTTGTCACATTGTGACAGTCCTTAGCAATCATGAGACAGTACAAAATTACCACAGGCACAGCATGTGCAAATAAATTCATTACAACACACATTCCCTGAGTTTCTGTATGTGTGCTGCAGTGTGGCACAGGGATCAGGGACATGATCCAGAGTCATTGTGGGTGTGCAGTGTGCTGTACTTAATTGTGCATGTGTGCCATTGTGCCCTTCTCCCCCCTTCCCCCCAGGCCCTGGTCGGTACTCACCCTGTTGATGTTGTGTCAGGTCATGTTGAGCAGTGTCCCGATCCCCAACTCCTGGCACCGTATCCCGACTGATGACTGTGGCCACCATTTTCTCAATGTCATCCAGCTCCTGGTGTGCCGCTGGTCCCCCACCTCCAATCTGCGTTGCTGCTTTCCTGTTGGCATCAAGTTTCTTCTTGGTTTTGCCCATCACATCATTCCAGCGCCTCTTGACCTCTTCCATTGTCCTCCTCGACACTCCGACTGCATTCACGTTGTTCACGATGTCCTGCCATATTTCCGTTTGTGTTGCCGATGACACAGTGGAGGTGACGAACAGTTGTTGGTAGTGTTCTGTCACCTCCGTGACGATGATCCGGTTTTCCTGCGGACTGAACCCCGTCTTCCTCTTCCTCTTCCTCTTCTCCTTGCCCTTCCCCGGCCCCAGGGTTCCTGGCTGGTCGTTTGTGGGGCTTGTGGGGTTCGCGTTGTCCTCTGCACTCGGTCCGGGTGCGTCCATGGCGCTACGCAGTTACATTTTTTTCTTCTCTGCTTTTATAGTGCATTTTCCCGCATGTCGCGTGGGAATCGCAGGCCTGTCGCTGGTTATCGCTGATTTTTGTTTCGCGATTTCGGACATCGCAACTTTTTTCGCGTTGGTGTTTCGCATTTTTTCGGCGTCGCGTTAATTTTAACGCAGGTATTTGTCGCGTTATCGTGAGACTATCGCATGGTGCCGCCGGGTTGAGAATGCTGCGTTAACACGGTGTTATTTTCCCGCGATAGACTGCGATGTGAGAAGTTGCGTTAAGCGAATTTGGCGAAAGTTAACACACGTCCTTGAGAATATCCCCCACTGTGTATCCGGGTTGTGAGAAGGCTGTGAATGGTACAGTGTGTGCAGTGGAAGCAATGCATCAAGGAGGATGTAAGATATGTCCTGTGTGCTCTGGGAATGGGGGTTTAGGACTCCACAGAGCACCTACTGCTGACCCAGAAGGAGATGAGGAGGAAGGAGGGCATGTCTGAGAGGTATGTGCAGTGCTTAATTTGAGCCAGAGCTTTCAGGTGCTGAGCACCGGCACTTAATTGGTTTCCGGTGCTCAGCACCGGCACCTAATTGTCAACACCATACTTAGGGCAGTCTGCCACAAGGTGGCGCTGCTAATGTAATTTAGAGATGAGCAGTATAACAGTTGTTTAGGACTACAATATACATTAAAATAGTGCTAATACCTGCCTCCCCAGCCATTCCTTTAGCTTTGGGGACCTGGAATAATCTGAACTGGCATATTTACATGCGAGAGAGATGGTTAGTAGTTGCTTTGGCAGCGATGACAGGGGCGATGGGTGGTGCAAGCTGCAGTGGCCTCTCGGTCAGAGCCCTGGCACTTAATATTTTACAAATTAAGCACTGGGTATGTGAAAGGCACGCGAGCAATAGAGCTAACAGGGCCGGCTAGGTCAGAGTGAGAAGCGTGGTGACAGGTCATCTCACAAAGGACACTCAGCAGCAGATTGTGGCCAGATATCACCATGCCCTAACATCAGTACTCTGGCTGAGTACGAGCGAGGAGCAGCAGAGCCTCCTCATAAAGCCATCCCCTGGATTCCTAATTCAAGCTCCCCAACATGTGTTAGAGGGCATGTTCACACATCAGGGGCACCAGAGCTGACCAAGTCGAAAGGGGGAAGGAACTAACAGATTTTGTGCAAAGTATCCACACATCGATGAAACTTGGGAAGGAAGTCAAGACAGTGTGTTCTCGGAAAGGAAGAAAAGAAACACAACTTTAATTTGGCAGCAAAGCACAGAATTTATTTACACATTCGATGGGGGAAGAATAGACTTCTGTGAACCAAACTTCCCGTGGTACATAGGCAGGTGGAGAAATATATACTGTTTCAAAGTTAAATACGTCACATGCATAATTATCGAAGAAACTTCTAGCAGGCATTATTGTCAACAAAAGGCAATACTATTTGTGATTTGATACATTTCTATGCTAGCTTGGTGTCCTTGGCCTGTCAGGTTCTGAGGAGGGAGGACCTACTCCTACATGTCTGCGACTCTGTGAAGCCTAACATCCTGGCTGTCCAACAGTCTATTCTACTTTTATCAACATATTTTTATTAAACACGTGTTTCCTATGAAGCGGGCATGTGGCCTTCACTGCTATGGTGGCTGCCTAAATATATTTCTCTACTCTACGAAAACAGGCATCTGCTTTCTTCTCTCCAACTCTTAACGCTATGTGTGCTACTTTTCTTTCTGCTATTGTAGCAAGACTGGGCCTGTATTGGTCTTTCACTACATACATTCGTACACGTTTTCCTGCCAATGTTTACATTGACACTTAGACACTTTTTCCATTGTCTACAAGTGGCTGTCTGACTTTGGTGATAGCCGCAGCGAAGTGAGGCTCTGTGCCCAGACCTCCCTGATGCCTTATATTGGGTCTAATAGTTTAAACCCACTTGGTATGTAGCATTCTCTTGTCTTTGGAATACTGAGTGTAGGGAGCCCATCTTGTTCTAGGAAATAATTCTACTTCTCCAGAGACCCTTTTCTACTGTGTGATGATTGGACTGCAAAGTGTATATCTGGGTCAGTCCTTGTTTTTGATTGGGCCATCTGCAATTGCTTTTAGCCTGCAAAGGGCAGCTCTACGAGTCTAAAGTTGTTTAGCTTTTAATTTTTTTTTACCTGTAAGTCATTGTAATTATTGGTCTCCCAATGTTTTAAATATTGTATAAACTGCAAACAAGGTAATAAATCAGACACAATTTAGGTAGACATGATTTGTCAGTTTTCTCCAATGCTAGGAAGAGTGCATTTAATTCAGCAATTTGTGTGGTTTAGTCACCCAAAGGCATCACACGTATATTTGGATTTTAAATTCTGAACCCTCGAATCTCCCTTGCATTTCCACACAAGCTGCGACGTACCGATGTTTTGCGACTGTTGCTGGCTATGTTGATCCATCGGTGCTGATCCATCAGTATATCAGATTCTCCCAAAATAGTTTTGTAGACTGGGCTTCAGGAATTACCTGTCAATGTTGTATGAATTCTTGTGTTTTTAATGTAGAATCATATTCAAATTGTACATCAATACCAACTTGACTTGCAGTCCATTTCACCCAATGGGCATGTAATACCCATGAATGTTGGATGCTTCATTTAGTTGCAGCTTCCAAATATGGTATTGGTGTTAATATAATTAATTTATTTCCTTGGATGGTGGGCAGCTCTTTGATAATTGCAGTTTGCAATGCAGCAAGTATTTTATATATCAGAGCAAATCGCTCCTCAGCTGAAGTAAACAAGTCTGATTTATATGCAAGATTACTAGGTAATATTCTGACCATCACATTAAATGAGTTTTCCTATGTTCATAAATGGGATGTTGTAAGCATGTCTCTATGTAAATCTATGAGTATTTGGATATGTTTCTGCTTCCAACCTTTTCTGGAAATGTGGGTGTAAGGAACTGATATGAAAACCTTATGTTCTCAGCATTTTGTGGCAAATGTTTTGCTGAAATTCAGAAGTCCCACTAATGCCTATGATTCCCTGAAGGAATTGAGAGGCTTGAGCTTCACACATTTTTCTAAGGACCCAGGTGCAAGTCCTTTTTATTCACTAGTTAATCTGTATCTTGAAATCATTTCATTCGAAAAGCATATTTTGGATTTCATGAAATTCAATTTATAGACTGCTTCAGTTTGCATTGTAACTATACTATCTATATATCGTAAATGTTCTTCCAGATCATCATCCACATAGTATACAATAATCAGGACACATTGCAATACTTGAATAGTTCTTGAAGTTAATACCTGCAGGTTGGTTTTATACCCCTGGGGGAGTTATGTAGAACCTCCTCCTAATGTAAATGAGGTTGAATAATATGATTATGGTGCCAAAGGTTGTCTAGAAAACACATTTGCGAAATCTAAGTGGTTTTGTATTTTTTGTGCGTTAATTGCCTCATTAATCCAGTGCTATGTGCATTGTAATGCATATGTTTTGCTATATAAATTTAAATTGTGATAGTGTAATTTAATTCTCCAAGACATATAAGGCTTAAAAATTGGGTGAACAGGGGTATTACTATTCCATGATACTGTAGTTCATCTACAATTCATTTAAGTTTTTTTTGTGCTTCCAGTTTTCATGGCACTTTGCTTTTGAACTTACAGTTAATTTCTCGAATGAAGCATGTGTGGTGATGCACCTTTATCCCAACACGCTTGGGCCCTCATTTATGGGGTTTTGGCGTAAGGCAGTGCAGCAAGTGACCTTGCTGTGCTGTCCTACGTCAAAGTGAAATGACAGGAATGCACTGAATTGTATCCAGAACAGTGCATTCATGTCCTTTCTCCCTGCGCCTACAGTGCTTTGGCAGCCTAGCGCCAATGAAGGCACCCTTGCATCATGATGCAAGGGTGCCTGTGTTGTCAGCTGGATTGTTTTTGTGCAGGAAGGGGCCCCTTCCTTTACAAAAACAATCCTGAGAGGCTTTTTTCTCTTTCTGTGTGTGCTGCAGAATGGAAAGAGAAAAAAATGAGAAGTAAAGTTATTTCTCCTCATTACGCCTCACGTTGGAAGGCGTAAGGCTTTGGCGCATCCCCAGATTTACATGGTTTTGTAAATCTGAGGAAGCATCAAAATCCATGGGCGCTGCGTGGGAACACCCCCCGCAAAACCCACGGAACGCCTCCAGAGCGCAGAGTAAGGAAACGCAGCGATTAGCGCTGCCTTGCCTTACTCCATTTCAATGAGGCACTTCAAACCCACACGAAGTGGCATTGTGTGGCCTCATAGATACAGTTTCAAGGTTTGCGCCACCGGAGCATCACAAAAAGTATGCCCTTTGGTGTTTAAATAATGCAGGAGCCAGTTGTACTGCTCCCTTTGTGGCATACTGGTCCTTAAGCTGGTGGGGCACTAGCGATGAAATGCACCCATTACAACTTCCTCCCCTAATGGAGCCCCTACCTTAACTTGTAGGGGTTGCTTCTTCTGCAAGTGTTTGGTTGTAGGAAATGGTCAAATGAGAAAAAAAAAATCAATGAGATTGTTTGTTCAATGTTTCCTTCGATTTGTTTTTCAACTGTATCAATTGCATTCAGTTCATTTAAACGCACATCAGGCATTTTTATTTGTACGTAGTCATTAGCCTCCTGAGTGATTAGATGCGGTTTGAGCTTCTGTTTGGCTATAGCTATTTCCACTGATCTTTCCGAAACAGCCACTGCCCATGTTCCGTTCCTCAATAGAACTCTCTTTCTGTGAAGCATCTTGTTTCCCTGCCACAGTTACTCTTTTCATCTTGAAAGGTGGTTTTGAGGGTCCTGGCTCTCATCAGTCTCCTTCTCTCTGCTTATAGGTTTGTCCCTTGTCAGGTCTTTAGGTAGAATGAGCACATTTGCTTGACTCAGCCATCTTATCTCCATGATCATGTGAAGAGTGAGAAAGCACAGAGGATTGAAAGATCTCTGCAGCTCTTATTTCTCTTTTATCCCTCAAGTTATACCCTCCCTGTTCTTCATCTTTAAAATAAAAGTGTGGTTTCATTTTACATTAACCCCAGAACCTCATACTCTCCCCTTGGGATATTTGTGGTTATGGTGTCCTTTCTTTTGGTAGATTTCTACTCTCCACTCTAGTTTTTAATTTGGGTCTTTGTAGTTTCACCCCTAAGGTATCCATCCCCACGAAGATATAAACTTGAGATATTATACTCTACAACTCCACGTCTTTCTGATCTTGTGGAGTAGTAGCATATCTTTGGCGAATAGCCAATAGTGCTGCATTGCTTTTAATATTACCAATCACATTTATCCCTAAATCTACTGCAGCTAAAACTCCATGTTATTACTGCATTTGTTTCAATAGTTGTGGCAACAGTGCAATTGAAGGCATGCCATGCGTAGTCACGTGTAGGGTAGCAAATATACTTGCCCAATGACTGATTCTGTTGTAAATTTGGTACCATACCCATCAGTAAACAGATATTTAGTATTCAGAGTTTACTCTGTGCAGTAGAATGAAGAAACACTTCTTCTAATTGATAGGTCTTTCTTGCTAATCAAAATGGTATTTCATTCCGTTTGGTTGGGCAATGCCCTGGTATAGAATTTATTTTCTGTCAATTTACAGTTGTGACCTGTGTCTGTGTGGGTGTTTGCACAGCCTCTATGATCTCACTATCTCAGTACCACAATGTTGCTAAATGTACTGCCTCGATCGTCAATGTATGTTTGTAATCCCAGTGAGTGAACATTTCTCTAGTTTCTGCTAGTGGCAGGCTGTCTCGGTCTGGTTGCGGTGTGTATGTAGCAAGTACTGGCCATGTCTACCCTGGCATTGTGAGTGGACCTAATAATACTCTTTGCACTACATATAGGAGCTTTCCCTAAAATAAGTGTAAATGTTCAGCCAGATAAATTAGTCAAAAGTACTTTAACATACAAAATAGATCATATTGGCATGGGAAATCAATCTTGACCTACTTTGTAAATAGCCTCACTGCATCAGCAGCTTCTAGTTCAATCCAGGAGTAAATTAACTCCGTAGTATATACAGTCTGCTCTGACCACTAGTACTACTTTGTTCCCACTTAATAGAAGTCTACCAGCCTTCAAAATGGAAGTAAGTGCAGGGCCTACATTTTCGGGGATCTCAATTTCCTCCAACTCAACCTCCATGGGTTTTCCAGCCATTGTTCACATTATTGAGGATATGGACTAATCCTTTGTATCTGTTAAGTGCTTAACAAACCTCAGCAGGAGGATAGGTTAGGATAGGAACCCACTTGTAGAGCGCACTTATACCCGAGGGTGTCAAGGCGCTAAGGCAGACAAAGAGGAGAGAGAATAGAGGCACAGGGGCCACAGCCTAGGACGCAAAAAAGAGTAGAGGACACCTCTCCTATCTTTGAGTAGTATCATAAAATACCTCTGCACATCAGTGGTTACACTATGTCTGTATGGGTGTGTGTGTATAGGTATAGCTTAATTCAGGGTTTCAGCCCTCAAGGACCCCTAAAGTTCATGCCACGCAGACAGGCCCCATGGTGTGAACCACCCCATTAGGGGGATGGAGGGAGGCACATATGGTTACCTCTCCTTAGCCCCAAAGGGTAATATGTATTGCACCTTTGTGAGAAATTGTTTGTTGGTTGAGGAGGGTGTGAGCCCTCCTCAAACAACAGCAACAAAATCCCTGTCAGTGTGAACCACAAAGTCAATAAATTAACCTGTGCTTAACCCTCTGGTAGCTTGGCACAAAAGCAATCACGCTTAACTTAGAGGCAATGTGTAAAGTATTTATGCATCACTTAAAGAGTAATAACTTGAAAACACAACGAAAGAAAAATCCCACACACATTTAGAATAAAAGAGTAAATTTGAATCAATTATTTTACAGTAAAATGACAAACATCCAAACAGTAGAACTAGAGTTTTTTTTTTTTGGTAGTCACCCCTTTCTTAAACTATAGTTTTAAAAAAACTTGTTTTTCATTTGTTAATGTAATGTATCAGTCAATATAGAATACAATTTCTGGCACGGACAAGTTTCAAGAATAAATAGCATATCATGACACATACATGCCAAACCCAATTATGGCATAGCCTGGAAACACAGTGCGGAGGTATACATTCAAAAGCAAGTACGGGCCCTTCCAACATTGGCAGACATGCTTTTTAAGCAATTGTTCACGGGGGACAGTGTACGACATTCTGCCGGGTATTTCCACGCCTCATGCGTAACAGGAGCCCATTCCCCAACTCAGCACCAGCACACACTCACAAGAGGTATCACAGCTGACGGCCGGCAATTTGGTAAGCGAGACCACCCCATAGAACCCATCACACAGCACCACTTGCCTCTCCATCAGCATGCGTGCCCTCCCTTGTACGCAGCAAGTATCCCTGGAATGGGTCCCATGTATTCTTCTGGCGGCTACGAGGTGGCATAAGATAGTGGTAAGCATCTGATTGGGTAATGCAATAGGTCATGTCTACAAGCCACAGCTTCACAGTGGGAAGAGGATACATGGTACCTGGTGTCAAAGTTTGATGGGAGGGACTCAGGGCCTGTCATGTAAGCTTAAAACGCAAAATGGGCTGAGGCAGGGTTGTTTGTTGGCCCCCGTTGTTTTCCCTGTATATTCATGATCTTCCCGGGACTGTAGGTTTGGTGAAGGGTGATCCTCCAAGAATTGGCTTGATGTCCATCGGTTCCCTAAGATATGTTGATGATGTTGCAATACATCGACTACATTGACAAAGTGGGCAGAAGCCCACTTTCTAAAAATAAATATTGCTAAAAGTAAAAGTTTGATCTTTCGTAAGAATGCCTTAAGAATGTGGGTTAAAATATGGGCGACACCCAAACTAGATTTTTCAAAACATATCCTTAGAGACACTGTGTAATGCTAAAACAATTCCCTGGCAGGGATACGTTAAACACACCTTCGTCGAACTGGTCCTTATTGAGATCTTTGATGCCCCAGTTCATATCCCGCCATCAGCTAAAGTCCAGATTAAGGCAGCATATCTAGAAAGGGCGATGTTTAAACATCAGCAGCCTTCCTCTCAGCAACATGTTATAGGTACTTTTAATGATGATTTTCCTAGACAAGAGATTCTATTTCTTTTGTCTTTCATTCTAAACCCACGGCATAGATTTTATTTGACCAGGTTGCACCTGGGCACCGTACATTTCTTGGTGGCATTTCCTACCCAAGGTGGATGGTGGAAATCTTGCCACCATGCCCCTGTGATAACACTTCAAAGCAGTCCACATTGCACTTTGTACTTTTCTGTGCACCTTATAAAACCCTTTGAACAACTTTCTTGCTCCCTCTCCTGAGATCACACACACTTTGCTCACATGAAGAAGGCTTTAGATTCTTGCATTTCCTTGAAATAACATTGAGGAAGCCTCTATTTTATTGTTGCAATCTTTGCACTAATGCACATTCCACTTTTATTATTCAATTGTTCGCCATCCTTTTAAATCTTAAACCAGATTTATTACTGTCCCACTTGAGATTGAACAACTTGTTGTCAACTATGAGGATATTGCTGTTCCATCATTGCAATTTCTGTATTATGAATGAGATTTTAGTGTTAACATTTTGCAATAATGCATATTGCACTTTTACTTAAATGTTCATCTTTTTTTCACAATTTTAAACTCAATTTATTATTGTCTCTCTTGAGATAGAACAATCTGTTGTTAACATGAATTTTATTATCAGGTCCTAATAATTATTTAAGCTTCTTGAAATTTGATAAACTATTGTGGGCTCTAAAAAGTTGGGCATTTTCTTTTGGGATAAGACATGTCTAACTAATGCTCTCAGGATGTTGATGGAACTGCTGATCTGCCAATGTATTTCTTATGTACTGTGTATGATTTTATATATACTACGCTTTTATGATTATTAAAAATCGAATAAAGTTCTTTGACTTGACTTAAGAATGAGGTGGAAATTTAATTGGTACCTAGCCTTGGACAAATTCAAAATAGTTTTATTTTATAGGTTTTATATAGCGCTAGCTAGACCCGAGGGCATCAGATCACTTTACATGATCGAGAAGAACACAGTATAATCAAGTCGCTTTCCATATGATGCAAGACATATTAGATTTTAGAGACACACATAAAAATATACAAAGAAAATCATTAGGCAATGAGCGTGGATTACTGTATGAGGCAACAAGAACAGTGTGTGTTAAGGGAGAGAAAGACCTAATAGACAGCAGAAACGAACAAACAACCGACTTTAACAGAGGGTATAGAACCGTAAAGAGAGATAATTAACAAAGTTCAGTATGCTTAAGTGTTAAAGTATTTGTTGAGGAGGAGGAGTTTCAGGTCTCTTTTGAGGCAAGAGAAGGAGGGGTTGCATCGTAGTTCTCTAGGTAAAGAGTTCCATATGCTGGTTGCATTTCCAGAAAAAGAGCAAATCTGTGTTGATTTCCTTTTTAGTTTGGGAGGTACGAGAAGAAGTGCTATAGATAGCCAAGATGGCCGCCAGGTAGGAGCTCAGCCCTGGAGCTCCCGGGTTTGGGGATCACCAAATCGGTGAATATCCCCTGTTAACCCAGCCATCCACCCCGCATCAACAGACAATAGTACCACAAAGCTAACTACGACTACGATTTTCTAATTTGGAGCCGCTTACCTGCAGTGGGGACCGCTGGAAGGCCCGCTGTATCAGAATCAATGCGCTCGCCCCAGTTCTTCCTTGATGACCACAGAGAGCTGCAATTTTGAGGTGGCTGCAGGACGCCTTCTGAGTGGAAACGACTGATTCGACCTCGATGACCACGACGGATCTCGCCTCTGCTGACCGGTCACACTTGCCCCCGCGGAGCCCTAGGAGGGCTGCAGCTGCGTTGTGGCTGCGGAACGACACAGTGTGGAGCCGACCTCTTCGGCCTCGACAAGCTCGCCTCTACTGACCGGGCACAGCCGCGTCCTTGGAGGGCCAAGACAGCTAAAGGGGCAACTGGATGACCCAGAGAGGTGGCGACCTCCTCTGCCTCTGGCATCGACGGCTGCGTTGAGGAGGGAGGTGGCTGCTTCCGCCTGACTTTGCCGGGGCCCTCGATCTGGCTGGCTCAAAGTTTTGTTGTTAAGGCGTTGCAGGATATTTGGCTGGTCTAAGGCTGGGTGCAGCTGGGAGCAGCCTTGACAGCATCAACAGCGGCGTTGGTTGGGGGCAGGGGTTCTTCGCCTGCCTCCAACGGGGCACTCAGTTATGGCTGGCCCAAGATTTGATCTCCGGGTCGCCACGGGGAAGTAACCAGTCTTCGGCAGTGGGCCGGCCAAATCGGTACCAGTAAAGAAGAGACACCGGCTGGCCCAGAGTTGATCTCCAGGGCGACACGGGGAGGTGGCCAGATCTCCAGGGCACCACGGGGTGGTGGCCGGTCTTCGGCGATGGGCAGGCCGGGTCGGCACCAGTGAGGAGGAGACACCGTCTGCATCCTACATCTGCGAAGGCGCTGGAGAGGGGTGGTGGGTGCTTCCATCTGGGTCCCTCAGTTCTGGCTGGCTCAACGAGGGCTTTGAAGGTGCTACAGGGATATGGACAGTCTTTCGGCCGATGCCTCAGGGATCGGATGTTCGGCGCCCCAATCTTTGATCTTCTTTGAGGCCGCAGGGCATCGCTGACTGGGCTGCATCCGATCTCGAGGCTGCGGTGACAACATCCTTATGTGCGGCCTGATAAGCGTGCTTTGCTCAGGCTCGCTGGCGCTCCGTCTGGAGACTCTCTTTGAGGGTTTTAACCATCTGACTCCCAATCTGCTCGGAGAGTGTACATGGGGCAGTAATTGGAGGGATTGACGAGCTGGCCGGCTACTTTGTTGCAGCTGCCTCCGCAGTATTCTGCGACGAATTGCCTGCAACTGATGCCTATCTGTGTCTAAATAAAAGAGGCTTTTCTCCGCCTTGCTCCATTCATACTGCCTTTTCCTGGGTGCTAAGGAGTGACGCCTACACCCGGTTTCTACCTGGACAGGGTAAGTGTCTTTGCTATCTAAAACTTCGTGCAACAATGGCTGCTCACCTGGAGCTACGAGGTAATGACCTCCTTTAGACTGCTTGGCTTTGATCTTACTACGTCTTTCAAACGAGCCTCAAAATGGAGCATCTCAAGGTTATTCTTCCACTTTTAAGCCAATACTCAAAATGGCCACTGCTCAAAATGGCCTCGAAGATGGTCTAAACCATAACTCTTTAATTTCTGAGTTAGGTACTCTCAGGACCCTTATCAAATGACATTGTTGTTCACTTGAGTAGATTTTAAACAAAAGTGTTGAAATAATTACTTGCCCATCTTGTTTCCCCTTTGAACTGGGATTAGATTTTAAACGAAATTGGTGAAATAATTACCTACGCATCTTGTTCCCACCTTTTATTACTCAAAGTTTATTAATCACTCTTCTCACCGCTCTTGCAGCGCCAAGATGAACATACTCACCTATTAATACTCACCTATTAATAGTCAAAGTTCATTAATCACTCTTCGCACCGCTCTTGCAGCGCCAAGACGAACATACTCACCTATTAACAGTCAAAGTATCAATCACCTGGAAGTCCGCAGTCAGGACAATATTCTCAACTATGGGACAATATCATTAAACACCTGGAAGTTCATCAGTTCAACTATGATGCCGCATTGAAAACTAGGTACATGACTACTCTGCCCTCGGTACTCACTACGCCCCCCCCCTTTCTTGGGGTCTTTACTTCCTCAGACCTACTCCCATATTACTTAATGTGATCCCCATCCCCAGTCTACCGCCCCCCGCCTACTGGCTCACCCCTGCAGTGGCTCTCTCAACACGCACGGGCGAGAGGACGCTCGCTCCCCTTCCCTCTACCAGGACCCCCGACTAATTGGGGCTACCTCTCCACCCCTTATTTGGCTCCTTTAATCGCTACCTACTACGCACCTCAGTCAACATGGCACAAAATACTTATGATGCCTCTAACCCCTTTGTCCAATCTGGCGTAAACTCGGTTAAGATTATCTCCCTCCCCAACCTATTGTTAAAGGCTAAGAAGACCTTTAAGCACAATATCCTCAAGAGGTGGCCCGAAACATTGATATCGGACACATATATCTCAAATAAGGGCACTATAGTGACTGATCTCATCTTCTACACCAACAGAAGAGCGCAGTGGAGAAAGGCCCTCACCTCTATGCTGCGCTCCAAACAGACCAAAACCCTGCATGGCTTTCGTTTAACCACGCTTCCATCCCCGGCCCTTATGGCGGAGCTCCCTTTACAATAATGGCAACGTTCTTATCCAAGCCTCGGACCTGAACCTCAAGCAATTCAATCATGCCTTCTTGAGATTCAAGAACACTCTAACTAACTCCAACACATCCACCGGCAGTCAAAATGTGCCACTCACTGGCTCTGACCCAGAGGCGATTGATGGCCCCTCCTCCCCATTGCCCACGCTCTTGTCTGTTAACACGCTCCCCACAGCTCGACCCAAGTTAACAGAGGCTATCCCTACTTCCCACACCACGAACCCGAAAAACCCACATCTGTCTCTTGCTGGTGAAGGTTTAACTGACCTGAGTACCTCCCACCTTGTTGCTATCGGCACCAATTCTCCTCCTTTACCTTGCCTCACCTCCTATCCTCAATCCCCTGTGTCACTCACTATTCGCCCCAATAACGGGAGTGATGACCACCCTACCAACCCTAACAGTCAGGTAGGATTGGATACTCGTCCCTTAGGCCATGGATCTTCCAATCGCAGGGCCCAGAACCTTGTTGATGTCTCCTATACGCTGACCAATAACAGACACTCACCCACACCTCACTACATGCTTCACCACCCTCTATGCCTCCTAATTCCACTCCGCCTCTCCCTATTCCCACTCCAAGCTCCGATTCCTATCTCGAGTATGACCCTATCTCCCTATGTAACTGTGCCAATGGTCCTACCCAACCCTCTACTAACCCTACCACAGCTGAACCTGTCCTACTTGCGCGGGCTACTCATGCTAATAAGTGCTTCAACAATCATGGCCTTGAGAAGAAGATTGATGACCTCAAGCATCATATCTCAGTAGTCAAAGAGTTGGTGCAAAGCATTCTGCAGTTCTCCTTGATGATGGAGAAGCGCTGGGTCTCACCCCCGTGCAGAGGAATGATATCTACAAATCACAGAAGCTGTACTTAACCAAAGACCTTACCACCTTCTGCTCCTATCATAGCTCCAGCTGGAGCTCGAGGCCTCTACCTAACCACCACTCTCGGCCCCACAGACCCATACCTCAGCTATCTGATGAAGACATTCTCGCCCTGCTAGGGACCTACACTCACTCAAAGACGGTCTCCCAACCCAACTCTACTCTCAACATCCCCTCGATCATTGCAGACCCTGACAGGGAACCGAGTCTTAAACTCAGAAAGGTGAACTTTGAGAACCTACTTCACATAAACACCTCTACTCAAGAAGTGGTCACTTCCAACCTGCACATCAACTCGATGCTACTCACCTGTAGATCAGCTGTGAAACATGCAGCTGATATTTCTGATCTCATCATTGCGCATAACTTGGACCTTCTGATCATCACTGAAACATGGCTCAATGATACTTCCTCCCCAATTCTTGACATCTTAATCCCCCCGACTACTCCATTCTCAGAAGTGATCGATTGGATAAAACAGGAGGGGGCATTGCCTGCATTCATCGCTCCAACCTCACAGTAAAACAATCCTCATGTACTGTCTTATCCTCCTGTGAACAGCTAGTCTCTGAAATCTGGAACAAAGGCAAGAAGATTTGTGTGCTGCACTCGATCTATCACCCTCCTGGTGACAATCTAGTCTTCATAGAGCAAATCATGGAGGTCATTAGCATGAGCTCTGATCAACACTGCCACATATTCCTCGGAGACTTCAACCTTCATTGGAATGACACAAATGATCAAATGGTCTGTTCCTCTAAGACTTTCCTCTCTGACCTCAATTTCTCGCAGCTCTGTAAAGGCCCTACTCACAATAAAGATGCCACTCTTGACCTCATCATTGCCAAAGACAACTGCATACAAATAGGAGAAATCCTACCCTGTGACTGGTCTGATCATTTTCAAATTCCCTTCCTCATCTTAGACAAGGGACTGGGTCGACAGGGTCAACCCCTTAAAGCGAAACAAATGACTCGCAATATGAGAGCTCGACATCAACATGATAACTTCAATCACCAAAAATAGACTACAGCCCCCCCGATGTTTAACCAACCTTGACGATCTTTCTGAGCACTACATTAACACTTTCTCTAACATTCTTGACTCTATTGCTCCGAAACAGCTCAAAAGGATTCCAGTCAAACTTTCTAAACCATGGTTTAATGGTGTCCTAAATGATGAACGGCGCAATCTAAGACTCTCTGAGAGACTCTGGAGAAACTCGCCTTCCACCACAAATCTCTCTCAACTGAGGAAAGTGAGAAGCGTTTACAATAAACACATATGCTTGGCGAAAACCGAACACTTCAGAATTCAACTGGATGGAGCCAAAAAAACTCTTCGAAATCATTAAGGAACAATCTAGCCAATCTTCTAACCAGAGCTCTACTCCGTTATCCCTGCTCCCTAGTGGTGATGATTGTACAGCTCACTTCGCTGGAAAAAACAAGGAAAATAGAGCTGGAGCTATTACCTACCACCCCAACATTGTTATCCAAGATACCGCCCGCAGGATCAGGGGAGGTGGCAGAATCCATGACAATATACTCACCTTTGGGCAGCTCTCTCAAAAACAACGCCTCTTGGAGCAGTTTTCTCCTACCAGACTTCACTGAGATACTTCGCAACATGGCATCCATCAAACCCTCCAACCACTTTGGTGATCCTCTACCCGCCAAGATCTATAAAGATTTAATCTCAGCCTTTCTCCCTCTTTGGTCCAGGATCATTCATGAATCCCTCTTACAGGGAAAGATTCCGCACTGCCTAAAAGTTGGGCAAGTTACTCCCACTCCTAAGAAGCCCAACGCGGACCTATCAGATCCAAACAACTTTCGACCCATCACCAGCAGTATGACTCTAGCTAAATTGCTTGAAAAATGCGTACATTCACAGCTCTGCAAACATATTGAGAAATATCAACTCCTGGATCCTCATCAGTCAGGATTCAGAGCAAGGCACAGCACTGAAACAGCACTAACTCACATTGTTGATGACGCCGTGAGAGCCCTTGACCAAAATGTCCCTTGTCTCCTGATCCTTCTAGACCTGTCCTCAGCCTTCGATACCATCAAACATGAAAACCTGACTGATCTCCTACAACATAGGATGGGAATTTCGGGCCCGGTCCTAAAATGGTTTACCTCCTTCCTTCACAACTGCACGCAAAGGATCAAAGTTAATCATGCCCTCGCTTCCAGTACCCCTGTCCTGATTGGAGTCCCCCAAGGTTCTACGCTCTCGCCCACTCTCTTCAACCTCTTTATGGAGCCTCTTGTGGTCATTCTGAACAGAGCGAACATTCAATACCACATGTATGCGGATGACACGCAATTGTACCTGAAGATCTCCTCGCAAGAAGGCATGAAAACTTTAAATGCTGCACTTGCCCAAACTCAACAATGGTTAGCTCAGAACCATCTCCTACTAAATACTCTCAAAACGGAATTTCTTTTGATCACCCCACCTAATCACTGAGCTCCTACCCTTGACTGGATTAAACACCTAACTGCTCTGAACTGCACACCTCACGTTGTAGACTCTGCCAAATCTTTAGGTATCACCTTGAATAAACACCTAAACATGCAAGCACACATCAGTGCTACTGCTAGGGGAGCCAATTTCCAACTCAACACACTGACGAAAATCAAACCATTCCTCCCCCCTGAAGATCTCAGGCCGGCGGTTCAATCCCTGATTATCCCTAGATTGGAATATGGGCTGGTGAACCTCGCAGGTCTTCCCAAAGCTAGCTTGGCTCCACTCAGAGCTACCTTGAACGCATCGGCCAGACTTTTAACGGGCTCGAGGAAATTTGATCACATTTCACCCGACCTTTTGCAATTAAATTGGTTATCTATTGAAGCTAGAATCCGACTCAAGATAGCTTGTCTGACTCATTAAGCCATACACCACAATACCCCATACTACCTAGCAAATAAGCTTGAGCTATCAGGCTCCAGCCGGAACCTCAGAAGTACGTCCACCCTTCTCAAGAAACCTCCAAGATTCAAAAAGAAAAGATCGTACAACCGTGCGTTCACCGGTCTTGCTCCGAGAATTTGGAATTCCTTGCCACCCGAGATCAGATCCAATCCTTCCACTACTTCCTTTAAAAAACTGGTCAAAAGACTACTAATGAACGAACGTTAACGCGTTGATCATGCTCGTGTGTTTTGTTAATAACCAAAATCTTGAAGTATTTTCACTGATGTTCTATTATATGTTTTACCTTCTTTAGGTTGAGCCTAGAGTAGCGCGCAAGCGCTGCTTCTGGCGAAGCATTATGTAGGGGGTTTTCAAAGCTGACCACACGCTCGTGCGTCGTGGCCTTTTCGGGCGGTTACTCGCGCGGCCGACATCTGTTTCCCATTATCGTGCCCAGACGCGGGCGCGATAATTGGAAACACATGCCGGGAAAGGCCATGACGCACGAGCGTGTGGTCAGCTGAGCAGGCTGCCGCGCCGCTCGCCCCCGCTCCTCCATTGTTACCACGCGGCCGACATCTGTTTCCCATTATCGTGCCCAGACGCGGGCGCGATAATTGGAAACACATGCCGGGAAAAGGCCATGACGCACGAGCGTGTGGTCAGCTGAGCAGGCTGCCGCGCTCGCTCGCCCCCGCTCCTCCATTGTTGTCCTTGTTTAGGTATAGGATTGCCCTAGTGTCTATGGCAGCGGTGGGCCACCGCGTCAGCCGGAAGTGCAGCCGAAGAGTTGTGACGCCACGACCGGACCGTGATCGTGGCAAGTACTTCACTTATAAGACGGGGCAATTGGGGCCATTTGGGACCTGGCAAAGGTGGTAAACATATCTGTTAAACACAGTGGAAGGTTTTTTACCTATGCCATCCCAACAACTTTAGCGGCAACGCCAGGAGACCTCAAGTAATTATTGGCAATGTTTTCAAGCACCTAAAAGCATTATGAGAGCAGATGCAGAAAATACTAGGACGGCTGGTTCATATACCCCAGGAAAGATGGCATTCCAAAGTGCCCCAAAGGAAGACTGACATCCGGTAGAAGTAGTGGCAATTGTCCCAAAAATTCCAAAATGGTTACAAAAAAAACAGTGTTTTACGCTCGCTTTCAATTATTGCAACAAAGTGCTTTCGCCTGGTGTTTTACAATTCAAGAAGGGGCGCACGTACGTCAGAGGCATGGTATCAGATTCGGCGCACAATATGCGGCCAGCTAGTGTGCAGCCGCAGCGTGTATTCGTCTGGACCCCAGCTCCTGAGAGCTTCAGCGCGGCCCTGGCCCCCGAATGAAAGACAAACACGGGGCTGATTGAATTAGCTGATTTTACCTCATCAGCCAGACAGTTCATTATCGAGCTGGGTGCCTCCGTGTTTGGTTCCTATGAAAACAAGGGCCAAAGTTAATAAAGCTGCTGTCTTCGGGGGCAGGTAGGGGGCGGCCAATGGAGCAGGCCGCGGGGTGACTGACTTGACCCTACTGTGGATGGGCGCCTCGAGAGCAGCATCTCTGTCGGGTTAATACAAGCGGCGGCAGGGCCCTCCCTGCATTACTCATTTACAGTGGCTGTGGGGAACACTGATATCATGGGAACAGCCCGAGACCGTAGAGGGGATGCCCAGCTCTGTCGCCAGTCACTTGCGGTGACGTCTTGTGGATTTGTGCGTTTCATAGAGGCCATTAACGCAATTCCTGACCAGTTCAACTCTTCATGCAAACCATTTCTCCTCACTTCAGACTTTTTAAATAGAGTTTTTAAAATAAAAAGCCAACACCAGACCACATTGCGCCACCCACTTTTATTTTCAAAACAGAAGCGCTACATATCAGTATATGTTTTATCTATTTTTATATATATTTAGCTCTTGCTATCGAGTGATCTTTGAACACAGGTGGTCGAATGCTGTGCAGGGATTGAGCTTTCCATGAATCATATGAGGCGTTGCATTGCTCAGGTACTGTTTGGCCTGTCTCCAACCATAGAGAGAGTATATGAGAAAAATCATATTTTTTATTTCAAGGCAAAATCACAGAAATAAACATAATTCTATGTACTTTATTTTACATTCTCTGTTAAAGTTTACACAAAACAAATGTCAACAGAGCATCCATTCACCAACCACAGTCACATTCACTTACCTCAATTGCCTGTAGACAGATTAACATTTAACTTATATACTATACATACCACCCCCTGCCGCAGGATCATTTTCAGGTACTTGTACGAGTTAAATATGCCCTCGGTGTAACAGACGAGGCTAACTCAAGAGAGAGCAATAAGGAAACAGAGTATAAAAGAAGCATTGGTCACGCAATGGGTCTGGCTTGTATTTTTAGTTTTAAGTTAGAAATGTTGGCTTTGCCAAAGCTATCGGGCATGCTGAAATTGTATTTCAGCGGAGCTGCCGGGTGAGGTGAATCTTATTATTTCGTCACTAAGGTGACTTTTTCAAGGCTGTATAATAGTAAAAACGTGTTGAATTTACATTTACTGATTGATAAGTTACTTAGTTGTCCAACCTACACCTAGTGTCAAACAAGCATTGGCATAGCCAATAGGTCTCGCCTTGGGACCTTATAAGTGTTTAGCTATGCAACAGTTGATGTTGCACCAAGGATATTGTGCTGCATAATTAAATACTTATAAGGTCCCAAAGGCGAGACCTATTGGCTATGCCAATGCTTGTTTTGTTCTAGTTCTCGTTAGCTCCTTTTACTGCATTAACTGTTGATTTTGCTTGTTTCCTTTTTGTTAAAATTCCTTGATGCACCTCGTACCTCTTGGTTCTTTCTACTGTATGATGTTTTACTCGGAGCGCTCTATGGCACCTCTGATACACCCTACTCTGTATTCTTGAATGTTTTCCCACAGGTTGTAACTTCACTTACCTTCTTTATGTTTTTGTATCCTTGCTGGCGCCAACTCTGTACAGCGTTCTGATACCCCTTTGGGTCTTGTTCGCGCTCTATAAAACTTTTCAAACAAACAAACAAGTGAGTTGGAGCTTCTCAAAGTTCTGGTTCTTTCAGCTTTCGTGAGCTTGTTGTCTAAATATTTGGGGGTATGTGAGTGAAGGGCTTTGTGGGTGATGCAGGCAGTCTTGAAAGTACATCTTCCTTCGATGGGAAGCTAATTGAGAATCTTGAGGGCTGGTGTGATGTGTTCAAACTGTTTAACACCTGTTATGAGTCGAGCTGCCATGTTTAGAACTGATCTAAGGGGGGCGAGGTGAGTTTTCAGCTTCCCTGTGAGGATGGAATTTCCATAGTCCAGTTTGGAGAGGACGAGAGATTGGACAACCATCTTGAAATCATCAGAGGGAATGAATGATTTAATTTTCTTGAGGTGTTTTAGTGTGCAAAGCGCTCCTATGGCTGAGGTTTTGATGTGATCCTTCAATGACATGTTATTGTCCAGGATGAAGCCTAGGGACTTTGCGGAGTTGGACAGAGTGAGAGAACAATTTAATGCATTCAGGTCGCTGAGCCATTCGTAGATAGGTAGGTGGTTGCTTTTAGGGGAGAACAGAATGATTTCTGTTTTGTTGGGGTTTAGCTTTAAGTGGTTAGAGTTGAACCAAGATTGTATCTTGCTCAGAGTGGTGTTGAGATGTAGGATGTCACTAGATGATTTGACTTTGTAATAGAGCTGGGTGTCATCAGCATATAGGTGATATTTGATCCCTGCTTGCTTCAGGATGATTGTAAGGGGTTCCATGAAGAGGTTGAAAAGGGAAGGGGAGAGAATTGAGCCCTGGGGCACACCAAGTGTGACACGTGTGGGATTTGATAGGCAGGAGTTGATTTTAATTTGTTGCGATCGGTGTGGTAGGTATGATGTGAACCATTTTAAGACTGCGCCATTGATACCAGAGTGGATTGTCAACGATTCAAGTAAGGCTGGGTGATTTATGGTATCAAAATCCACTGATAATTCATGTAGGATAAGTAGGCATGCGTCACCATTGTCTAAGGATCTGTGGATGTCATCTAAGATATTGAGCATGGCAGTTTCAGTGCTGCAGCCTTTAGAGAACCCTGATTGGAAGGTGTCATGGAGGTTGAATTCCGCTATATAATGGTTAAGTTGTTGTAAGACACATTTTTCCATAGCTTTGGCTAGGAACGGGAGGTTGGAGATAGGTCTGAGGTTGTTGAGATCATTAGGGTCAGCCTTGGGGTTTTTGAGAATGGGTGTGATTTGTCCTAGTTGGGGGGAGTCAGGGACACAGCCCGAGGCGAGAGATGCGTTGATGATTTTTGTCCAGTACGGGGCAATGATGTGGTTGAGATTTTCTACAATCGTGGATGGGAGGTGATCCTTCGTGTGTGACGTGGGCATTACGTTCGCGATAATATTGAAGACTTCAATTTCTGTCATGGGTTTGAAGTCAGACCAGTTGGTATTGTTTTTCAATTGGGTGTGATTATGGTTGCCTTAAGTTCCTTTTGGTGCCATTTGGTCATTGGTGAGTTCTGGGGGTGGAGCTGCCATGGAGGGAGGTGAGTTGGTGAGGATGGTTAGGACGTAGGGTAGATAAGAGACTTGTAAGAAGGATTGCTCAATTTTTGCGACTTTGTCCGTGAAAAAGCTGGCAATTTTTTTACAGCATCCATTAGTGGTGATTATTTCATGTAGGGGTGAGGACGTGGTTTGACAATGTTAAAGAGCTCCCTGGGTCTATTCTTTGCACGGTCCAGTTGGTTGCGGAAGAAAGAGGCTTTTTCTCTAAAAATGTGTTTCTTATAACGCTCCTTAGCACTAGCTGAGACCAAGAGAATAAGTAAAAGCAGGACAGGTGGAAGCACTTTTTCGCACCTTGCAGCACTTCATTGGAATGAGCTCCCGCTGGAGCTAAGATTAACTGAAGAACACATGGCGTTCAGGAAGAAACTCAAAACATATCTATTTCCCTAGCCAAGCAGTCTGCCCCCAACTAATCATAACCTTACTCATCATTTCTCCGCCACAACTAGCGCCGTGATATCCCAGCGGGATGAATGTCGCGCTTTATAAATAAATAAATAAAATAAAAATATGACAGCCTTGTAGTTCAAAGTAGTGCTAGGTGGATTGTCAAGGGGTTTTGTCTCCATGTCCTTTCAGCTTGTCTAAGTTGTCTTCTTTCGTTGTTGAGATCTGAGTTAAACCAAGATTTTTATTGGATTGATCTTAGTTGTTTTAGTTTGGGCAGTGCCACTTGGACAAGAACGTCCGACATCGCTGTGTTATAGTGGGTAGTGAGATCATCAGCGGGATGCGTGAGGGGGTGATGCTGTAGTTGATTACGAATCTTGGATTCCAGTTCAGTTATTGGGACTTGTTTGAGGATTCTGGTCCACTGCTTAGGTTTATTTGTTAAGTCTAGGTGGGTCTGTCCGGGGTATTGATATTGAACAGTATGTGATGGTGGTCAGACCAGTCAATAGGTGAAATGGAACGGAGTGAGACCAGTTCGTAATTAGTGATAATCGCATCTAGAGTGGAGCCTTTTATGTGTGTTGGTTCATTGCAGAGTTGTTTAAGGTAGTTTATTTCAAGAAGGTTCGCTAGTAGCCGGACTGCGGTGTCTTCAGAGCTGTTCCAATGAAAGTTGAAGTCACCCAAGAACACATTTTTCATGTCAGTTAAGGAGAACCGAGTTATTTGGTCGGATAACTCTTCTGCGAAGAGGGTGCGATCACCAGAAAGGTGGTAGTTGGTGTGAAGGTTGATAGGAGGGGAGCCTTTGCTTTTAAGTTCAACACCAAGGTAACTTAGTTGACTTGTAGGTTTTCTCTACGAGTGGGCTGGATAAGGAGCAGTTAATACTTTGCTCAAGTAGGGACCTATCTAAAGCAAATGCCTTTAATTTATAATATAATTACTTGTGGGAGGCCTCATTTTGGACATTGTCCTGTCAGTTTTTATGGTTACCCCCCCATGCTAGTGAAGAGTTGGATGTGAGAATTTGGGATTCTTTTGAGGGGATTGAAGGACACATTTTTCATCAGATATGTCATCTCAATACCCTGGCGCCCCTCACGCTCTCCACTTAGAGTTTGGTTTATTGTCCAGGATTTGCTGCTGCAGAGAATAAAGCAGCAGTAGCTGCTGTGAAGTCAGTCAGACCAGTAATGCACCGTGGGTGGATCGACAAGCAGGTAGGTCCCGGGCTGCTCTTGGTTCTCAGAGCACTTTTTGGGCAAAAATGTTCTAAGTCCCAAGTTTTAGATTTGGGGTATTTGGGCACCTTTAGTACCACTTCCGAGATTTCAGGACTGGAGAGGCAACACTTGGATGGTCAGGACTCACTCAGGCTGGGTCCAGCTTCAAGTTGGTTGGTGCATTTTGTGTTACTAAAACTCTGATCAGGAGGCCAGCCAGCTAGCCTTTGGATCACTCTGGAAGTCCTGGGTTCAAGTAGAAGAGCAGGGCCTAAGCAGCAGGGGAGACCTCTGGAGCTCAAAGCAGGCTTCAGGCAGCAGAGCAGTCCTTCTTGGTGCAGCAAAGCAGTCCTTGTGAAGTACGCAGCAGGCCACAGCAGCAGGCAGTCCTTTGAGATCCCTTGTGTAGGTCCAGGATTTAAAAGAGTGGGTCTGAGGGTTCTATTATTATACCTGGTGCCGCCTTTGAAGTGGGGGGAATTTCTGGAGGCATCATCTCACATAAGTGTCTGGAATTTCCTGCCTCCCTGCCATGGCCCCAGTATGTCTGCAGGCACAAAAGCCTAGTGTAAAGTTCTTTGTGTGAGAGCAGGGCACATTCTATTGAATGTATATGGGGCTGTGCACAGCTCAAACCCCCCATTCTGCCTGTCATGGCCCATTCAGGCACACATAGTCCCTCTATTGTGTGGCTTTCTAGGAGGAATACACAAAGGCCAACTGCATCCAGTCATGTAACCCGGGAACAGGCTGCAGGAAACATGATTAGGATAAGAAAATGTCAACCATTTAAAAGTGACATTTTCAGAATTGTGACTTAAAACCGCCTTTACCATTAAAGAGGGTTTCAAATTATAATTCCTCTGACACCAAACGTGACTTTTCTACCTGCTCCCAATCAAACATTAGCACTTATTAAATGTAATAAGGCAACCTAATGTTATCCTATGGGAGAGGTAGGACTTCACAGTACTGAAAACAAATTTAAGAGTTTTCACTACCAGTGCATGTAAAACTTAAAAGTACATGTCCAACCTTTTAATTACAATGCGCCATGCCCAATGGGCAGTCTAGGGCCTACTTTAGGGGTGAAATGTGTATTAAAAAGGGAGTTCTAGGCTTGGCAAAGGGGTTATTTTGCCAAGTCGAAATGGAAGTTTAAAACTTCATACAAGCTGCAATGGCAGACCTTGGACATGTTTTTTAAGGGCTACTTAAGTGGTTGGCACAGTAATTGCTGTGTGCCCACTAGAAGCATTTAATTTACCAGCCCTGGGTACATGGAATACCACTTTACTAGGGACTTACATAAATATCCCAATCAGGTGTAAGCCAATTATATCATGTTTTAGAGAGTGAGCACAAGCACTTTAGCACTGGTTAGCATTGGAAAGGTACACAGAGCCCTCAGGCCAACAAAACCAATACGGGGAAATAGGAGGGGTAAAGGCAAAAGGTTTAGGGAAGACCACCCTAAGGCTTACACGTCTAACAAACTCCTTCAGAGAAAAGGAAAACAGACATATGTCTATAACACTTCTTTATGATGAGTTAGTCTTATCTAGAGTCCGAGTGCTTTGATTTAGACTACCCTGCCAGAGAAACTCTTATTCACAGGGGTTATTTATAGGTGTGTGAACCATCATGTTGGACCTCACACAGTTGGCAGCCAAAGTGGGCAGCCAACTCCACACTGCGCATGGCATTCAGAAGTGCACCACGTGGGTTTGGCGCAGGCCCTGCATCCAATCCCTCACAGGCAGCCAACCCAATGCTGCACACGGCGTTTGGTCATGCGCAGTGTGGGGTTGAGCACAGGGCCTGACCGCAGGCCAGGTCCTGCGCTCAACCCAATACAAACACCCTGACCTTGTACAGCCCTAGGCTGTGTGCAGGGTGGGGTTGGGCATGAGGCCTGGCCTGTGGCGAGGTCCTGCACCCAACCAACTACAAGCGCCCTGCCTCCATCTGCATATGGCCTTCTGGCATATACAGCATGCAGTTGGTCTCACATGTCCTGGCCGCACTCAGGCAAATTTACTGACTTTTTCAAAGAGTCACAGCACCAACATATAAAAAGTGGGCCTATTGGCTTTATCAAGGGGTGAGCATATCAACATATATAACGCAGATCTATAAGCTTTCTCCAAAAAGCAACCATCTTTTTAATCAAATGTATATTTCAGTAATTCGCACAATATTTAATAACAGTGATCATTATAAAAATCTTTAATAAAGTTTTAATTAAAAATAAAATCAACACGTCTGTGAGTCTTTCTCTTAACATAGTTTTTATGATAGCATTTTGTGAGATAAAATTGGTAAAAGAAAGACTCAAACGCGTTGGCTTTTTTTTGTCAAAAATAAAACCAACATGTCTCTGAGGCTTTCTTTTAACCAGGTCATGGATTTAATGACCCAGGAATCTTACTGTTTTTTTGAATGTTTCTGGGAGGCTGCTGCACTTACTGCAGAACCACACAACATTAAAAAAATGCTCGGTGGTGCGGTCCCAGGATGCTTGTTTCGGTCCAGGGAGGACCTGGCTTGGCAGTTCGGGCTGTACTGTTCCCATGAGGCACAGGGTCAAGACTGATTTGCATATGGCTAGGTCTAAACTGGTCTAAACTGGGGGTGGCATGGTGAGCAAAAGAACGATGATCTCTTGACTGGGGGTGACTGTTTGATTTGCTCTGCATTCCGTTCATCATCTGTGTGTCTTTTATTGCCCCTTCTAGGGACATCACTAAGCTGAAATAAAATGCAAACAGCCCTTGCAGTGCATTATGGGGTGCTCCTTCAAGGAGCACTGAATAATAAATGAGTGGCTGCTGCCTCTGATTTATTTTCCCTTTTTCTTACATTCTTACATTTTTTTTGTGGGTATCCTGGGGACACCCACATGGTTGGGGGGTAAAGGGGTAGTGTCGCGCACCACCCTCCCCTTTTTTAAAAATCGGTCCCAGAGGATGGGGTCCCCAGTGCCCTAGAGTGGCTCGCGGAGGGGGGCCTCATGCCTGTCCCCTTTATTTGTTATTTGCCCCAGAGAAAGGGCTTCATTGAGGCACGGGAGGAGAAAAAATATGGTGGGCATCATTTTTTTTTTTTTGCTGCAATCCCGCAGGAGTAAAGCGGGATAGCGGCAAAAAAACCACATTTTTAAAAAAAAAATTGAACGTGGCCCGGACCCCCCTCATGGGGTTAGGGGGGGCAGGGTATTTTTACACTGCCCTCTTATATTGGTTTTTTTTTATTTTCAGAACAGGTGACTAGGTTCTAATAGTCTTGTAATGGCTGGGGCAAAGTTTTCTTTCATGTTGCGGCCAGCCAATCAGAGGGCTCGCTTCAGCAGTACCAGTCACTCCTGTGGAAGCGAGATTGCCCATGGGAAAATTAGTCCTCTAGGCCAGTCATAAAGCTCTGTTTTTTCAAGTTGTGCTTGCGGGACTCTTGCGAGAGCCCCTCAAACTCAAGCATCCAGATATACAAATATATTTGAAAATTAATTTCTCCAAAACTACTGAATGAATTTACTCCAAACCAGAAAAAGCATATTTTCTGGACCAAGATCTAGCTACAGATTTGGTGTAATTTCGTTTAGCAGTTTTTGTGGTATAATGTTCCAAAAAAGTCTATAGAAAAAATAGAAAAATGTAAGGAGATTTTGCGTTTTGAGATCTCCACTTTTTTTCTGTCCCTGCTTGATGGACCATGTCATGACTGGACTGATGTAATATCCGAGGTCATAAGCAGTGCATTGCGGTGGCGTAAGGTATGGTTAGCTCAGGTAACTATAACTGCTAAAGTTCAATGGTTTTTTATGAGTGACATCTGAGCATAGCTACAACGTCCCTGTAACCTTTGTTTTCTTTAGTTATATATCTATATATATATATATTTTTATTCATATATATATATATATATATATTATCTACTGGCGGTCGCCAGTAGATAGTTATAGTTAGGACCTATTTTCCATAGGAAATCCGCGACATTCTATTTGAAATAACTCTCTTGCCGGTTGACGAATCTTCGCGAAATTTTCAAACTTTATGGCCCGTTCCGGTCCGCTCCTACCCTGAAAGTCTCGGGGTGATTCATCAAGCGGGGCCGAGAAAAAGGGGGTCCCAAAACGTGTTTTCCCCATTCATTTTCCCATAGGAAACTTTAGACACGGCTACAGCCCGAACTGCTGAACGGAATTTCACCAAATTTGGCAAAGAGGTAGTTCTTGGTTCAGAAAGAACCCTTTTTGTTAAATGGTGTAAATCCGTTCAGTAGTTGCGGAGAAATTAAAAAAATAAGAGTAAAAAAATCAATTTCCCATAGGAAACTTTATGCAAGGCTACAGCTCGAACTGCTGAACGGAATTACACCAAATTTGGCAAAGAGGTAGTTCTTGGTTCAGAAAGAACCCTTTTGTTAAATGGTGTAAATCCGTTCAGTAGTTGCTGAGAAAATCAAAAGTAAAAACACATATATATCTGGGCGGAGCCTAACCACACATGTCATCGTGAGATCTGATTGGCTGTCAGCACTTCATCCTGGAATTGCTGGCAGCCATCTTGAGACCAATATACATGATAGTACCCCATTGAAATGCCTTGTAGTGAATCAAAGATTTTGAGGGTTACCAAAAGGAGAACTATTAAGGGTGATAACAGACTTTAGTTACATTAGAATTCATTTGTTGATGGTACCATACTAATTTCAGGAATTGTGGTGTGTTCTAAGGTGATTTTACCCTGTGAAAAACCTTCTGCTGGGATATCATGAATCATGTTTGAGAGAAAACTATTTTCACATGTTTGTCCCATACAGTTTTGGAAGGTGCTCCAGAAGCTAAAATGAGAGCATATTTTCTGTAAATTCACATTATCTTTCTCAGTCATGTGAGAATGAAGTCTGACATTCTCAGTAAAACATGTACATCCAACAAGGGCAGAGACTGTCAGTTGATTCCTTTGTGTTCTACTGCAGCTTCCCAGAGTGTTCTAAAGAACAACTAGAGTGCTAACAGCCTTACTTATGACAAAAGTATGGCACACCTGAAGCCATCTTGATTGGAATAAACTGGTAACACTTAAAACATTTAATTTAAAAAGGAACAAAATGATGGGGTTCATTTTGTCATAGAAATTATGGTTAGTGCTATAGAAAGAAAAATTAGGACATGTTTCAAGTGAGATCTCAAATATCTTCCTGTTATATTTCAACAGGAGCAGCCTGTCAGTTGATGCCTTTGTGTTCTACTGCAGCTTCCCAGAGTGTTCTAAAGAACAACTAGAGTGCTAACAGCCTTACTTATGACAAAGGTATGGCACACCTGAAGCCATCTTGATTGGAATAAACTGGTAACACTTAAAACATTTAATTTAAAAAGGAACACAATGATGGGGTTAATTTTGTCATAAAAATTATGGGTAGTGCTGTAGAAAGAAAAATTAGGACATGTTTCAAGTGTGATCTCAAATATCTTCCTGTTATATTTCAACAGGAGCAGCCTGCCAGTTGATGCCTTTGTGTTCTACTGCAGCTTCCCAGAGTGTTCTAAAGAACAACTAGAGCGCTAACAGCCTTACTTATGACAAAAGTGTGGCACACCGGAAGCCATCTTGATTGGAATAAACCGTTAATACTTAAAACATTTAATTTAAAAAGGAACAAAATGAGGGGGTTCTTTTTAAATAGAAATTATGGTTAGTGCTGCAGAAAGAAAAATGAGGGCATGTTTTAAGTGAGATCTCAAATCCTCTTCTAATTCATTAGAAAATTCTGACATGCAGACTGAAACAATCACTTTCAATACCAGCAGCAGACTTCCAGTTAACTCCCTGGTGAGCAGTAGCTTTAGTACAGTGATCTAATGAGCAACTAGAGTGCTAACATTCTGAATTTATGGCAAATGTGAGACACATCTGAATGCCTTCTTGATGGAATCAAAGTAAAAAACTGACAGCATTTCCTACTGAGGAGACTGCAGTAAATGAGGAAATTAGGAAACTTCATAACAAAGAAGTCTTCCAAGATGGCCACCAGAGAAAAAAGAGCCCAAATGTAGCACAAATATTACCCAGATGTAGCCCACATATAGCCCAATGACAAAAGTGTGCAAAACACTTTTTATTTTTAGTTTTTTTGCAGTTTTATGTAGTGCAGACTGGTCAGGTATTGGAGCGTTGCATCTTAAAACATGACCCCCTACACTACAAAAACACTACTGCACTACTCTAAACCCTAAAACACTACCCCAGCACGACTCCCTACACTACACAAGCACCACTGCACTATCCTAAACCCTAAAACACAACCCCCAGCATGACCCCCTACACTACATAAACACCACTGCACTACCCTAAACCCTAAAACACTACCCCCAGCACGATCCCCTACACTACCCAAACACCACTGCACTAACCTAAATCCTAAAACAATACCCCCAGCACGACCCCCTACACTACCCAAACACCACTGTACTACCCTAAAACATGACCCCCTACAATACACAAACACCACTGCACTACCCTAAACCCTAAAACACTACCCCCAGCACGACCCCCTACACTACACAAGCACCACTGCACTACCCTAAACCTTGAAACACCAGCCCCTGCACGACCCCCTACACTGTTTGAACACCACTGCACTGCCCTAAACCTTGAAACACCAGCCCCTGCACGACCCCCTACACTGTTTGAACACCACTGCACTGCCCTAAACCCTGAAACACCACCCCCAGCACGACCCCCTACACTGCCCGAACACCACTGCACTGCCCTAAACCCTGAAACACCACCCCCTTCACGACCCCCTACACTGACCGAACACCACTGCACTGCCCTAAACCCTGAAACACCACCCCCAGCACGGCCCCCTACACTGCCCAAACACCACTGCACTGCCCTAAACCCTGAAACACTATCCCCAGCAAGACCCCCTACACTGCCCAAACACCACTCCACTGCCCTAAACCCTGAAACATCACCCCCAGCAAGACCCCCTACACTGCCCGAACACCACTGCCCTAAACCCTGAAACACCACCCCCAGCACGACCCCCTACACTGCCCGAACACCACTGCACTGCCCTAAACCCTGAAACACCACCCCCAGCACGACCCCCTATACTGCATGAACACCACTGCTCTGCCCAAAACCCTGAAACACCAGCCCCAGCACGACCCCCTACACTGCCCGAACACCACTACACTGCCCTAAACCCTGAAACACCAGCCCCAGCACGACCCCCTACACTGCCCGAACACCACTGCACTACCCTAAACCCAGAAACACCACCCCCAGCATGACCCCCTACACTGCCTGAGCACCACTGCACTGCCCTAAACCCTGAAACACCAGCCCCAGCATGACCCCCTACACTGCCCGAACACCATTGCACTTCCCTAAACCCTGAAACACCAGCCCCAGCACGACCACCTACACTGCACGAACACCACTGCACTGCCCTAAACCCTGAAACACCAGCCCCAGCATGACCCCCTACACTGCCCGAACACCACTGCACTGCCCTAAACCGTGAAACACTAGCCCCAGCACGACCCCCTACACTGCCCGAACACTACTGCACTGCCCTAAACCCTGCAACACCACCCGTGCACGACCCCCTACACTGCCCGAACACCACTGCACTGCCCTAAACCCTGAAACACCACCCGCAGCACGACACCCTACACTGCCCGAACACCACTGCACTGCCCTAAACCTTGAAACACCAGCCCCTGCACGACCCCCTACACTGCCCGAACACCACTGCACTGCCCTAAACCCTGAAACACCACCCCCAGCACGACCCCCTACACTGCCCGAACACCACTGCACTGCCCTAAACCCTAAAACACCACCCCTTCACGACCCCCTACACTGCCCGAACACCACTGCACTGCCCTAAACCCTGAAACACCACCCCCAGCACGACCCCCTACACTGCCCAAACACCACTGCACTGCCCTAAACCCTGAAACACTATCCCCAGCAAGACCCCCTACACTGCCCAAACACCACTCCACTGCCCTAAACCCTGAAACATCACCCCCAGCAAGACCCCCTACACTGCCCGAACACCACTGCCCTAAACCCTGAAACACCACCCCCAGCACGACCCCCTACACTGCCCGAACACCACAGCACTGCCCTAAACCCTGAAACACCACCCCCAGCACGACCCCCTACACTGCCCGAACAACACTGCACTGCCCTAAACCCTGAAACACCACCCCCAGCACGACCCCCTACACTGCCCAAACACCACTGCACTGCCCTAAACCCTAAAACACTATCCCCAGCAAGACCCCCTACACTGCCCAAACACCACTGCACTGCCCTAAACCCTGAAACACTATCCCCAGCAAGACCCCCTACACTGCCCAAACACCACTCCACTGCCCTAAACCCTGAAACATCACCCCCAGCAAGACCCCCTACACTGCCCGAACACCACTGCACTGCCCTAAACCCTGAAACACCACCCCCAGCACGACCCCCTACAATGCCCGAACACCACTGCACTGCCCTAAACCCTGAAACACCAGCCCCAGCATGACCCCCTACACTGCCCGAACACCACTGCACTGCCCTAAACCCTGAAACACCAGCCCCAGCACGACCACCTACACTGCACGAACACCACTGCACTGCCCTAAACCCTGAAACAGCAGCCCCAGCATGACCCCCTACACTGCCCGAACACCACTGCACTGCCCTAAACCGTGAAACACTAGCCCCAGCACGACCCCCTACACTGCCAGAACACCATTGCACTGCCCTAAACCCTGAAACACCAGCCCCATCACAACCCCCTACACTGCCCGAACACCACTGCACTGCCCTAAACCCTAAAACACCACCCCGTGCACGACCCCCTACACTGCCCGAACACCACTGCACTGCCCTAAACCCTGAAACATCACCCCCAGCAAGACCCCCTACACTGCCCGAACACCACTGCCTGCCTAAACCCTGAAACACCACCCCCAGCAAGACCCCCTACACTGCCCGAACACCACTACACTGCCCTAAACCCTGAAACACCAGCCCCAGCACGACCCCCTACATTGCCCGAACACCACTGCACTGCCCTAAACCCTGAAACACCACCCCCTGCATGACCCACTACACTGCCCGAACACCACTGCACTGCCCTAAACCCTGAAACACCATTCCCCCTGCACGACCCCCTACACTGCCCGAACACTACTGCACTGGCCTAAACCCTGAAACACCATCCCCAGCACGACCCCCTACACTGCACGAAAACCCCTGCACTGCCCTAAACCCTGAAACACTACCCCCAGCAAGACCCCCAACACTGCCCGAACACCACTACACTGCCCTAAACCCTGAAACATCACCCCCAGCAAGACCCCCTACACTGCCCGAACACCACTGCCCTAAACCCTGAAACACCACCCCCAGCAAGACCCCCTACACTGCCCGAACACCACTGCACTGCCCTAAACCCTGAAACACCAGCCCCAGCACGACCCCCTACATTGCCCGAACACCACTGCACTGCCCTAAACCCTGAAACACCACCCCCTGCATGACCCACTACACTGCCCGAACACCACTGCACTGCCCTAAACCCTGAAACACCACCCCCAGCACGACCCCCTACACTGCCCGAACACCATTGCACTGCCCTAAACCCTGAAACACCACCCCCTGCACGACCCCCTACACTGCCCGAACACTACTGCACTGCCCTAAACCCTGAAACACCGCCCCCAGCATGACCCCCTACACTGCACCGAACACCACTGCACTGCCCTAAACCTTGAAACACCAGCCCCAGCAAGACCCCCTACACTGCCCGAACACCACTGCACTGCCCTAAACCCTGAAACATCACCCCCAACAAGACCCCCTACACTGCCCGAACACCACTGCCCTAAACCCTGAAACACCACCCCCAGCAAGACCCACTACACTGCCCGAACAACACTGCAGTGCCCTAAACCCTAAAACACCACCCCCAGCACGACCCCTACACTGCCCGAACACCACTGCTCTGCCCAAAACACTGAAACACCAGCCCCAGCACGACCCCCTACACTGCCCGAACACCACTGCACTGCCCTAAACCCTGAAACACCACCCCCAGCACGACCCCCTACACTGCCCGAACACCACTGCACTGCCCTAAACCCTGAAACACCACCCCCAGCACGACCGCCTACACTGCCTGAAAACCACTGCACTGCCCTAAACCCTGAAACACCAGCCCCAGCACGACCCCCTACACTGCCCGAACACCACTGCACTGCCCTAAACCCTGAAACACCAGCCCCAGCACGACCCCCTACACTGCCCGAACACCACTGCACTACCCTAAACCCTGAAACACCAGCCCCAGCAAGACCCCTACACTGCCCGAACACCACTGCACTGCCCTAAACCCTGAAACACCAGCCCCAGCAAGACCCCCTACACTGCCCGAACACCACTGCACTGCCCTAAACCATGAAACACCACCCCCAGCAAGACCCCCTACACTGCCCGAACACCACTGCGCTGCCCTAAACGCTGAAACATCAGCCCCAGCAAGACCCCCTACACTGCGAGAACACCATTGCACTGCCCTAAACCCTGAAACACCACCCCCAGCAAGCCCCCCTACACTGCCCGAACACCACTGCACTAAACCCGGAAACACCAGCCCCAGCAAGACCACCTACACTGCCCGAACACCACTGCACTGCCCAAAACCCTGAAACACCACCCCCAGCACGACACCCTACACTGCCCGAACACCACTGCACTGCCCTAAACCCTGAAACACCACCCCCAGCACGACCCCTACACTGCCCGAACACCACTGCACTGCCCTAAACCCTGAAACACCACCCCTGCACGACCCCCTACACTGCCCGAACACCACTGCACTGCCCTAAACCCTAAAACTCTACCCCCAGCATGACCCCCTACACTGCCCGAACACCACTGCACTGCCCTAAACCCTGACTCACCACCCCCTGCACGACCCCCTACACTGCCCGAACACCACTACACTGCCCTAAACCCAGAAACACCACCCCCAGCACGACCCCCTACACTGCCCAAACACCACTGCCCTGCCCTAAACCCTGAAACACCACCCCCAGCACGACCCCCTACACTGCCCGAACACCACTGCACTGCCCTAAACCCTGAAACACCAGCCCCTGCACGACCCCCTACACTGCCCGAACACCACTGCACTGCCCTAAACCCTGAAACACCACTCCCAGCACGACCCCCTGCACTGCCTGAACACCACTGCCCTAAACCCTGAAACACCACCCCCAGCAAGACCCCCTACACTGCCCGAATACCACTGCACTGCCCTAAAGCCTGAAACACCACCTCCAACACAACCCCCTACACTGCCTGAACACCATTGCTCTGCCCTAAACCCTGAAACACTGCCCCCAGCAAGACCCCCTACACTGCCCGAACACCACTGCACTGCCCTAAACCCTGAAACATCACCCCCAGCAAGACCCCCTACACTGCCCGAACACCACTGCCCTAAACCCTGAAACACCACCCCCAGCACGACCCCCTACACTGCCCGAACACCACTGCACTGCCCTAAACCCTGAAACACCACCCCCAGCACGACCCCCTACACTGCCCGAACACCACTGCTCTGCCCAAAACACTGAAACACCAGCCCCAGCATGACCCCCTACACTGCCCGAACACCACTGCACTGCCCTAAACCCTGAAACACCAGCCCCAGCACGAACCCCTACACTGCCCGAACACCACTGCACTACCCTAAACCCAGAAACACCACCCCCAGCACGACCCCCTACACTGCCCGAGCACCACTGCCTGCACTGCCCTAAACCCTGAAACACCAGCCCCAGCACGACCCCCTACACTGCCTGAACACTACTGCACTGCCCTAAACCATGAAACACCATCCCCAGCACGACCCCCTACACTGCACGAACACCACTGCACTGCCCTAAACCCTGAAAAACTACCCCCAGCAAGACCCCCTACACTGCCCGAACACCACTGCACTGCCCTAAACCCTAAAACACCAGCCCCAGCACGACCCCCTACACTGCCCGAACACCACTGCACTGCCCTAAACCCTGAAACACCAGCCCCAGCACGACCCCCTACACTGCCCGAACACCACTGCACTACCCTAAACCCATAAACACCACCCCCAGCACGACCCCCTACACTGCCTGAGCACCACTGCACTGCCCTAAACCCTGAAACACCAGCCCCAGCATGACCCCCTACACTGCCCGAACACCACTGCACTGCCCTAAACCCTGAAACACCAGCCCCAGCACGACCACCTACACTGCACGAACACCACTGCACTGCCCTAAACCCTGAAACACCAGCCCCAGCATGACCCCCTACACTGCCCGAACACCACTGCACTGCCCTAAACCGTGAAACACTAGCCCCAGCACGACCCCCTACACTGCCAGAACACCATTGCACTGCCCTAAACCCTGAAACACCAGCCCCAGCACAACCCCCTACACTGCCCGAACACCACTGCACTGCCCTAAACCCTGAAACACCACCCCGTGCACGACCCCCTACACTGCCCGAACACCACTGCACTGCCCTAAACCCTGAAACACCACTCCCAGCACGACACCCTACACTGCCCGAACACCACTGCACTGCCTTAAACCCTGAAACATCACCCCTCAGCAAGACCCCCTACACTGCCCGAACACCACTGCCCTAAACCCTGAAACACCACCCCCAGCAAGACCCCCTACACTGCCCGAACACCACTGCACTGCCCTAAACCCTGAAACACCAGCCCCAGCACGACCCCCTACATTGCCCGAACACCACTGCACTGCCCTAAACCCTGAAACACCACCCCCTGCATGACCCACTACACTGCCCGAACACCACTGCACTGCCCTAAACCCTGAAACACCATTCCCCCTGCACGACCCCCTACTCTGCCCGAACACTACTGCACTGGCCTAAACCCTGAAACACCATCCCCAGCACGACCCCCTACACTGCACGAACACCCCTGCACTGCCCTAAACCCTGAAACACTACTGTGAGAAGTTGGCCTGGCATATGCTGTCCACTAATTATAGTGGGCACCTTGCACCAGTCCAAACAACCCCTTATTGGAGATAGGTTAAAGACAACCTTATTGAAAGCTATCCTAGTGGTAGCTATGGAGAGCAGCCTTCAGGCTAAGTCTTGAAGGAATGTAAAGCAGCTTGTTTTACCAGTCTATAATCTCTTGAGTGATCAAATGAAAGAGCACCACACCAGGTATATATTCAAAATATATGTATTTATTGCTAAACACACCCCTCTAGTCTCTTTATGAGGCTAGAGTTCGAAGTACATAAGTTATAAATTATTAAATCACAGTAATAGCACAAATACACGTTTGGGCCCTAGGGGCGTACCAAACCATATACCAATAAAGTGGTATGCGAACCACGACTGAACTAGACACTAGGCCTAGAGCCTCTAGAAGTGCTTGGACCACAAGGAACCACCCAAGGTAGTGACACAGGGGACCTACGGGAGACGCGTGCAGTGTAAATACACAACTGCGATACGCCGTTGACTTCTATGGAGAAAGTCGGGATCGGGAAATTAGAGAAAAGGGACACTTAAAAGAGGACTAGGACAAAACCCTTTGAGATCTAGGACTTTGAAGAGTCTCTACCCACGGGAGCACCGGAGTACTCGTGTTACCTCACCCAGGGAAGCCGGGTGCATAGGTGCCTTTCGGGGTCGGGTTTCGTCGTCGATTCGAATGGCGATCTGCTGCAAAGTGCTGCTGGCGGCCAAGAGAAAAGTGTCCGGGTGGATCCAAGAGTGGATCGGAGTTCTGAAGAACCTGAAAGCAGAGGGGACAGAGTCTGGGTCACTAGCCAGTGACCAGGAAGGCGATGGACAGATGCCCACCGATGTCGAGTGCTTCAGGTGCGTTGACGGTCGTCTTGACTCTTCAGCCACGAGGTCCAGGAGGTGTTGTCGGCAACCAGGAGCAGGATTCGGGCTGGTACACGATGTCTGTCGAGTGCTGAGGTGTCAGCGACCGGATTGGACCCAACAAGCCTTGGCAACGGCAAGTCTCGGTGAAGATGTAGATCGTCGATGGTGCAGACCAGCAAGGTCTGTGGAACTCACCCAGCGAGGGTAAGTGAGGGCAGGCCTGGAGCAACCAGGATGCCAAGTAAGAAAAGGATTGGCCTTCGTTAAGGGCTACTAGCCAACGGGCTAGCGACCGCGAAGGAGCCTTGTGACGCCGCACGTGGATCTGGCTTACAGGACACTCGTGGAGTGGGGGCCAGTGATCTTCGGTGCAGGTGGTGCTGGAGGCTAGGGCTACTCGGAGCCCAATGCACGACTTCTTGGAAGCCCCAAAAGAGGATGCACTTGCAAATGTGCTCGGTGTCCAGCGGTCACGGTTTCAAGTCACCCACGATAGCCACGGGCCTCAGCTTTGCTGGGGACTCAGGGTAGCCTCGGAAAAGTCTGAGAATCTACCTCTGGTGATGCGATGACTTCGGCGTCCGACGGGAGCTTCAGAAATGCGAACCGGACAGATGCTTCTTTGGTGCCTGCCAAGCAGGGGAGTCACTCCTTGACCCCAAGGGAGATTCTTCTGTCCTCTAATCGTGAGTAGAGCGTCGAAGGTCCAGGATTCAGTTTCAGAGTTTCGTCCAGGGATAATCTAAAGTCCTAAGGACTGGGTTCCTACCTTTATACTAAAGATAGGGGTTGGACTACTCTGTGGCCCCACCTATGGGTGGGTCAGGGCAGAGGGGTGGCTACACCCCTTTCCCTTTGTCCAGTTCGCGCCAAAGCAGGGGCTGCAAGCCCCTGATCCAGTTTGAACTGGGGTATGCACAGGGACACCAAATATGCCCCCAGTGCAGGACTTCAAAGCACCCGAAAGTGCTCCCGCCCAGCCCCAATACACATTATCCTGTCTGGGGAGGTGGTCACACCTCCCTGGGACAGGAAACCTATTGTCCAGGCCTCCCCTGCCGGAGTTTCGTCCAGCAGCAGGAGGCCAGACTTGTGTCTGTGGCAGCAGCATCCATTTTGTGATGCCAGGGCTTTGGAAAGAAGTTACCGGACTAGCCAGAGTTAACATGTCTTTCCCTCTAGAAGGGTGGAATGCTACCCCCGCCGCCAGGATTGGCGGGGGGTAGTATTCCAAGATGTTTGACACCAAACACGACATGTTTAGGTGCAGCCATTCCAAAGTTAGCATTTAACCGCGAGGTTATAATGCGCTTAAGAGTATATGGTCAGGCTGCACTACAAACAGCATCAGAGATGGGTCTCCGAACGCTGCAGAGGGGCCCTGCTCATGCAGGGGCACCCTCTCACATAGGAACCACGCACTCTGCCTTCAGGATTGATAAGGCCTGCCTTAGGAGTGACTTATAGGTTTATATGTGTGTATGTATTTAGTGATATAGGTAACCTATATCACAGTAAGGGGTGCATGCACCACCTTACCCAGGCTGCAGTAGCAGACCTGTGGTGTCAGTTTGGATGGCCTTCCAGGGGTGGCATAATACATGCTGCAGCCCCTGGTAGGCCTCTGAGGTACCTATGCCCTTGGTACATAGTATACCATATACTAGGGACTTATAAGGGCACTCCAGATTCCAATCAGAGATGTGCCTAAGGCACATGGAAACCTTTTTACAGAGAAAGCAGATAGACTGGGGCCCTGAATAGCAGGATCCCAGTCCAACTAAGTCATAAACCAGCAAAACACCATAAAAAAAAGTGGGGGCAACCATATAGTCAGATTCCACCTTCCTACATAACCCCCCCCAAACGAAAGGAGATAAGGCTAACCTTGGCCAGTTGAGCCTTCATTGACTAAGTGGTCATATAAGGAAGCACCTGCACTAGCATGGTTGCCCCCTGTCTTATGGCCCACTAAGCAATCCCTCACCCTAAGGGTATGAGAGGGTCTCCACCATGGGGAATCACTACCTGTGGTGTGCTTAGGTAAAGTACAAGGCTGGTGAGGTGTCTGAGTAGGGAAGTGAGGCCCTAGGAATGTTGGCCTCAGCTTCCTCAGATCACTGGTCACCATGTATGCCTGTCTTTCCATGACTGAGTTGCACTTTGCTCTAAGGGTCAACCTTCGGCTGCCTACAGCTGGGGGTTGGGTCCCTTTGGATGGACTACTGGAGGGACATGGCAGGTTTGGAACCTTCTGGTCCCAGGTTTGCCCTTGCCTACCAGAGTCCTTCTGGGGGAGGTCCCTACATAAAGGTATGGGGGATCCCTCAGTGTGTAGAGGAACTTTCACCTGGCTAGGGCTACTAGACTGGGTGCCCCTAATCTGCTGATGGGGGCTTCCTCTGGACAGGGGGCCCTGGGGGTCCACTGACCTCCCTGACCTCTGCAGCCCTGGGCTGACTGAGGCAGGGTAGAGAGGGGCAGGTTACCTGCTCCAGACTGGGTACCACCTTGGAAGAGTCCTCTGCCATCAGGGGTGTGGCCAGGCCAGGCCTGACTACCTCTGTGGCAGTTCCTTCACTAGGGGTAGGGTCAGTTCCCTGAGGAGGCTGACCCTTACCTACTGTCTGGGGGAAGAAGACTTTTCTTCAACCCTTGTGCTCTCTTTTGGGGGAGAGTGGGCCATTCTTTCAGGCTCCATCTCTCCAAATTCTTGGGCTGGGGCTGTGGCCATCACAGCCCCACTAACCTTTACAGGGACGCCCAACATCCTAAGATGGGTTTGGTGTTCAACTTCAGCCCAGGCTGAAATTTCCAAATCATTGCCCATCAGGCAATCTACAGGTAAGGTGGGGGACACTGCCACTCTCTTTGGGCCTGTGACCCCCTCCCAGCTGAGATTGACTATGGCCATGGGGTGATCTGTTCTGACACCATCAATGTTGGTCACCTGGTACTTAAACTCAGGTAAAAACTGGTGAGGGGGGACTCGTTTCCCTGCCACCATGGTGACACTAGCCCCTGTGTCCCTAAATGCCACAGCTTTCTGACCATTAATTATTGGCTCCAATCTGTACCTGCCCAACGCTGTGGGACCCATGGTAAAGGTGGCAAATCCTATACCACCATCAGAGTCAGAGGAGTCTGTTGAGGGGTCCCTGTCTAAACTAGGGCTCACCTCTGTTCCTCTTGCAAAAGCACCCAACTTTTTGGGTGCACTACTCCCAACTGGAGGATTACTACTGGTAGTACCAGGAGGGGTGGTAGTAGTTGTGGGAGGAACATTTTCTTTATTGCCAATCCTGGGGCAACTGGGATCAGTTTTCCAGTGCCCAGGCTTTTTACAGACATGGCAATATGGTTTCTTTTCAGGAGAGGAAGGAGTTTGGGACCCACCCCCAGAAGAGGAATTTTGGGGCCCTGTAGGGGACTTATCCTTAGATTTATCCCCACCTTTCTCTTGGGAATTAGTAGAATCTTTCTTCTGGTCACCACCCTGATTTCTAGTTTTTACTCTGGTTCTGACCCATTTGTCTGCCTTCTTTCCCAATTCTTGGGGAGAGGTCAGATCAGAGTCCACCAGATACTGGTGCAAAAGCTGGTTTTGACAATTACTAAGGATCTGCTCCCTCATAATCAAATTGTACAATCCTAAAAAGTCATGCACTTTGTTGCCATGTATCCAACCTTCCAGAGCCTTTGTAGCACAATCTACAAAATCAACCCAGTCTTGAGTCTGTGCTTTTTGGGTGTCTCTGAACTTCAACCTGTACTGTTCAGTGGTTAGGCCAAACCCATCAATAAGAGCACTTTTCAAGACCTTGTAATTATCAGCATCCTCCTCTCTAACAGTGAGGAGCTTATCTCTACCTTTGTCAGCAAAGGAGAGCCACAAGATTGCTGCCCACTGCTCCTGAGGGACCTTCTGTACCTTACAGGCCCTCTCTAATGCAGTTATCCATTTGTGGATGTCATCCCCACTCTGGTAGGGAGGGACAATCTTGCTCAGGTTCCTATGGTCATAGGACCTTTCCCTGTCTCTAGGGACATGGCTGCCACCATGGGACTCTAGTCCCAACTTTCTTCTCTCTCTAAGGAGATCTAGGGATTCCCTATCTAAAGCCAATTGCTTTTTTCTGATTTCCAGCTGAGTTTCCTCATACTGGACCAGTCTGTCTCTTCTCTCATGAGAGGATTCCCTCCTGTGAGAGGAGATAGAGCTCCCTATGGAGGTGCCAGAGTGGTTAGACTCCTGAGAAGGAGATCTAGACTTCCTGGGCACACTCTTAATCCTTCCTGGGGGACAAAGAGGGCATCATTCTGATCATCCTCATCATCTTCCACAGGAGGGATTGGGTTATCCAGGTCAGGGTCATTGTCACCCTCCTGGCCAGTTTCAGAGGGGGGGCTGGGGGTATTGGTACCCCTGGCCTCCTCCTCTTCCTCTGCCCCACCCTCAGCTCCTACCCCTTCAGTCCCCACGGGCTTACTAAGGTCATAAGCCACCAACAACTCCTTGAGGTGTTGGGTGGTGGGGCTTTGGCCTGTCCTTATTTTTCTCAAGTTACATAAAGCTCTCAATTCCAAGAATGGGAGTGTATCATACTTGGAGGGTGGAAGCTCAATGGCTTCCTGCAAGGATTCTTTGGATGCTGCCCTTAAAGACATTACTAGTGTGGTGTGGTGTATGCACTACCTACTCTAGTGTGGCCTACTAAACTCTCTTGAGTTGTAGAAAGGGTTGTGCTATCCCTTAACACACAACTCTAAGTTCAGTAGAACTTACTGTATTCTAAGCTTAAATTATATGTACCTTAGGTACCTTTAGTGGTTTTCAGTTGATCAATTCAATTGAGATTATCTGGTAAAACAATAGCAAGCTGGAATCCCACACGCTGCACACCAATGTGAGAAGTTGGCCTGGCATATGCTGTCCACTAATTATAGTGGGCACCTTGCACCAGTCCAAACAACCCCTTATTGGAGATAGGTTAAAGACAACCTTATTGAAAGCTATCCTAGTGGTAGCTATGGAGAGCAGCCTTCAGGCTAAGTCTTGAAGGAATGTAAAGCAGCTTGTTTTACCAGTCTATAATCTCTTGAGTGATCAAATGAAAGAGCACCACACCAGGTATATATTCAAAATATATGTATTTATTGCTAAACACACCCCTCTAGTCTCTTTATGAGGCTAGAGTTCGAAGTACATAAGTTATAAGTTATTAAATCACAGTAATAGCACAAATACACGTTTGGGCCCTAGGGGCGTACCAAACCATATACCAATAAAGTGGTATGCGAACCACGACTGAACTAGACACTAGGCCTAGAGCCTCTAGAAGTGCTTGGACCACAAGGAACCACCCAAGGTAGTGACACAGGGGACCAACGGGAGACGCGTGCAGTGTAAATACACAACCGCGATACGCCGTTGACTTCTATGGAGAAAGTCGGGATCGGGAAATTAGAGAAAAGGGACACTTAAAAGAGGAGTAGGACAAAACCCTTTGAGATCTAGGACTTTGAAGAGTCTCTACCCACGGGAGCACCGGAGTACTCGTGTTACCTCACCCAGGGAAGCCGGGTGCAAAGGTGCCTTTCGGGGTCGGGTTTCGTCGTTGATTCGAATGGCGATCTGCTGCAAAGTGCTGCTGGCGGCCAAGAGAAAAGTGTCCGGGTGGATCCAAGAGTGGATCGGAGTTCTGAAGAACCTGAAAGCAGAGGGGACAGAGTCTGGGTCACTAGCCAGTGACCAGGAAGGCGATGGACAGATGCCCACCGATGTCGAGTGCTTCAGGTGCGTTGACAGTCGTCTTGACTCTTCAGCCACGAGGTCCAGGAGGCGTTGTCGGCAACCAGGAGCCGGATTCGGGCTGGTACACGATGTTTGTCGAGTGCTGAGGTGTCGGCGACCGGATTGAACCCAACAAGCCTTGGCAACGGCAAGTCTCGGTGAAGATGTAGATCGTCGATGGTGCAGACCAGCAAGGTCTGTGGAACTCACCCAGCGAGGGTAAGTGAGGACAGGCCTGGAGCAACCAGGATGCCAAGTAAGAAAAGGATTGGCCTTCGTTAAGGGCTACTAGCCAACGGGCTAGCGACCGCGAAGGAGCCTCGTGACGCCGCACGTGGATCTGGCTTACAGGACACTCGTGGAGTGGGGGCCAGTGATCTTCGGTGCAGGTGGTGCTGGAGGCTAGGGCTACTCGGAGCCCAAAGCACGACTTCTTGGGAGACCGAGAAGAGGATGCACTTGCAAATGTGCTCGGTGTCCAGGGGTCACGGTCTCAAGTCACCCACGATAGCCACGGGCCTCAGCTTTGCTGGGGACTCAGGGTAGCCTTGGGGAAGTCTGAGAATCCACCTCTGGTGATGCGATGACTTCGGCGTCCGACGGGAGCTTCAGAAATGCGAACTGGACAGATGCTTCTTTGGTGCCTGCCAAGCAGGGGAGTCACTCCTTGACCCCAAGGGAGATTCTTCTGTCCTCTAATCGTGAGTAGAGCGTTGAAGGTCCAGGATTCAGTTTCAGAGTTTTGTCCAGGGATAATCTAAAGTCCTAAGGACTGGGTTCCTACCTTTATACTAAAGATAGGGGTTGGACTACGCTGTGGCCCCACCTATGGGTGGGTCAGGGCAGAGGGGTGGCTACACCCATTTCCCTTTGTCCAGTTCGCGCCAAAGCAGGGGCTGCAAGCCCCTGATCCGGTTTGAACTGGGGTATGCACAGGGACACCAAATGTGCCCCCAGTGCAGGACTTCAAAGCACCCGAAAGTGCTCCCGCCCAGCCCCAATACACATTATCCTGTCTGGGGAGGTGGTCACACCTCCCTGGGACAGGAAACCTATTGTCCAGGCCTCCCCTGCCGGAGATTCGTCCAGCAGCAGGAGGCCAGACTTGTGTCTGTGGCAGCAGCATCCATTTTGTGATGCCAGGGCTTTGGAAAGAAGTTACCGGGCTAGCCAGAGTTAACATGTCTTTCCCTCTAGAAGGGTGGAATGCTACCCCCGCCACCAGTATTGGCGGGGGGGTAGTATTCCAAGATGTTTGACACCAAACACGACATGTTTAGGTGCAGCCATTCCAAAGTTAGCATTTAACGCGAGGTTATAATGCGCTTAAGAGTATATGGTCAGGCTGCACTACAAACAGCATCAGAGAAGGGTCTCAGAACGCTGCAGAGGGGCCCTGCTCATGCAGGGGCACCCCCTCACATAGGAACCACGCACTCTGCCTTCAGGATTGATAAGGCCTGCCTTAGGAGTGACTTATAGGTTTATATGTGTGTATGTATTTAGTGATATAGGTAACCTATATCACAGTAAGGGGTGCATGCACCACCTTACCCAGGCTGCAGTAGCAGACCTGTGGTGTCAGTTTGGATGGCTTTCCAGGGGTGGCATAATACATGCTGCAGCCCCTGGTAGGCCTCTGAGGTACCTATGCCCTTGGTACATAGTATACCATATACTAGGGACTTATAAGAGCACTCCAGATTCCAATTAGAGATGTGCCTAAGGCACATGGAAACCTTTTTACAGAGAAAGCAGATAGACTGGGGCCCTGAATAGCAGGATCCCAGTCCAACTAAGTCATAAACCAGCAAAACACCATAAAAAAAAGTGGGGGCAACCATATAGTCAGATTCCACCTTCCTACAACTACCCCCAGCAAGACCCCCTACACTGCCCGAACACCACTGCACTGCCCTAAACCCTGAAACATCACCCCCAGCAAGACCCCCTACACTGCCCGAACACCACTGCCCTAAACCCTGAAACACCACCCCCAGCAAGACCCCTTACACTGCCCGAACACCACTGCGCTGCCCTAAACACTGAAACATCAGCCCCAGCAAAACCCCCTACACTGCGCGAACACCATTGCACTGCCCTAAACCCTGAAACACCACCCCCAGCATGACCCCCTACACTGCCCGAACACCACTGCACTGCCCTAAACCCTGAAACACCAGCCCCAGCAAGACCCCCTACACTGCCCGAACACCACTGCACTGCCCTAAACCCTGAAACACCACCCCCAGCAAGACCCCCTACACTGCCCGAACACCACTGCGCTGCCCTAAACACTGAAACATCAGCCCCAGCAAAACCCCCTACACTGCGCGAACACCATTGCACTGCCCTAAACACTGAAACACCACCCCCAGCAAGACCCCTACACTGCCCGAACACCACTGCACTAAACCCGGAAACACCAGCCCCAGCAAGACCACCTACACTGCCCGAACACCACTGCACTGCCCAAAACCCTGAAACACCACCCCCAGCACGACACCCTACACTGCCCGAACACCACTGCACTGCCCTAAACCCTGAAACACCACCCCCAGCACGACCCCTACACTGCCCGAGCACCACTGCACTGCCCTAAACCCTGAAACACCACCCCCTGCACGACCCCCTATACTGCCCGAACACCACTGCACTGCCCTAAACCCTAAAACTCTACCCCCAGCATGACCCCCTACCCTGCCCGAACACCACTGCACTGCCCTAAACCCTGACTCACCACCCCCCTGCACGACCCCCTATACTGCCCGAACACCACTACACTGCCCTAAACCCAGAAACACCACCCCCAGCACGACCCCCTACACTGCCCAAACACCACTGCACTGCCCTAAACCCTGAAACACCACCCCCAGCACGACCCCCTACACTAAGCCGAACACAACTGCACTGCCCTAAACCCTGAAACACCAGCCCCTGCACGACCCCCTACACTGCCCGAACACCATTGCACTGCCCTAAACCCTGAAACACCACCCCCAGCATGACCCCCTACACTGCCTGAACACCACTGCCCTAAACCCTGAAACACCACCCCCAGCAAGACCCCCTACACTGCCCGAATACCACTGCACTGCCCTAAAGCCTGAAACACCACCTCCAACACAACCCCCTACACTGCCTGAACACCATTGCTCTGCCCTAAACCCTGAAACACTGCCCCCAGCAAGACCCCCTACATTGCCCGAACACCACTGCACTGCCCTAAACCCTGAAACATCACCCCCAGCAAGACCCCCTACACTGCCCGAACACCACTGCCCTAAACCCTGAAACACCACCCCCAGCACGACACCCTACAATACTCGAACACCACTGCACTGCCCTAAACCCTGAAACACCACCCCCAGCACGACCCCCTACACTGCCCGAACACCACTGCTCTGCCCAAAACACTGAAACACCAGCCCCAGCATGACCCCCTACACTGCCCGAACACCACTGCACTGCCCTAAACCCTGAAACACCAGCCCCAGCACGAACCCCTACACTGCCCGAACACAACTGCACTACCCTAAACCCAGAAACACCACCCCCAGCACGACCCCCTACACTGCCCGAGCACCACTGCCTGCACTGCCCTAAACCCTGAAACACCAGCCCCAGCACGACCCCCTACACTGCCTGAACACTACTGCACTGCCCTAAATCATGAAACACCATCCCCAGCACGACCCCCTACACTGCACGAACACCACTGCACTGCCCTAAACCCTGAAAAACTACCCCCAGCAAGACCCCCTACACTGCCCGAACACCACTGCACTGCCCTAAACCCTGAAACATCACCCCCAGCAAGACCCCCTACACTGCCCGAACACCACTGCCCTAAACCCTGAAACACCACCCCCAGCAAGACCCCCTACACTGCCCGAACACCACTGCACTGCCCTAAACCCTGAAACACCAGCCCCAGCACGACCCCCTACACTGCCCGAACACCACTGCACTGCCCTAAACCCTGAAACACCACCCCGTGCATGACCCCCTACACTGCCCGAACACCACTGCACTGCCCTAAACCCTGAAACACCAGCCCCAGCACGACCCCCTACACTGCCCAAACACCACTGCACTGCCCTAAACCCTGAAACACAACCCCCAGCACGACCCCCTACACTACCCGAACACCACTGCACTACCCTAAACCCTAAAATACTCCCCCAGCACGACCCCCTACACTACCCGAACACAACTGCACTGCCCTAAACCCTCAAACACTCCCCCAGCACGACCCCCTACACTACCTGAACACCACTGCACTGCCCTAAACCCTAAAACACTCCCCCAGCACGACCCCTACACTGCCCAAACACCACTGCACTGCCCTAAACCCTAAAACATTCCCCCAGCATGACCCCCTACACTACCCAAACACCACTGCACTGCCCTAAACCCTAAAACACTCCCCCCAGCACGACCCAAACACCACTGCAGTGCCCTAAACCCTGAAACACCACCCCCAGCAAGACCCCTACACTGCCCGAACACCACTGCACTGCCCTAAACCCTGAAACACCACCCCCAGCATGACCCCCTACAATGCCCGAACACCACTGCACTACCCTAAACCCTAAAACACGACCTCCTACACTACACAAAGACCACTGCACTACCCTAAACCCTAAAACACTACCCCCAGCACGACCCCCTACACTACACAAACACCACTGCACTACCCTAAACCCTAAAACACTACCCCTACACTACACAAACACCACTGCACTACCCTAAACCCTAAAACAATACCCCCAGCACGACCCACTACACTACCCAAACACCACTGCACTACCCTAAACCCTAAAACACTACCCTTAGCAGTACCCCCTACACTACCCAAACACCATTGCACTAGCCTAAACCCTAAAACACTACCCCCAGCAGTACCCCTACACTATCCAAACACCACTGCACGACCCTAAACCCTAAACCACTACCCCCAGCACGACCCCCTACACTACCCAAACACCACTGCACTACCCTAAAACACTACCCCCAGCACAACCCCCTACACTACCCAAACACCACTGTAATACCCTAAACCCTAAAACACTCCCCCAGCACGACTCCCTACACTATCCAAACACCACTGCACTACCCTAAACCCTAAATCTACCCCCAGCATGACCCCCTACACTACACAAACACCACTGCACTACCCTAAACCCTAAAACACTACCCCCAGCATGACCCCCTTCACTACCTAAACACAACTACACAATTTGTTACAGGCGTTGCAACGCAGGCCTGTGGTGCTTACTGGAAGTACTTGGTGGGCTAGTTGGGCCCCAGGGACCCTCAGGATTCAAGGTGACCTAATCCCCCAACTTAAAACGAGCCACGGGGCGCGTTTGCACAGTGGTGAAGGGAGGGGGCGGGGCCTCAGGTGACATGTGCGCAAACACGCCCCTTGAATCCTGAGGGACCCTGGGGCCAACTAGCCCACCAGGTACCTTCAGTAAGCACAACAGAGTTGCGTTGCAGAGAGGTGAAAAAGGTGCGTGGCCTCGGAACGCCTCTCTGCAACTCAGCTCTGTGGTCCTAACTGTAGGTACCTGGGGGCTAGTTGGGCCCCAGGGACCCTCAGGATTCAAGGGGACTTAATCCCGCAACTTAAAACGCGCCACGGGGCGCGTTTGCACACGCGTTTTAAGAGGTAGTTTTAATCCCCCTGCCCTATTATGTACTAGGGACTTACAGAGGAGGTCATGCTAATCACAGGGGTACCCCAACGCATAGTGTTCCCTAGTGTATGTAGGTGTTTTCACTGTATTCTAAGTGTCTTTTAGCATAGCACTGACTCTGGTTAGTCAGAGTCAGTTACCACCAGTACCCGTCTGAAAAAGTTGTGGGCACAGGATGATTTTGCAACATGGCCTCTTTCTGCTCCTCTGTTGGTTCTTTCTGCACATCTTTTGCTTCTTCCTGCACTTTTCTTCGTCTTTGTGGACTTCTGTTGCTTCTTTCTGCATTTCTTTTGCTTCTTTCTGCGCGTTTTTTCTTCTTTCTTCACATGTCCTACCTCTGTAGGCATAGTTAGAAACTAGCATTTAAAAAACCTTTGAAATTCACTTAAAAAATCATAGGTTTCAGGCACGTTATAGTTAGAAATTAGCATTTAAAAAACCTTTGAAATTCACTGAAAAAACCATAGGTTTCAGACACGTTATAGTTAGAAATTAGCATTTAAAAAACCTTTGAAATTCACTGAAAAAACCATAGGTTTTAGGGACAGTTATAGTTAGTTGGACATTTCACTCGTACAAAACCATAGAAATTCCCCGTTATAGTTAGTTCAGCTAACTATAACTCGCGCCCCCGCAATGCACTGCTGATGACGTCACATATTACATCACTCATGACATGGTCAGTGACATCACTGATGACATCACTGATGACATCTCAAATGACATCACTGATGACATCATCCATGTGATAATTTCATGCATCTTCTCACACCCTAATATAGCTTTTGATACACCCACTCTAAATTACAGACTGCCATTCTCAAAACCATACACACTCCAATACCAATAACTACATACCCACTCACTGATTCTTAGGTCTACACACACACATCTACTCACTCACCCGTACAGTCACTCATACTTACAGTCACTCAGTACAGGACTATCATATGCACTCATACACCTATATAAACACTCACACACCGCCACTCATCCATAGAGGTACTCACACACCTAGTCAGTCATGCAAAAAATTAATCACACACCCATTTACTCACCTATACAGTTATACACACACCAGCTCACTTACTCATACAAATACTAGCACATTCTTACGCTCTTATACAATAACTGATACAAGCACACACACATCCATACAGCCACTCTCACAATCACACACTCTCACTTATAGCCATTTAAATACTCTAACACACATATATACTGCCTTTTACATATGTAGTTACTCGCACATGTACCACTGAGATATACATTCACTCACTAACACACCCATACACACACTCACCCACCCAAGCAGTCCATCACAGATGCACTCTTGAAATCATGCACCCAGTGAATCACCCACTCACACATCTATGTACAGAGTCACATACACCCCACCCACACAAACACTCAGGCAGCCATACAGATACTCAGAGAACCAATCAATAACCCATATAGACACTCATGTAGCTATTCGCAAATCCATGCATCCACTTACACACCAACAAACAGACGGATACAGACATTCACACAGTTTAGTCACTAACCCATGCATTCAGTAAGATACGTTTAATCACTCACTTGTAGAGTCAGTCACGCACGTACTAAATCATCCATTCAGACACTTAAACACCCACTCATTCTTCAATACGCCTTTCCCTATATATATTAAACATATTTAAACTTTACAGAAACACACAGTCACTGGATGATGTCATCAGTGATTTCATTTGAGATGTCATCAGTGATGTCATCAGTGATGTCACTGACCATGTCATGAGTGATGTAATATGTGACGTCATCAGCAGTGCATTATGGGGTGCGAGTTATAGTTAGCTGAACTAACTATAACGGGGGAATTTCTATGGTTTTGTACGAGTGAAATGTCCAACTAACTATAACTGTCCCTAAAACCTATGGTTTTTTCAGTGAATATATATATATACAAGGTATCCGCTTACACACTGCACCTCCTTTTGAAAAATGGACAGGGACCACAGAATCAGTGCTTTGCTTAGTTTATTCGACGAGAGCTGTCCGCCATATTATGTGTGTATTTATATATATATATATATGTATATATAGCAGTTGCTCGCCTTTGTATCGTTGTTTTTTCCTCCAACAAACGAGAGCGGACCCAAATTCGTGCAGTTTTGTTTATTTTACCTCTCCAACAGTCTCGCCATTACGCGTTTCGGCAGTTGCCTGCCTTGATCACATGACAGCGTAAGGAATTCAGTTCATCGTTTTTAAAGTGACAGTGCATACCAAAGTTAATGAAAATGGAAAAAATACTTTTTACACATTATTTTACAAATGACTGGTAATGCGATTATTTGCTTAAATGCTTTTGCAATAATGTCATAGCTTAAGTACTCTTATCATCTCTCAGACAGGTACATATTATAGAAAGCCTAGCCATTGTCAAATCACATATCCAAAAATATCATGCATAACTGCTATTTCAAAACCAGTACCATATTGAATCCATTCCACATTTTCATTTTGTACCTAATTCACCAAATATGTGAGTTTACCCTTATGTGTAAATAAATACCCTAACTGAGTGCTGAATAAAAGGTGTAAAAAAGGTGAAAAAAGGTGCTGGTGTTAAAATGCTATTAAAACTAACAAGTCCTCTCCAAGCCAGGGCAGTCTGTATTGACATAATGTCATTGGCTATACTATTTGAACCACCCATGGCTGAAAGGGACATAAAGTGCAAATCACAGCATGTGCAAACAAGCAAGCAAGTATGGAGGGAATAGTCAAATAATGATGCAATTGATTCCCATGATTGTAAACATAGACCTAAATACATGTAAATAAATAAATACATATAGATATTCATAAATATACAACTCAATTGCTAAAATCATCAACTTCATAAAAGACCCTCTAAAATTGCTTAATTATTAGTCCATGCTTGGCAGATTGATAATCTGAACAGACAAAATCAATATATCAATATCGTCATAAGACCAATAAAAATATAATTATACGTATAAATAATCATTCATCAGAAATATATATAAAAAATAGAGATCATACATTTGTTTGTTGAAGTCACACATCACCAAAATAGCAGCAGTAGTATACATTTGAATGCTCGGGTTTCATAAAAACGTGTAGAGGTCCTCGCTCGTATTTAGACCCCCCGGATATTTGGTATCTAATTCTAAGATGAATTGCGTTTCCAGTCGTCTTAGTTTCGCTTCTCTGTTCCCCCCTCTCTTGTCTAGAGGGATGGCATCCAACACATAATATCGTAAATGACTAAGATTGCTTTCATGGCAGTCCTTAAAGTGCCTGGCCACAGGATAACTTGGGTCATTATTGGTGATAGCTCTTAAATGTTGTAAGACCCTTTTATGGACTGCCAACTTAGTACTTCCAATATATTTTAAATTACAGCTACACTAGACATAGACCGCATATTCAGTTTTGCATGTCAAATGTTGAGTAATGGCACGCAGAATGTTATTAAAAGCAGTGCAATACTCCAATTTGTTTATTCCAAATTTGCAGGCCTTGCAACTGGTACATTTAAAAAACCCTTTTCTTGCTGTGAGCCATAGACCCACCTCCTGGTCCTCAGGATTATTGCGTACCAGGACACTACTCATAGATGCTGTTTTTCTGTATGTGATGGTTGGTTTCTTCAATAGGGATTGCCCAATAATGGGATCATCTAGTATGATGGGCCAATTCCATCTCACTATTCCTCTGATCTGCCTTTCTTGCCTAGAAAATGACATAATGAGACGTGTGGGTTCATTCTGCAATACCAAAGAACTACCAGGTACTGCCTCCAGCTTATTTCTGTGTATTAATAACTCCTCTCTGGGTTTTTGTTTAGATTTTTCAATGGCTCTATCCACTATTTTGTCTCTATATCCTCTTTCCAAAAATCTGGCCTTACTTTCATTTTGTTTATTTTTACATTCACTGTCATTACTACAAATTCTTCTTATACGGAGCATTTCCCCGTAGGGGATGCTGTCTATCAGATGACGGGGGTGAGCGCTTGTTGCATGTAATAGAGCATTTCCCGCCGTCTCTTTCCTGTAAAGGGTGGTGGATATGGCATTGTTATTAATGGTGATTTGTACATCAAGAAAAGTTACACACTCCTCACTTATACATGATGTGAATCTTAAGTTATTATCATTAATATTTAGTTGCGCAATAAATTCATTCGCACTCCTTTCTGTTCCGTGCCATATAATGAATAAGTCATCTATACATCTTAGCCAACAAATTATGTTTTTCTGACAAATATGACCATATTGCTTCTTGAGGACCAGCTCCTCCCACCATCCCATGAACAAGCATGCATAACTGGGGGAGAAGCTGGCCCCCATCGCCACTCCTTGCACCTGCTGATATATTTGATTCTTGAAAAGGAACAAATTGTTATTCAAAAAGAAGGTCAATAAATCAATAATCATTCTATTGTGTTGAACATATTGCATGGGTCTACTAGATAAAAAGTGTTCAGTGGCCCTTATTCCATCTCCATTTCGTATACAGGTATACAAAGACGACACATCAAGAGCTATCATACAATATCCTTTTTGCCATTGTATATTGTTAATCTTGCGCAAAAAGTCACTTGTATCCTGTACATAAGAGTCTAAGCCACGGACATGCTCCTGCAAAAAATAGTCGATATAACACGACACATTTTCAAATGGCCCATCACAGGCCGAAATTATTGGTCTTCCTGGTGGCTTAAGTCTATCCTTGTGTATCTTGAGGATAAAATAGATCTTCGGGATGGTAGGATGCTCTTTTCTAAGATATTTGTATTCATCCGAACTTAACATTCCCAAATTTTTCCATGCCAGTAACTTAGTCATATAACAATCCTGTGTGCTTTTACATTTTTGGAAGGAGCTTTTCCTGTAGCACTCTGTGTTGTTCAATTGTCCCATCGCCTCAATCATATATTCCTTTAAAGGCCAAAGGACAATATTACCCCCCTTGTCCGAGTTTCTTATGACCACATCTTTTTCCTTTTTAAGCTTGTCCATTAGTTGCCCATATTTTCTTTCATGATCTGTAATTTTCCTTTTATTTTTATTGATATTTATATTAAGTTTTTTTATTTGAGCCACAATTTGGTCATGAAAAATGTCTATGGAGTCTCTCGGCATTACAGGGGTAAATTTTGATTTTACTTTGAACTTTGTAGTTGGTTTACTGCTCATTTCCATATCAAGGATTCCACTGCCCTGTGAATCATTGAGATAGTCATAATGCGTATCACATTCCATTGTGGCAGTGCTTTCCTTCTCTAAATTTTGTAATACTTTTAGCACATTAAAATCCGCCGCTGTAAGATTGGAGATGCTGGCAGTATTTGATGCTGATGAACTTGCCATCGTTCCTTTGTTTGCCAGTTGTAACTGATGATACTTCTTCAATTTTAATTTCCTAATAAACCTATAAATGTCAGCTCTTGTCTGCGTATAGTTGAAATTCGTCTCAGGACAGTATGAGAGGCCCAGGGAAAGCAATTGACGTTCAGCCGCACTTAAATCAATATTTGATAAATTGATAATGGTATTGACATTTGTAGATGTTTGCCCAGATTTTTTTGTTGTCATACTCAATTGCGCTTCCAATTTCCCCGTCCCCGTCCCCTTATTGGACGCTTGGAATTCGCGCTTTCTTGCTGCTTTTCTCCTCTCCCTCCTACTTTTAGTTCTTCGTTTTTTGTCGACACATTCCTAGGACATAGTGTTTTCCTGCGACTGCGTCTAATATATTCCAATTCCTCTCCCAATGTTGGTTTAATGGAATTTTGGGTTGCGCGATTTCTTTCCCTTTGGCCCTCAGTGTCGGATTCGCTTTCCTGAGCTGAACTTAAGTCCGAAATTGAGGTTGCCCCAGCCAGGAAATGATTTGTGTTCTCATGATTTGTTCCTTGATTTGTTTCTTGTGTCCTTCTGTCCTCTGTTGCCTTTCTAAATGTGTCAAATTTGCGTGCAAATGTGAAGATTTGCCCATTGGCATAATCTTCTTTATCCCTCCTAAATTTGTATGTCTTTCTTTGTTTGATTTTGTCCTCCTCCTTATTCAATCTGCCAGTCATTTCATTATATAGTTTCTGTTTCTGCTGGGAATCATTGTGCGCCTTAATTTCCTCATTCAGATTGTCGATTTTAAGCTGGATTTCATGCCTGTCACTGTCGGCATATTTTACTAATATAGCCACAAGCTTTCGTGAGGATTCCAAGTTGCATTGCGCCCATTCTACCATCATTGCAGGGTTTGGCGTCTCATAACTCGGGGCAATCATTATGCGTAATCCTCTTGGGATCCTCCCCACATCCAGGTATTTCTGTAAAGATTTTGACTCCCACCACTTCGACATCTCCTGGCGCATTAATTTCTCTAATGCCTGAAATTTATCTCTCAGGCTTCTCAATCCCCGACTTGCTTCTTCATTAACACTTGCATTAGCATCCAACTGCTCCGGAAATGTTTCTGAGAACATTTCCTCTGCAGCGGACTCACGATCCCTTAGCGCTGCAGCGGACATGTTTGTCGGTAGTAGTGTTCTTGGTTATATCAGCGTGGGATCTATAACAGTCCGATACAGTAACGCTGTTAATAAAATCCCACCAGCACACCTCCCCACCTGCTATAATGCTACGATATTGTGTACCTTATTATCGAGTCTTGGGTCCCAGTGCAGCCACTTCATGCCGCTTCACTCGTCCGAGCTGCCACCGCGCCGCGCTCTGCCTGAGCCATTCCTCTTCCTGGTACCGATATCGTAGCAGCAGGGGGCTTCCGTGTATCCGTTTTCCGGCACAATTCAAACGTCCCCGGTTCCCAGTCTCACCGAAGCCTCGGCAAAACACGGTACTTCCAGAAACTTGATTTCTTTATCACGGAGCCGTCACTTGGGGAGGGGGTCAACTTGATCCGGAGGAAATCAACCCGGATAATATAGCAGTTGCTCGCCTTTGTATCGTTGTTTTTTCCTCCAACAAACGAGAGCGGACCCAAATTCGTGCAGTTTTTTTTATTTTACCGCTCCAACAGTCTCGCCATTACGCGTTTCGGCAGTCGCCTGCCTTGATCACATGACAGCGTAAGGAATTCAGTTAATCGTTTTTAAAGTGACAGTGCATACCAAAGTTAATGAAAATGGAAAAAATACTTTTTACACATTATTTCACAAATGACTGGTAATGCGATTATTTGCTTAAATGCTTTTGCAATAATATCATAGCTTAAGTACTCTTATCATCTCTCAGACAGGTACATATTATAGAAAGCCTAGCCATTGTCAAATCACATATCCAAAAATATCATATATGTATATATATACACACACACACATAAATATATAGTTTATAATTTTATATGTAACATAAACTTAAATTAATTATCCAACAAATTATACAAAACATGGAAAAAATCATTATATAAACATTCTACATATTTTTAAATATCGTAAATTATAACCCCCTAAAAAACATACATTCTAAAACCTTTATTCAATTATTTCAAATATTATTACAATAATAACATTGCTATGTCACAAAAAATAGTATACATTACGATCGTTAAAACAATATTTGAGAACATATAATAAATACACATAAAATAATGGTATACATTAGAACAATATTGAGCACAATGATATTATTAACAAGGATATAAAAAATGATTTAAAAAATGATATTCTTACCTGAGATTTTCTATCAATGATATTCTCCACATCCCAATATTTTTGACACAATATTTGTGCCCCACAATATTTTGGAATTAATATTATGATGGAACGCCCTATCAACCACATGCCATCACTAGGAGTGCCCTCACGTAGCATGTCAGAAAAATCAACAACACACTGCTATATTTTACAAAATTATCCATAACACAATAACTGTAGAGCATGCTTCCATCTGGTGACTCTAAGTGGATAATACAAACAATTCACAATACAATACATTAAAATACATTAATAAAAGGGAGCATCACTTCTGAATATGAGAATACATAATAACTACTCTGCCTCCTTTAGACCTAATAGATCTGCTTTAAAGGAATGGAGTTAAAAAGGAAAGCAAACTGCATGGAGAACCACTTCGCATTTACTGCTGATAACTGATTCTTAGTATCAACAATCAGTTCATGACTTTGTTGCACATTTTTACCATATATCTAACAATTAGCAAGGCCACTGTTGGCACACATGAATAAAACTCTCCAAGTCCCTCAAATGAGTCTTAATACCTTAAAATTGCCTGCCCATCTCGTAATGGCTTAGCACATCTGGTGTAATGCAATCTGTGGTGTAAACAGGAGAGGCTTATTGGTACCTGCTGTGTGGAGGAGGCGTGCCCCACGCAGCGGTGAGGAACAGCCTATCTACATAGGGTGTTAGGAGGGGTCAGGAAGAAGACGCAAGGAGCGTGATGTCAGATGAGGGTTGACTGCAAAAAAGAGAGTTGTTAGGTTTTAGAAATGCTTTGCGGTGGGTGTTGTTGATAGAGAGCAACGTTAGAAATGTTAGGTTATTTGAGTCTGCAGCTAATCTGGAGGTTGGAGAAATTGTTAGCTCTTGCTTCTAATAAAGCAATCTTTCCTATATATAAAGTGCATCAGAAGTGGTCCATCTCCCAAATTCAGTTGAGCAAATCAGATCTTCTGGAACTTGAATCACCATCTATTAAACATATTCAATATTTGCGTTTCTAGAACCAGGTGCAGGTCCCAATCCCCCATTACTTACCCAGGCCTTTTCCATTTATGCACCCAGGATGTGGAACAACATCCTTATATCCATCAGAAGCATTCCAACACTGATCCAATTCAGGAAAGTGTTGAAGACTGACCTCTTTAAAGAACATCACATCAAATCAAGTCAAATCAAAAAATCTTTATTCGGTCAGGTTTGACCATAAAAGCACAGAATAAGAACATGATATCTTCGAAAACATCACATCACACTGCATTAACAATTCAGAACCCAGCTTCCTCTCCTTCCTACTCAATGGCTCCATCTTTGTATTTGACCATGTGCAGCATTCTGTTGCCTTTTGTCTAGGTTCACTCTAGGGAAGTACCATATACATACGTACATACATACATACTTACATACATGCATTGGTAGTGGTGCATTTTTATTACTTCCTATGTCAGTTTGGAGCTATGGCTGCTTACTATGCTAATACTATGTATCCAGGGCTCAGTGTCAGTGGAGGAGCATTACTGTTTATGGATTATTTGCTGACAACAAGCCTCTTTGCGGTGTGTGTGAAGTTATTCTTGTTGGGTGGGAAATTGCTTTTAGTCTGTCTGTGTATTGCAGTACAGAAGTAAATATTTTGGCTGTTCGTCGGGGTGAAGCTTTCTGAAAAGTGTTAGCTTCTGATATTTATAGAAAGGAGGTGTAAAATGAATGTTTTGCATTTGGATCCTGTTCTGCGAATGTTTGCATTTATTAGCAGGCCATGGGTTGTTTTGCACAGTTTGTAAGCAGCCGAATCCATTTGCTATTCTGTGCTGAAGTGTGAAGGAATCACATGACAGACATGAATAGTTCTTCTATTACAACATGTTCTGTTTTTAGGTTTCAGTTACTAACAGCTTTAGCTGTCTTTAGGCAGGCCTATTGTTTTCAATACATAGCACATATACTCGCAGTAAGCTTTGGGTCAGCCCCTTGCTTGTGATTGAAGAGCTTTGTTGTCTATCTCAGATGTCTCCACTTGATTCATTGGATTTCTTCCATGTTCTTGTGTTTGTCCCACCCAGGAACATTTCTGTCTCATGGTGTTCTGATTGGCTGAGCCGTATCTTTCCACAGCTAATGTAAGGGAACTATTTTTTCCACCATGTATGATTTGCATGAAGGGGTGCATGTATCTTGCTCTTGCTCGCTACCTTTTCTCCCTCACTCCCTGTTTGCGTCCCCCCTTCTGGAATGTCAAATGCCTCACCGAGATCACACACCCGACAAACCATTATCTTCCAAAAACATATTCACCTCCACTGACTTTAATGAAATAGTTTGCAACGGCCCATGATTTCACACTGTGTGAAGTCCTAATAGTATGAGAAAAGTTCATGAGGTTTGTTCATTGTTTTTCATTAAAACTGTGGTATTTTCAAGTTAATAAACTCCATATTTGTAAAGCGCAAACATATCACCCCTTAAGGTTTCAAGGCACTGGGGGCCGTCGGGGAGATTAAGTGAGCTATTGCCCAGAGTCACATGATGCTAAGCTGAGCTGCCCCCGGCACCGGGGATCAAACCATGAGCCCCGTGCTCCGGAGTCAGCCGCTCTGGATGCTGCGCGACACCTCTCCCAACATCACTACAGAATTGCACTATCAATCGCTATAAAAGAAACCAGTTAATAATTAACTATTTTTTTCACTGAGCAATCTCATGAGCCACAATTGCGTATGGGCAGTGTCCGTAAATACTTATTTGGATTACATATAAGGCTGTACACCCCTATCTCAAGCTCTCAGTGTCAGGGCATTTGAATTTTTCCGCTGCAAGTTATAGGAGCCGGTTTATAAGGTACATGCCTCTCATATTACATCAGCAAAATTTATCAGCCCATGTATAAACACACGCCTACGGCAAAGCTTTTATTCACATTAATGAAACCAATTCACGGCTGATTGCAGTAACTAAAAGGTATAAACAATGTGTATAAAAATGAATAATCTCTTCCCAAATGTGTGTAACCATGGTAGTAATGTGTCATTGGAAACAATAAGCTATCAGGCAACACTGGCCTTCCATCTGCTGACATCTAGATATCATTTGCGTTCTTTACACAGCCTGACCTGATCCACCCATTATGTTCTGCTTCAGACAGATTTTCCTGTACTCTTTTCAATTTCTCCCAAGGGTCAGTTATTTCCATCTGCATTGCAAAAGCATTTTCTTCCTCAGATTCGCATGTGAAACCTCCATTAAATGTGCATGCTAGCAGTGCACAATACCTGTTGCCCATGGCAATATATCCGCTGCCTGTTTGATGACCGGGACATTTTAGTACAGCAATTTCACTAGGCATTTGGAGTGCATTGAGCATGTTTTTAACATGATGTCAATTCCGGATAGGGGTACCTGTGGAGGTGAGATAACCACATTGTGACCATAATTGCTCAAAGTCATGCACCACACCAAACCCATACTGGCTGTCTGTAAAAATGATAAGTTTCCTTTGAGCAGTTTAACTGCAAGGTCAGGTGAGGTCAATTAACTCAGCAACTTGTGCAGGGAGAAGAGACTGAAACCAGGAGGCTTCTATCACATCATTTGTGGAGCACACGGCGAATGCTGCTCTTAGTGGGCCTTCATTTGGTTTCAGGCATGAACCATCCACAAATAGGACCTGGTTGGGCTCATTTGGTGGTTCATCCTTAATAACGGGTCTGGGTTTAGTGCATAGTTAAACAACACTTAGGCAATCATGATCGAACTCTTCACAATTTTCACTTTGTTCAGTTACAGGCAATGAGTTTGATATGTTTAGTACATTGCAATGTTTTATCACAACATTTTCTGAGAGCAACAGACTCTGTTCATAGCAAGTCAACCTACTGTGGGTAAGATATTGTGTCTTCATTTGGTCAACAATAGCTCCACAGAGTGTGAGATCATGACAATTAAAGGGTGTCCCATCACTATGTTCTCGCTCTTTTCCAGACTAGCACTCACCGCAACAACTGCCTTCAAGCAACTGGGGAGACCTGCCGCTACAGGATCAAGAGTGGTAGAAAAGTAGGCCACAGGTCTTCAGGCTCTGCCATACGTCTGTGTCAAAACTGAGAGTGAGCACCCATCTCTCTCACTGCAAAACAGAGTAAACTTTTTTGTATAACCAGGCATTCCCAGAGCTGGGGCGCAACACAATTTCTCTTTCAGATCTAGGAATGCTTTTTATACATAAGTTGTCCCATGGAAGTGGATCTCGGTGTGTCAGCCTCAGTAGGGGCTTTGCCATTAAGGAAAAGTTTGGTATCCACTATCTACAGTAGCCAAGCATTCCCAAAAAAATATAATGATTTCCTTTTGCGTTTGTGGTGGATTCATCTGTAAGATGGCTTTACTATTTCTGGTGACACCTCCTAATTCCTTTCATGACAATATGTCCCAGATACTGAATTTCTCTTTGACTGTACTGCAGTAGTTTACCTGGAGACACGTTGTGTCCATTCTCTGCCAGGTGATTCAAGAGTGCAATGATGACGTACTTACAAGCGTTGAGTGTTTCTGATGCTACTAGTAGGTCGTCTATATATTGAACAAGGGTAGACTCACAGGGCATTTGCAATGACTCTCGGTGTACCCTTAAGGGACACAATACCACATGATTGTCTTCTGCTGGAAAGTAAATGAAAGCAATTATTGGCTATCTTCGTGCAAAGGCACTGAGAAGAAAGCCTGGCATAAGTCAATGACAGTGAACCATTATGCAGCACAGGGAATTTGGAAAAGTACAGTGGCAGAATTTAGTACCACAGGTCAACAGGGCGCTACTATTTCATTGATTCGTCATTGATCCTGTATGATCCTATATTTGCTGTTAGGCTTCTGTAAACCCATAATAGGTGAATCAACTCTCTCAGCATGCCTTTCTGAAGAATGTCTTCGATCACTGGGTTTATTCCTGCAATAGTCTCTGTAGACAAGTGATAGGATGGTGTTCTAGGGTAAACATTGTTTGGATTTAATCTGAATTGGACTGGTTCTATTCCTTTTTTTCTAAGCCCAATATATTTCCCTGTGAAATCCCAAAAGTCTGCATTTATGGTGTCTCTCAGGTCTTCAGGTAACTCAGAAATTGTCAATACAGGGAACATTGACACCTCAGCATTTTGTCTAATAATTTTAAAGTCCACATACTCATCATGGGTCTGGAAAGCCACACTGTCCGGTGCACAGTATATTGTACAATTTAACTAGTACAACAGATCTCTCCATAACAGATTTACTGGGCTTGTATCACAGAAAACAAATAGATGCTTCTCATTAAAGGTTCCTATTTTTAATAAAACTTCTTCTGAAAATGGATATAGCATTTTTACCCCAACTACTTGGATAGTTTTCCCCAAAAGAGAGGCAAGTCTGGTATTTCCACTGTTCTAACATTGGAACAAGTAGCTCCTGTGTCGATCAGAATTGACACATCCTGACCATAAACATTTGCATCTACATATGGGCCACTTTGATCTACCGCTAAGATTGCGCCAAGTATGCAATCTTCCGCCTCTCTCAGGCACCTTCATTGGGAATTATCAGAAGCAAATTCATCAGTCTCAAACAAAGGGAATTGTGCTAGCGCATTCTGGTTCTGATTTTGGAACTGTGACTTAGCATTCTGGATCTGGTTCGCATTAAACTTCTGCATTTGTTTTAAACTAAACATGGGATTCCCCATTTGTGCAGGAGCAGGGGGCATCATTTGGATTTGATTTTGCATAGGTATTTTTGGAAAAGGTGTACCTTGTGAATTCTGCATTAATTCTCCAGCATTTTCAGGATTATATCATTATTCTCGTTTCCACTGTCCCACCCTATTACAGACATGACAAGTAGTAACCTTTTTTATTGCAGCAATATCCATTCCAGATCCCATATTCATGGGAACACCTCTACCTCTGCTGTGGGACATATTCATTCCACCTTGATTCCCTGAAAATCAAGCTTGTGGAGCAACAACTCCCTGCATTGTTCACTGATTTCCTGTAAAAGACGGATTCTGAAAGTCTTTCTGTGCTAACTTAGTATGACTAACATGAACTTCTCCTTTATTTTCCTCTGCTTCATGTCCAATTCATCACTGCAGTATTTTGCATAACGCAGTATTTCATCGAATGACTTGGTTTGCCAACAGATCACACTTTGCGTGATGTGGGCACTGATTTCAGGCTTCAATCCCAACACAAGCTGAGACACAAAAATCCCTATATCCTTTTCCTCAGGATACTCACATCCACTATGCTGTTGAAACACTTGCAATAATATCTCATAGTACACATGGATTGTCTCTTTCAGCTCTTGTGTGGTTCTTTTAATTTTTAACTAATCAGTGTCTTTTGGAGGTATTCTCCCTTTCAAGAAGGTAGTAACCACTTCATACTTCTCCATTTCCACTGGTGATGGTGCATTTGTTCCTTTCTCCCTAGGTGGTTCTCCTTTTGGCCATGGTACTGCGGTCTTATATTCTGCCCATAAATCAGCTGGTACCACAATGTCAAAGAACACATTCAAATCAATTCACACTACCTTAAAAATCTTTATGAACCTTTCCACTTGTGCATACCTCTGCACCGGCTTGTCTCTCAATTTTGGAAAATTGTTCGTAAGTGCTGTCAGGTCACCTCTATTCCATGGTACATGTATATAAGTTCTTCCAGCTATTTCCTTCAACGGATAGGCTGCTGCTGCATCCTCCTTTAGATCATCCTGTTTTCCCTGTATAGCTGCTTCCCTCTGTTTCTTTTCATGTTTCTTTGCCCACCAAGGTTCTAGCTTTTCCACAACCTTCCATCTGCAAATGCATTTTGTCAGTTTGATAAGGTGCAAACACATTCCTGTAATAATTATGTTCTCTATCACCTGATCATCCAATTCAACCCTATAGCTACGATGCAAATTCTTGTTGGAATGATCCACATCATACTTCTTTGCTATATCTGCCAATTTGTCATGTACCGTAGCAGCCCTTCGAGTAATTTCCTTGCACAGGTAGATTAACTCATTTCTCTGGTATTAGTCTATATGATCGAACTCCAATCAAACCTTGATTAGTTCTTCTAATTTTTTCTTCAATTTTGGAATATCCAATGCTCTGTATTTTCTTGTCACTAATTGCTGGGGGCTCATTGAACTCTGCTGTCTTCTCTCTAGGAATCTCTTCAAGCCAAGCTGGTAAATATCCATCATCTTTGACACTTAAGTCATTTGAAGCTAGGGGAGTAGTAAAGACTAGGGTCCCTCCTTCGTCTACTAGAGCCTGTAAATGTTGTGGGGGTCCCCATAGAACTAACTGTGTGTTCTGGGTTGTCGGTACATTTCTAACAACTGATGTCATTAAGACTTCTCGCCTTCTCTCAATCTGGAGCAGTGCACTTGCAGCCACTCGAGGTGCAATGGGAATATTCTCAATGGGAACCACAGCTGGTGGTCGTCTCACAACTGGTGGAGCAATTTGTAAATCCTGTAAAGGCCGTTAAATTGGAAGTGAATCTGGATCCACTGGAGCAGCAGCTATGGTCTGACTGGCACTAGCACTTAACTCTCCTGGGTCATAAAAACTAGTAGGTGGTGGTGGTCGGGAAGACAACATCTGTTCTAATATCTTGTCTCCCGAATCTGTATCTGACTCATCTCGCTCTTGTCTAACCGGATGCTTAATTTTCTTCACACCTACTGATGAAAGAACCAGACATAATCTAGGTCTTTAAATAATGCCCTTTCTCCATTTATGCTATTCTTCATCCCATCGAACATTTGCATAATTCTGCATTGCTTTTCCTATCCTTCTCTGATATTTCTCCCTCTCCTTTTCCCTCACAATTTTTTCCCAAGCATTAAAAGCCTCATATTGCATAGGTCGAGGTAGTGGCTACAACTCGTACAATTTTCCCTTCAAATGATCCAGGATTCTGATATTAAATGTCCCATACCTAGGAAAACTCAAAGCACTGTTCTTTTCCGTACTACTACTACATTGTCGAAGTCACAAACATGAACTTAAACCATGTTTGGTATTCATAATGTATGCCAGAGTACACTCAGGAGGTGCCTCTTCATCTCTTCATTAAAGGAATAGTGACATCTCCTTTTACCAATTTCTTTAAATCATTAAAACATTTCATGATGACAATTACATTTTTCTAAATTTCTCGTAAACCCAAATGTTTTGAATCTGTTCCGCATACGTCAAATTTAGTTCACCAATCAAATGACAGCTATTAATTTCATGCAATTCCTTATCAAATCCAAAGACAGGACTCAAATTGACAATATCCAATCAAAGCGTGACACTGAAAATCCACCAGCCAACTGTCGAGCAAAAAAGCACACCAACAGTCCAATCCCAGCGTGAAACACTATGACGTACAATCTCACTCCTCGCAGCAGTTATCCTCCTTTACAATTTTCTTCGCATTCACACACACTTTCAAATCTCTTTAAACAACTTCTTCTTTGCTCTTACTAGAGAAATTAAGTATCCCAATCACTTAAGAGTTTACTACACTCGCAAGTGAATTCTTGGCTAGTGAAAAATCACACAGATCAATGCAGTTTCCCCCATTTTCCCAATAAGGTTCTACCAACATCAACCAAGATTAATCAAACAGAACAGCTTGTCCCTATTGTTACAGATTGAAGGGATGGTGCTTCAAACTCCACTTCTAAATCACTTCAAACAAGTTCAAAACCTTTATTATTATCCTGGGATCTTTAGACTTCAACTAAGCTGAAACTCAACTTCTCCGCTTTAACAACTCGATGCCTCTATCACTCACTCATACACCCTGAAAGAAAGACACTCACAACTGCGACACTTACAACCACAACATTTTCACCCTATTGATACTCACAACTTCAAAACCGCAACTGCCAATACCACAACCGCCTTTGAATTCGACTTCGCCAGACCGTCAGGATCTGGATACTGGAATAGGGGATTGTTTTAATATAGATTGGGTACTACTTTTAATTCTCCATATCTGGGGTCTGAACCACATCCTCTGCTACCAGAAACTGTTGGCACCTAAAGGACTGGCCAAAGTGGTCACTTAAATAAAACACAACAACTTACAAGTTGACCCTTGGAATCCAGATGGCGCTTGACAGGTCGGCTGGACCTTTACCACTGTATTGTGAATGGAGCTAGAACAAAAACACAGGTCATACACATATCTTCAACTGTCAGATCCTTATTTTTCAGTTAATGATGAGAGGTTGAAGAGGTTTGCAACACATTTATTTATCGTTTAGGATTTAGTAGGTTTGTTGATCTTTATTCAGATTAGTCCAATTTACAGACATATTGAGTAAAAGTTGATTAGTGACAGCATAGATCAATACAGAGCGTTCCATAAAGGAAGTTGTCACTAACTAGCTAAATAGCCTAATCTACCCTAAAGTAGGACCCGTGAAGAGTTCCTTCTAGAAAAGAGCAAGATTTTCGGAGCATAGATAAAGACTAGAACTCCCCATAAAGAGTAATTCTGGAAACTCAGCCGAGTTCCCCACAGCTGCAGTAGCAACCATCAGAAACTCAGTGATACAGGAATGATTGTTGCAATAGCATTGATTGGAGAAAATCAGGATATAGGTAAAAGAATAAGTCACCTTTAGCAATAGCTGTTGGTAACAAAGGGCAAGGATGTAAAAGAGTGAATCTGCTTTAGCCATATGGGGTCTCCTAATGAACTAACTAGCAACACTTATTATAATATAAAAACACACAATAATGTAATGAAAATTAGTAGGTGTCTGAGTCTCTTGACCAATGGAAACTGCTCACCCAATGGTGTCATCAAAATCCGTTGCTTCTTCTCCCGATTACTACGGTAAACATTTACGAAGGTACATAGTAAAACAGTTTTGCGATTGCTAGAAACATGGAGGAAAGTTCTCATGAGAACCCTCCTTACCTAAGCTAAACCTGCGTTCAATGTTCCATTGTGAATAGAAAGGGCTAGACAGATGCACTGAAACAAATCTAGCATTAATGTTTTAGTTAAGCATGCATAAAATATATCTAAATTATTGTTCATTCTAGCAGCTTATTCATTATAAATGCACAGTAAGGGTCATTGCTTTTACATTTTTTTTTTATTAATACTGATTTTGAAAACACGGCGAGATACGTATTTTACACAAAAGATGAAAAGCATTGTGATACCAAAGGGTATCGAATCAAGACAGCAGTGGTACAAATACAAATCATTGCTGGCATAGCCATCACTAAACAGTATTTCATGTTAAATACACACATACGGTTCAGGATTGGGGGGACCCTCGATACTGTCCAACCTTTATTCCATAGTCTAGTTGGGCTCATCTATCTGTTCCTCCTATTCCAACCCGTAATACCTCAACCAAGGACTCCAAATCTTGGTGAATTTCTTCAGGCACCCCCTTGCCTTGTACGTTACCTTTTCTGTGACCATGTAGATGTTCATGCTTGCCCTCCACTCGATGGTCGTAGGGAGGCTCGAGGCTCCCCAATATCTGGCTATATCCCTTTTGGCGACCACCAGTCCTAGGTTATATAGCAGAAGTTTGTAGCGGGGGAGGTCCACTTCAGTGGGAATGTCTAACAGGACATGCTTGGTGTCCATGGACAGCTGCAACCCCAATACTTTATTTAATTCCTCTATTATCTGAGACCAGTATAGCTTTATGTAGTGGCATTCCCAGAGTGTGTGTGTATATGTTCCGCTCTCCGTCTTGCAGCGGAGGCCGTTAGGTGTCTCAGCCCTCTCCATAGCGTGTAGTCGTGCCCTATCGTAGTAGACTCTGTGCAGGATTTTGAATTGTATCAATCGCAACCGTAGCTTAATGGCCACTTCCCTCGGGTGCATCAGTGCCGCCTCCCAGACAATATCTTCTAATACTCCAGTGGTGGTTTCCCATTTGGTCCTAAGGGCCTTCAACCTATCAGGCATATTATTTCTTAGAGTTTTGTATGTCCACCGGCGGCTTTGTCCGGTATTTCCTCCTGCAGTAGCCTGCCCTCTAGGCGCACAAACACTGGGATGTAGGAATTGTCCAGCCCCTCTGCCCACCGTGCGTGTTTTAATTGTAATATTAATATCTCTGGGTGTTGCTTAACTGATACTCATGTTGAAGTGAGCTAAAAAAAAAAAAGATCAGGGTGCCTTCCTCCAGGATGTCGCCCAGCCGGGATATCCTAACCAGGTCCCAAGGTCTAAAGCCCGAAAGCTTAGCTATTTCTTGCAGTCTCGTCCCCTCCCATAGTGGGGTTGCCCTTGTGCATCTCTTTTCTCACCTCATTTGTCGTTATGCCCCATTCCAAGCCTCTATTGTTCTCTGGGTTGCTGGCAGTAATTTTCAAACTCTCCTGCCTCCATACATGTAGTGGAGATAAGTGTGTGTCTGAAACTGGAGCCTCTCCAGGGCATATGTTGGGTGGTCTTCCGGCATGTGTCCCAATTTGCTAATTACCACTAGGTGTGCAGCTCTATAGTATGATCGTATATCTGGGGGAGCGATCCCTCCATTATACTGCTTGTGCTGAAGCATCTGGAGTGCCACCCTCGGCTGGCCCCCATTCCATAGGAATGTGCGTAGGTCCTCGTCAATTATTTTAAAGATCACCTCAGGTAACTTGCAGTATGGGTTTTGTAAGATGTAAAGCAGTTTCGGGAGTGTGATAATTTTATACATAGCCGCCCTTCCCAATAACATCAAGAGAGTCATCGTCATCTTCGTGGAATCCCGTTAGAACCCTCCTAATATTATGGGTAAGACTCGCCGTGTTGTTGGTGGTTATGTAGAGACCTAGGTATCGGTTCCTCTCTGTGACTATATGGAGTTGCACCGGAAGGTCTTGTGTATCTAGGTCCCCTTCCACTGAGTAGAGGCTGGATTTGTCCCAATTTATATTGTATCCTGCTTGCCGTCCATATTCTTCGAATGTCCGCAGTGTCACATTGGGATTAGTAACATACATAAGGATATCATCGGCGTAAAGTGAAATCCACTCATCTCTAAGCATCCCAGGTCATCTCGGAAGCCCCTTATGTCTGGGTGCGTTCGGACCAAACACGCCAGTGCTTCCAGGATCAGAGCAAACAGCAGGGGGGCAAAAGGCACCCCTGTCTGTTGCCCCTGCACACGGGGAAGTCCGCCGACATCACACTATTGACCCTGACCCGAGCTCTAGGATTGGTGTTTAATAACTCTACCCAGGCCAAGAAGACAGGACAAAACCCAAACCTTAGCAGGGCTTGTCTCATGAAAGGCCAATGGATGGCGTCAAATGCCTTCTCGGCGTCTAGCGATAAAAACACGTGTGGGGTGAGTCTATTTTTCACCATATCTAGCCAGTTGGCCAGCCGACGGAGGTTAAATCTCGTCACTCGTTTTGGCATAAAGCCGGATTGATTACAATGGACAAGGGATGTAATTACCTGGAGCAGGCGTGTGGCCAGGATAGTGGCCAATATTTTCATTTCTACATTTAATAACGAAATAGGTCGATAGAGCCCACATTCCATGGCGGGCTTCCCCGACTTGTGGACCACCACAACTGTAGCATTGCACAGATCCGGCGGAAGCGTTCCCTCTGTCTGTGCCGCTAGATACATTTTCAGCAGATGTGGACTCAGGAGACCAGCGTTTGTCTTAAAGAATTCCACCGGCAACCCATTAGGACCAGAGCAAGGTTCATTGTTAATACGAGATTATCTAATATGATACGATGAGGCTGAGGAAGCACAATCTTGAAGGCAGCACATTCTTTGGCAAGTTGCTGGTGCTAGGCAAAATGTCCTAAATAAACGTCAACTTAGCTATGAGCAAGAGTCGAAAGAAAAGCTTTAGTGCATAGTTACAGGAACACATTTAAGAATGATAGCCTAGTACCCAAAAAAATATATAAAAGTTATTTTTTTTATTATTTTTTTTTTAAATTTATTTTTATTGTATTTATCCAACAAACATCCAGGAAAACAATACATCATCCACGAAATATCTGATGTGTTAATGGTTCATTTGGCGGAGTGTATAGCAGTCGCTTGTCACTAATGAAAACAACAACAACATGAAAGCATTGCAATTAAATTATATAGTAGAAACCACAGTATTCATATTATATCACGGCAGAGTAAATTAACATGACTAGGATAATATGGTTCATTACATTGTGTGTATCATCCGGACTCCAGCAAGTAAGTTATTTGTCCAGTCAAACCCAGCAGGGTATGGTGTCTCTAGTGATTTTGCTCAGTTCACTCAGGTGCCTCATCCAGAGGGTGAAGTTGTAGGTAATCCTTTAGTGGCTGCCATATGTCCCGGGGCCTTGAGGTCATAGGCAATACTGTGGCATAATCGTCACTCGTTGTGTTACAATAGAGAAGATCCCGAAGCCATTCTTTTATTGTTGGCGGGTGTGCTCTACCCCAATTCAAGGAAATTTGACGTTTTGCCAACAGAAGGGCTATTGCCGTGAACCTCCTAATACATCTTTTAATGGGCTTAACATATCCCAACAGTGCCATCAGTGGTGTAGGATGCAAGATTTGTTCGACCATGAGTGACAAGTGGCGGAACACTTCTTTCCAATATGCCTGAATAATTGTACAGTTCCAGGCCAGATGTGAAAAGTCAGCCTCCAATGCTGCGCACTTGGCGCATGCACTAGAGGCGTTGGGGCTCATCCTGGATAATAATTTCGGGGTAATGTATATTCTGTGGAGGTATTTGTAATGTAACAGTTTGTGTTTATAGTTGGACGAGATATACCTCGTCTGTGAACAGCAGTATGACCAAGTTGAATCTGGCATTGGTTCCCCTAGGTCTTGCTCCCAGGCCGCCCTAGCTTTAAGGCCTACTGCAGGCTTTAGGGTTTGTGATAAGTGATAGAGGCGGGAGACCAGGTGGGTGCAGTCTGTAGAGTTAATGACCAGTGTGAGAGGAGGAAAATCTTTCGGTTCTGAGGTTGTGTCAGGTAAGATACTCAGTAGGGCACCCCTCACTCTGTGAAGAAGAAAACTATCCATATATGTAGCGCCCCTCCCGGCCGTCAATTCGGCAATTGTGCGTGGGCGGGAATCCTTGAATAAGTCCCCAACTGTATGAAGCCTATATGTGTCTAGAGTCTTTTTAGTAAGAGTTTCAGTGGTAGGAGGCAACAATGGGTTGTGGGGGGAGTATAAGAAGTCACATTTTAAGAAACGTCGTAATTTTGTCCATGCCCAGCATGTCGTTGCCATTGTTTCTATCTCGGTGGGGTGACGTGGAAGGCCTAACGGAAGAGTCGTTGAAAGTGAGTATGGATGTATCTGCGACCGCTCGGGTCTGAGGTATTGTATGCGAGCATCCGGGTGGTACCAAAAGTATGAAAAATGTGTCTGCGCTACAAGATAGTATAAATAGACGTCGGGGACTCCAAAACCCCCCCTTTCAAATGGCATTGTCAGAGTGGTCAGACTTATGCGAGGTTGTTTACCCGCCCAAATAAGGCGCGTCAGCAGGGAGCGTAAGGTATTAAAAAAGGACATGGTCAAGGCAATTGGAATGTTTAAAAATAAATATAGCAGCCGTGGCATTACTACCATTTTAATTATGGCGATTCTACCAGCCATAGAGAGAGGGAGTTTAATCCATTTGTCGACCTGCCCTGTAAGGCGGTCAACTGCCGGCCTGTAGTTAAGGCGGACGACCTCCGCAGCACTGCAATGTAAATAAATGCCCAAGTACTTGGGGGGGTCGGTACACCATTTCAGTGGGAACTCTATGTCAACCTGGGTAGTGGCAGGGGTTAATGGAAAAATTTCAGACTTTGTCCAATTTATGGCTAGTCCAGAGTGTACCCCAAAGCGAACCTCCTCTCTCAAAAGCGGGGGGAGGTTCTATTAAAGTTATTTTTAATATACGTTTAAAGCAAGCACATTTTCCCTACATGTGATTTACTTATGTATTCTTTTAGCAAAGCTGAAATGCATTCTAAAGTGATTCTTTACACATTTAAAGCAGGCACATTTTTCCTACGTGTTATTTTCTATGTGAAAACATTTCTGCAACAGTTTAAATGCATTCTAAGGTGCAATTCTAATATGGTCTGAAAGTCAAAATTTGTTTTCAAAATTCATTCATTACAGAAACATAGACAAACGCTTTAAGCAGCATTGCTGTCAGCCTGCATTCCAAAGGGGGTCTTGCCACACTGCAACTCGAACTCCACAAGAATGAAATCATTGGAGGGATATGGGAATACGCTGCATAATTTATAGATGTATGGCATTCAACAGCAGAAGTAGCCCATGTATTAAACACATTGACAGGCTCTGGCTTTTGGAAGCAGTGCTATCAGTCACAGTACATAGACTTTATAGTCTCAGTCATGCCACAGCAGTGCTATCCCTCCGGTCACAAAAACCTAAGCGGTCTGGCTTCAAAGAGTGAAGGTGTTAGCTTCAAACAACATAGCTAACTCTCACATTGCACAGACATTACAAGGGTTACCGTTTAGACAGCAGAACTGTATACCAGGCCTCTCAAAGCTTACAGACGTTGGGGCTTATTTACAAGCCCCTTGCGCCACCGATACGTCACTTTTTCCCATGTTAAAAGTGACGCAAAAGTGGCGCAAGGCGCTTGTAAATAAGCCCCTCAGATCTTACACAGTGATGTTATCGTTCAAATGACACAGAAATATAAAAAGGAAGGCAGAGCTATCCCTAAGTTAAGACATAACATAACAAATCAGGTCTGAAAAGACATATGTATGTCACAGGCTCAACCTCTGGCTGCAGAGCTAGCTCTCAGATTATTTAGACCTGATAGTTCAGGAAATTAGGCTGCAGGGCACCATTTTAGGCTACACTGACCAATAGACTCTGGCATAGGTTAACACAGTTATCCTCTGGGAGAGACATCCCTCAGAGTTTAAGCCTCACATGGCAGAGTTACCTCGCAGGTTGCACATTTCTCACATGTGCCAGATTTTTTTTAAAAGAGCTATCTATGTTCCAGGTTTCACAAACCATAGAGATTGAAACCTCACACAGCAGAACTATCACTCAACTTAAATAGAAAGTATGTGCTTTGAAATTAGACAGCAGTGCAATATCTCAGGTTAAATAGATCTTGACTACGTGTTTGCATTAGACACTACAGCTATCCCTCAGGTTACACAGAACTTAAAGGTGAAAGCCTCAAATAGCAACTACATACCTTGTGTGACTGAAGATTGTAGGTCTGGCCTCAGGCAGCAAAACTACCTCCCAGATTGCACAGGCTTGACAATCTAAGGCCTTAGAAATCAGAGCTATGCATGAGCTTACACTACTCCTGCTATACAGCTGATTAAATAAAACAAAAATCAACCAAGTGAGTTGCTCAATATCACAGTTTCACAAAGCATTTGGGACTCTTATCCCCAGCACTGCCTGCCTCCTCTTCGCCTTGCCCTGCTTGTTCTCTGATCAGTGCTTCATTGTGGTTTTTCGGTATTTAAAAATAATTTTAGTTATTTGAATTTAATGTACTGGATTCACTTATGCAGCCCATTTATAAACGGATAAAGGATTAATGCTAAGCCTCTTTACAGTCTTGCACTCACAGATGTCTAGTTTTCTCATCTATCACTCTTTTGTTATCTCTGTTTCTCTCTAAATCTTTGCTCCTTGTCTTGCTGTCTTATTTATTTTTGTTTTTTCTTTCTCTCAAGATCTCTGATATTTTTCAACTAATCTTAATACTGTGCAGTAAAAGTGTGTTTGTGTATGTGTGTGTGTGTGTGCGTGCTTTCAGTACTTAATTTGTAAAAGAATAGGGGCCATATTTATAACCCCAGTTGCGTTGCCCTTGCACCATGCAACATAGTATATGCGCAACGCCACTGGAAAATGAGATTTATGAAGCCACACAAGGCCACTTTGCGTGGCACTTAGTGGCTTCTTGACTTCATAAACCTTGAGTAAAGCAATGCAGCATAAATTGCTGCTTTGCCTTACTCTGCACTAGAGAGTCATTCCATGGGCATTGAGTGGCAGCTCCCACGCAACTCACATGGTTTTTTAAGCATTCCCAGATTTACCAGAACTGGTAAACGTGGGACAGCGCCAATAAGATAATCCTTCCCAGGACAGGCGTAACGATGAGAAATACCTTTATTTCTCCTCGTTACTTCCGCTTTCTATTTGTGCTGCATTCTGCAGCACACATAGATAGAGGAACATGCCTCTCAGGATAGTTTTTGTGCAGGAAGGTGCCCCTTCCTGCACAAAAATAATCCTGCATGCAACAAAGGCACCCTTGCACCATGGTTCAAGGGTGCTTGCGCTGGCGCTGGGCAGCCAAAACTGAGCCACTGCAGGAAAAGAGGCAGGAATGTACCATAGTCTTTTTAAAATGGCGCATTCCTACCCTTTCCCTGTCATGCAGTGCAGCGCAGCAAAGCTGCGCTGCACTACGTGACAAAGCTCATAAATATGCCCCTAAGATCTGTGCCCAAAGTTTTGCTTAGAAACCAGTGGCCGGTGGGTGATAATTAGTGCTCTTGAATGTCTGCGTGCCGAACATCAAGGCTCCATATGCCTTGATTCTTCATAATGCTTTTTTAATCCACTCCCAGACACTCCCTGCCCCTTTATCTCACTCTTGCATATTCCTGTTTCCTTCCTTTATCACTGTTTTTCTGTCTTTCTCTTACTCTTCTTGAACCCTTGTGTGTTTACCACTCTCTTGCTTTGGGTCAAAGTCTGGTGAATAAAAGTAAGTGACACTCCCCAAAAATGAGTGCTGGTGTCCCACACAGGCAACCACAGGCTCAAATGAAGCACCCTCCCATGACCAAAAGCCTACACCGGAGCAGACCACCAATACAATTAATACGATTTTTGCAGTGGTTGAAGAACACAAATCATATGTTTTATCTTTTCGAATCATTAAAATGATGGTCTTAGTCAATATGAATCAGTCCAGCATTTATTCCACGGGTGATCAGTTATAAATATTTGTCAAACAAGTATCTTTTTAAATTCTTCACACAAACGATGCATAATTTCAAATAAAACACATGCAAGAAAACCAGAATTCCAATATCTGGCAGTGTTTATGCTAGGGTCTGTACCAGGTATAATCACAGTCTGCAACAAGTGAGAGTCAAATATATTGTAAAAGTAGCATATATATAAGTCATAGCTTAAACATTGTTAAGAGTAAAGAGTGGAAGGTTTCTCCTGCCAAATTTATTCTTTACGAAAGAAAACGTTTCACTGGTCAGACTTGCTTTTTTAGATTGTCACTCGACCTATTAAAATATGCAGGTTTGCTTAAATTATCATTTGTATTTCATTGTCATGGAAAATGATTTCCGATTAAAATTCTTTCCTTGCCTCAGAACCTCCTGCGAAAATTGAAAATATTGATGGACGGCACTTGTACTTTAACATTTATGGTTGGGAATATTGAAGACATTTTAAATCCTTTTTTTAAATATGTTTTCTTAACATGGACAAGCTTTCACATGAAATTCTTTCCTAATCCTACCTCCACACCACTTGTGAAAATGGCTAATACTTTTTTCATCATTATTACACATGCATTTCAACACAAAGCTAAAGGATTAAAGAGTTTTTACTAGACTTGCTCCTTTTATCTTTGGGGAATTGTTTTCTATTATCTACGAAAAGCATTTCTTTCAACCAAACTCTTTTCACAGTTTGTGTGAAAATGAGAAACATAAGTTCCCTAGTAGTGTGCAAAATGTGCCTACTTCCTTTTTTTCGTAATTATCTAAAATTTTGGGATAAATATGCGAAATCACCGAAAATTACAAGAACCACAAACACGACATTTAGCTCTAGTTTTTATCACGAAAGACGTCCTCGCTACAATGCTGAATGCGAGGACGCACTTTGCGCTAAAAAATAGTGGGGCATATTAGCAAGGGCAGTATCGCCACTTTAGCGGCACTTTTTGCCGCTAAAGCGGCGATATTTTTATCGCCCTATCAGCAAGCTGTTGCTAACAAGCGTTAGCGACAGCTTACTGGCGATAGCGGCCGGTATTCCTATCGCCTTGCATGCCAGCGATAATTATCGCTAATGACATGCAAGGTAGGCGTTCCCAACTAAAAGCGACTGAAAACAGTCGCTAACACAACTTCCCCCTATTAGCAACGCACGTGAAGCGATAAAAAAAGTCGCGCTAAGCGCGATTATCGCTAGAATTTAACACCTGCTAAAAACATGACTTACCTGTTTCTTCAATGGGAGGAGGATTGTCAGGCTAAGTCCACCATGGCATTAATGCGTGAATATCGCTGGATTTCCAGCGTTATTCACGCATTTCGCCGCTATCGCTGGATATTTTATCGCATTGGAGATAAACGTTGCTAATAACGTGTTATCTCCGCGATAAAATCCAGCAATACGCGGCGATAAAAAAAAACGCGCTAAGCGCGGTTTGCGATAATTATCGCAAGTTGTTGCTAATATCCCCCAGTGATCGCTCATGACGTGAACAGCAACTGCTCAGGTTCTGTTCGTTCAGGATGTTCCTTGCTCCTACAATAAGATTTTCATGCCAAATCTTTCCTTCCCCCATGCCTCCATGAAAATGGCGAAAGCGGTTTTGCTTTTCAAATTAAAACTCGTCTGAATTTTGGTAGACTCTCTTTCAGAGATTGGAAGCCTGTGATTTATCTTGTGAACTCTGAGTGTCAGACATTTTTTAAAGGCTGTTCTTTTCCTGTGCAGCAAGCACTCTGTCATACAGGCATCAGGTTTCCTTTGGCACACATCCTTGACTGCTGTGCATCCACTTATTTTGTACTAAGCACACTTTTCATGCATGATTTGATGTTATGGAAAAATAACTCTCCCTAGGGCAGCGACACAGTCTCAAATTATTATAACATTACATTAGTGCACATTCTGGAAGACATGTACAAATAGTTTTTTTAGACAATACATTTAAAACATTGTGCAGTAGAACACACCATCTGTCCATAATTGTTTCAAAATATTCTTGGGTGAGAACCCCTCCAAACATCTTTATAGGGGCAAGGCTTGCTTGCTATATATGTTACATGTGATCACTGTAGGACTAGAATAACTTTTGTTGTTGGGGTGCTTTTTGCACTTCTGGTCAGCCGCGCCCGTGGAGGTAAGAGCCGTAGGGCCGGGTGAGGGGGGATTTCAACAGACAACGACGAGGGAAATTATCTAATTTTCCCTCGTGGTAGTCTGTCGAATCCCCCCCAACCCGGCCCCACCGCTCTTACCTGAATGGGCCGCAGCTGCTTCTGGTAATAGGAGAGTATGTGTAGGTGTTGTGTCCATGTGGCTGCAAGCATGCAGAATTGCATAGAAGAGAAAGGCATTCTGGGTTCGTGGGACATATATCTGCTTTTATATTCCTGTGTTCACCTACGGAAGCAACAAACTTAACAAGCCACAGGTTTCATTTGCCTTCAGGCAATCAGGCATGTTGGGTGGCCATCCACTTCCAGTAGCTGTGTTTCATGCTGTCAGGCACTGCCACCTTTCTGGAATCCCAATGTGAATTCCATCAAGGTGGGAAGGGTTTACATACCCTCTACCTCCCCCGCCTTCCGGCCAAGGGTGCAACAAACGGCGTTGAAGTAAGATCAAAGGGAGTAGATGAGAATCCTTTCTGCACCTGAGGGCAACTTGCTCTTCTGGCTGGTGCCAGTTCTTCCTACTTCAGGGCAGCACTGTCCCTCCTTGCTGACTCTACAGTGCGAGGAGGCCTCTCCCCAGTGGACCCCCATGAATATCCTTTTCCCAGGGGGAAAAGCTCTTGCCAGGCTTTCACTTTCTTTTAAGGAGTGATGAGGCTCAGGGTGAGCTATTATTCCACGCACATCATATAATGAATTATTACAGATACTTATAGATATTATTTTCTTATTACAATTGACGAGGGACACCTTCCTCTCTCTGAATTGTAAAGAATACCTAGGCACATTTACTATAGTGTACAAAAGTAGGAGTAATACCATCAAGTGGTAATTGCATTTTTTTGGGAGTATTACCTCCTGTTTTAGCATTTCAGGCACATAAAATGTAAATAATATTTGAAAACAAAGCGCCAGATGTACAAAGGGATTTTCTGGTTGCAAAGACTCTGATATGCAAAATCGGAGCATTTGAGACCACAAAAAGACCTTTCGGTAGGTGCAAAATGAGTCACCGAATCGCAATTTGGGTTTGCTAGTGCATACCAAATCTCTATTTGAAAAGGGCATGTTTAGGAAGTCCCATCCAAGTAGCAATCCACAATGCGATGTATTAATGTTTTGTGACTGAAATATGGCCGCAAAATGTTATTATTTTACTGACTGCATGAGGGTAGTGGTGACCCAATCTCAAACGTGAAGGGGTCTCCAAAGTACCCCTTTTTAATGTTGACAAAAACATTTTTTAGGAGTAGACAGTAGTCTCAAAAACCAAACCCTAGTCTTAAAAAGAGTTTGTGAAACTTTTCATATTTTTTTTATACGCATCCTATTTTACTTTAAGGAAAACAGGCTACATTAAAATAGAAAAGATTTCTTTATTTAAAAGCCATTCCATACAATGAGGTCTGCTGACTCCAGCAGGCCACCATCCCTGTGATGTCAGTGAATAATAGTGGGTCGCATTTTGCAACCATGGGTGGCGGGGCGGGCCCGGGGGTTCGCGTGGGGGCGGGGAGTTGCTCAGGGAGGGGGTTGCGTGTGGTTCAAATATTTTAAAAATATATTTTTTTAATAAACTTACCTTGCCGCTGGGTCCAGCGTCTCTGCTCCTGCTCTCCTCGTGGAACTCGAGGAACAGGAAGCAGGCCCCACTGACCAATCACAATGCTGCAATGCAGCGTTGTGATTGGTTTTGAGCATCCTGGTTCGACGCTCAAACAGGGAATGGGGACCTGGGTATGTTCTCCATTCAGGCTGTAATGCAGCCTGCATAGAGAACAGGGAAAGTGTGCATGACTGTTTTGGGCAGCCGAGAGGGCCGACCAAACAGTCATTGTGCACTTAGGAGTGGGCAAACCACTTCTCCCCTGCTCTGCTCTGAGAGCAGAGCAGCCCCGCAACCCACCCGCACTCAAAGCAGCACGAAGCAGCATAAAATGATTATAACTCAAAGTTATTATCATTTTATGTTTCTGCTTCGCACTACTTAAAAGCAGTGGGGCGACGCTCCTCCGCCATAGCGGAGTAGCCCCCACTGGGAAGTTCAAATAGCGACCCACTACAATTTCCTAGTTTGCGACTCGACATGTTAGTACATGGGTTGTTTTATAAAATACCATTGTATTCTCTGAAAGTCTGTGTGCAAATTGCCACCACTTTTAGGAAATACGATGTTCATACTCTTGCAAACAGGACTCGCAAGCAGTCTCTCTCATGCCATGGAAGATAACATGTGAGGCTGATTTATCTGTTGCTTAGTGTGGGGCTGTCACTTCATTCCGAAAAGCAGACCAGCATGCCACAACTTCACAACAGTAATCATCCAAATATGCCCTCTATTTTGGAGGACTTAATGGCTCAGCATAGAGACTGGCGAGACAGCAACATATGTACTTTAGACTGGAAATACAGACAATCTTGAGAATTGTCCCTCACTACTAGCTAGGGAGGGTTGATAGTGGGTTGGCATAGTCTTCATGCTGAGAAGATAAGGCAGATGGAGGAGTTAGCATTTTCACATGGTGGACCTTGCTCTTGCCTGGGAATCAGGGGCATCTTCCACATTCTGCTCGATCATGGGTTGTTACAATCTGTCATTGTCCTGGCACAGTGGCCAGTACTGCTCAATCCATACACAAGCTGGTTTCCACCCATAAGCACTTGCTTAAGTCTCCAAGTCTGTGTTCAAATAGTACTTGCTCTCACAACACTCACTCCTGTAAAGAAAAGGCCTTCCACAGGAAACCAACATAGCACAACATTAAACATTAAGATTGCAACTGAATAGGCTGTGATTTATTATCAAGGGCCAGATGCACAAAGCATTTTACCATGTACAAAAGGCAAAATGTGACTCAGTAACTTGTTATTGAATTGCATTTTTCTTTTGCAATTCAGTATTATGAAGGGGCGTGTTTAGGGCGTCCCTTCCTAATATCGAAGAGCACTGGTATGTATAAATGTTTTGCGACTGTATGCAGTTGCAAAACATTCTTAATTTACCGACTCCGTAGAGGAGATGGTAATCCATTCAAAAGCGAGAAGGGGTCCCTTAGGCACCCTTTCCCATTTGTGAATGGGGGTGCAAACTTTTTTAAGAGCAGGCAGTGGTCCCACAGACCACTGCCTACTCTTGAAAAACTGAAAAGAAAACTTTTCATTTTTTTGTTTGTAATGCAGCCGATTTTCCTTTGAAGGCCATCATCCCTGCGATTGTAGCCATTCCTAATGGGTTGCAAATTGCAACCTGCCTCTAGAATATTGATGAGGCAGGTCCATTTGCGACCCATTTGGAATTCACACAGTGTCTGAGACACTGTTGTACATAGCTGTTTGCGATACTCAAATTGAGAATCGCAAAAGTTTGCAATTAGGAAGTTGCAACCTGACTTTTTTGTACATCTGGCCCCAAACCTTTTGCCTTTAAACAACCCACATACTTTGCACTGCTTTTCTTCATTTCCCACCATTGCAGCAAGTAAAAAGCACAGCAAACTCGAAAATAACTGCATTTGACAAGGAACAATCAGGGATAACACAACATAGCACATTCTTGTTCTGAAGTACAACACCAGAATATATCAGGGTAATGTTATACGTGTGCCATTTTATGCAGATGTTTGCTATTATTATCAATTTCCTTAGTCTAACAATACACATGCCAGCACTAAATATGTATATATTTATTTATAGTTGTAGTTTTATGTGAAGCATTCCAAACCTGGACTTGGTAGTGGAGAGCTTTACATAGGGTGCAAGGGTGAAAACAGTTTAAAAAAAAGGAGCAAAAAGTATTTTCAACACCAACAACATATTGGTCAGAAACGTATTGCAAAAAAAAGATTTTATACATAACTACTTAGCAGTGGACGTCAATGCAAATGAGCCATCCCAGCACTGATAATTGGGTTCCTTGGGTAGTCCTGAGGCTTAGGCAGAAACAGTGCGGTCGAGGGGGGGCGTGGTCTGGCCACGAAGGAAGATGGCCACCTGAACATGGAGCTCCGCTTCAGGACAGACTCTGAACGGAGGTGGCGCTCTCCCCAGCACGGCCAGGGCTGTTACAGCGACGTTTTCGGAGAGCCATGCACTGTGGCTATGATCGGTCCGAGTTTTGTTGAAAAAAAGAACTCTTAGGGTTCATTCTGAAATGAAGAATATTTGAGGTGACGGACGTCAATTGGGCCCTGTGACGCAACAAAAGCCTCGGACCTCGCGTACTCTGTGTGCCCCGCCCGTTGCCTTCAAGAGGATTCCCTGATATCGCGTATAGTGATTGTTAGACTTGGCATCTTTTGGCGTGTTTCCCCTGACTTTTTGCTTTCTGACCTCCTGGTTTTGACTCTGTTTTTGCTGGTGTAATGATTCTGCGCACTTTCCTCACTGCTGTCCAGTGGGAAAGTGCAAGTGCTCCTGTATAAAATGTGTTACGGATTGGCGTTTCCATGATTGGCCTATTTGGTTTATGTGTCAGTCCCTTGTAAAGTGCACTGCGAGTGCCAGGGCCTATAGACCAAATGCTGTTGGTGGGCTGCAGCACTGGATTGTGCCACCCACGCAAACAGCCCGTAAAGTGTAACTCGGGCCTGCCATTGCAGAGCCTGTGCGCAGCCTGGGGCTGCCATGTCGACTTGGCAAGTGCGCACACTTGCAAGTCCCTAAACCTTCCCTTTTCTACATGTTAGTCACCCCTAAGGTAGGCCCAAGGTACCCCTGTGGGCAGGGTGTCGTTGTATGCGAAAGGTAGGACATGCCCTGGTGTGTGTGGCATGTCCTGATAGTGAATTACAGCCTAGTTCGTTTTTCACTATTGCAAGGCTACCTGTTCCCCATAGGCCAGAACGGGCAGTTTTGATTATTACAGCTTATAATCCTAACTGACCCCGGGAACATGGTAGAAATTCGAGTTTAGTATGCCTGGACTCAGAATGATAAAATGCATCTTTTAGTGAAGTTGGTTTTAACATTCTGTGTTTGAAAATACCACTTTTAGAAAGTGGGTATTTTCTTGTCTAACCATCCAAGCCTGCCTCTGCGAGGTTGCGTATTCCTTGTCTGGAGTGTGAGTGACAGGGGCTGGGGGATGCCAGGAGACAGGGTGAGTCAGCACAGGGCTGAATAGCAAGATCTACATGTAGATGGGTGGGAGGAGTTGCACCTGGGCCCTGAATAGGACAGTGCCTTCCCTCCACAATGCTGGCTCCACCTCCTGTGGTGCGTCTGATGTCCCTGGCCTACTCTCTGAAAGAAGGGACGGAGACTTGTCAACAAAGTGCTCCAGAACTGGTTTGGACTAGGCAAAGGCCTCTCTGCCTTCAGAGAACAAAGGAATTTGGGATATAAATATTGGGGCCCTGACCCCATGAATTTAGATCTCGCTGGAATCAAGGAACCTGTCAAGAAGAAGAGCTGGAGAGCTGCTAGGAGGAGTACTGCCCCTTTGCTGAGTTATTGCCTTGCTGGGTTGGCCTGCAGTTGCTGCTTCTGTCTTGGGCAGTGAAAGGACTGAACTTTCTACAAACTTGTGCTGAGTATCTCCAAGGGCCTGAAACCGAGCTGGCCTCCTGTTAAGAAGTCTCAGGGACTACAAAGACTTCACAAGCCTCTGGGTACCGCTTCTGGAACGCTGTTTCAGTTGCCACAGAGGAAGGGAACTGCAACCGACTCCGTCAACCGAATCCATCCCTGACCGGTGACCTGTTTGCACCGCAGACCGCATCGCCCCGCTTCGCATCACAACCCTGGTCTCACCGTAGGCGACGTCCGACGCCGTCAACACCGAGCCGCTGCTTGCACCGTGACCTGTGGGCACCGCAGTTCGCATCGCATCGCTTCACTGAACCAGCCGGACCCGACCGACGCGGACGCTGCAACTGGCTCAACAGTCGTGACCGCATCGCATTTGGGGCACCGCTCGCATGTTTGCGACGCACCGCTCCGACTCGCACCGCTGTCCGATGCCAGCTCCCGCACTCCGGCTTGGTCGCCGCATCGCAACCTGTCAGCACCGCATCGTACACCGTCTCGCCCTGCACCGCACGCCTTGGACTCACCAACTCCGTATGCACGACGCTCATCGAGCCGCTGCCTGCACCGCATCGAGGGACACCGCACCTTGCATCGCTCCGTCTTGCACCGCAACCGCGACGAACGCCGACCGGCTCGTACACTCCGTACCAGCCACAACGAGAAAGGTACTGTGACCGAGTCTGTTCACGACTCTGCTGGCCCGTAGCGACGCGGTCGGCTGGAACTGTTGGACTCTGTGTAATTCAGCATCGCGGTAGACCCGGACGGGGCTACCGACTCGTACGAACTTTGCTTTTGTGTTATTCCTGCAAAGAAGAAGTTACCTTATCAAGCATTCATTTTTAAAGTATAGTATTGTGGATTTTTGTCGTAATTGGTCTTGTCTTGAGTATATAAAAATATTGGTTATTTTTCTAAACTGGTGTGGTGTCCGTTTGTAGTGCTTACACTGTATTACTGTTGGTTATGTGCAAATGCTTTACACACTGCCTCTAGAATAAGCCTGACTGCTCGTGCCAAGCTACCAAGGGGGTGAGCAGGGGTTATTTTAGGAGTGTAACTCCCTTACCCTGACTAGGAAGAAGGGTCCCTACTTGGACAAAGGTGCAAGCCCTTGCCAACTAGAGATCCCATTTCTAACATTGGTTGTCAGCGGTGAGGATAGGACTTGTGTTTGGACTTGACTTACAGTGATTGGTGTGCACTACTACCATATCGCAGACCATTACGTACCACATACTGGTTCTTTTTCTTTTGGCCTATTTTTGATCTTGCCAGTTTTCAACTCACTACTTTTGTCATGCCTGAATCAACTGCGTCATCCGTTGCATCTCTGGAAGTTATCTTTGAGGAGGATAGGTTGGAAACCTACGTCGTAAAGGAGCTACGAGCAATTTGTAAAAACCTGAAAGTCCAAATTAAAGGCCTCACAAGGAAGGAGGAGCTACAGAAGGCGCTGAGGGCCTGGGTAGCAGCCAGACATTCCAGTGGGCAGCCTGGTAATCTCAGTGAGGAGGTGGAGGAGCCTATTTCCAGGGTGGATGTGCTTTGGGTGAGGGGGAACCCGCCAGGTCAGGCAGCAGCAGTCTGTCCCCAGAGGAGCTGGAGGACAGGCAGGAGGCAAGACAGTTTGAGCTGCAGAAGCTCAGGCTGGAGGGTGAGCGGGAGGAGAAGAGGGAGGAGAGGAGATTGGCCATGGAGGAGAAGAAGATGCTCTTAGAGCATGAGAGAGAACTGAAGGAGCTAGAACTTAGGAGTAAGTCAGGCTCAGATGGTGGCAGCAATTCGTCCAGGAAGGCAGACAGGATTGTGCACATTCCCAAGAATGTAGGCAAGGAGTTCAAGAAGGGGGATGACATACAAAGGTGGTTTCAGGGTTATGAGGCAGCCATACACATGAATGGGGTCCCTGAGGAAAATTGGGGAGCAGGATTGTGGCCACTTTTCCCTGAAGAAGCAAGGGATGCTCTGATAGCTTTGGGTAAGGGGTATCACCTCACCTATGCTGACATGAAGGATGCCCTTCTCACGAAGTATGGTCTTACTCCTGAAAAGTACAGGGATCAGTTCAGGTCCAGTAAGAAGTCTGATGCCAACACTTGGTTGGAATGTGTGGATGTGTTCTGCAGGTCGCTGGATGGTTGGGTGAAGGGCAGTAGTGTAACAGATTTTCAGGGGCTCTACAACTTGATTGCATGGGAGCACTTGTCTAGTCTATGTTTTGCAGATCTGCGCCAGCACCTAGTGGATAGTAAGCTAACTAACCCCAGGAAGCTTGCTATGGAAGCGGACCGCTGGGTGAGTACCAGGGTCCACAAGAAAGCGGTTGGGGGAGACTCAGCCAAAGGTGGGCAGGGTCCCGAGCAGAAAGGTGGGGGGGACAAGGGTAAAGCACAGGAGTTCTCTAAAGGGCCCCAAACTAGTACCCAGGGTAAAGGTTCCCAGCCCCCCGGTGATAAGAAGAAAGGGGTCTCTACAGGGGAAACGACCTTTACAACGACTCATTCACAACGAAGGGCCTGAACCACGACTCCTTAACAACGACTGAACCTGAATCACGAGTCTTTTAACCACTAATGCATTTACAACTACCTCTGGCCAGTAGATGGCACTCTTGGATTGTACATGAAAGATGTATTACTATTGATAAAAGGTGGATGGCTGTATTTTATATGGTTTTGTAGAGTGGATGGTTTTTTTTTAACAAAATAAGTTTAGGAAACCGTTTTCTAAAATAGTGTTTATTATGTGAAAAAGTGTTTGAATTTCGTTGTAAATGCATTAAAGGTGAAAGCATACTCGAGGTAAAAAAAAATTACTTTAAAATGTAAGTATTTTGGTAAGTATTAAAGGTATGGTATGGGTTTTTGGGTGGCAAGGGTAATTTTGGGATTTAAGGTGAGTATGGGTTTTTGGGTGGCGAAGGTACAACCTTCAAGGGAAACGACCTTTACAACGACTCATTCACAACGAAGGGCCTGAACCACGACTCCTTAACAACGACTGAACCTGAATCACGAGTCTTTTAACCACTAATGCATTTACAACTACCTCTGGCCAGTAGATGGCACTCTTGGATTGTACATGAAAGATGTATTACTATTGATAAAAAGGTGGATGGCTGTATTTTATATGGTTTTGTAGAGTGGATGGTTTTTTTTTTTAACAAAATAAGTTTAGGAAACCGTTTTCTAAAATAGTGTTTATTATGTGAAAAAGTGTTTGAATTTCGTTGTAAATGCATTAAAGGTGAAGGCATACTCGCAGTAAAAAAAAATTACTTTAAAATGTAAGTATTTTGGTAAGTATTAAAGGTATGGTATGGGTTTTTGGGTGGCAAGGGTAATTTTGGGATTTAAGGTGGGTATGGGTTTTTGGGTGGCAAAGGTACTTTTAAGTCTTGGGTGGGCATGGGTTTTTGGGATTGCAAGGGTTATTTTAGGGTATAGGGTGGGTATGGGTTTTGGGTGGCAAGGGTATTTTTAGGGTTTAAGGTGGGTATGGTTTTTGGATGGCAAAGGTAATTTTAGGATTTAGGGTGGGTATGGGTTTTTGGGATTGCAAGGGTAATTTTAGGGTTTAGGGTGGGCATGGTTTTTGGGTGGCAAGGGTAATTTTAGGATTAAGGGTGGGTATGGGTTTTTGAGATTGCAAGGGTATTTTTAGGGTCTAGGGTAGGGATGGGTTTTTGGGTGGAAAGGGATTTTTAGGGATTAGGGTGGGTGTGGGTTTTTGGGTGGCAAGGGTAATTTTAGGGTTTTGGGTGGATATGGGTTTTTGGTTGGCATGGGTAATTTTAGGGTGGGTATGGGTTTTTGGGTGGTAAGTATATTTTTAGGGTTAAGGGTGGGTATGGGTTTTTGGGTGACAAGGGTAGGTTTAGGGTGGGTATGGGTTTTGGGTGGCAAGGGTAATTTTAGGGTTTAGGGTTGGTATGGGTTTTTGGGATTGCAAGGGTATTTTTAGGGTTTAGGGTGGGTGTGTGTTTTTGGGTGGAAAGGGAATTTGTAGGGTTTAGGGTGGGTATAGGTTTTTGGGTGGAAAGGGTATTTTAAAGGTTTGTGGTGGGTGTAGGTTTTTTGGGTGGAAAGGGATTTTATAACATTAATAGTGAGTATAGGGGTGTGTGTGTGTGTATATATATATATAGTGTTAATACTTACCAATATTAACTTTACAACGCATATATCTTTAGCATGCATGCCTTTACCACGAAATTCAAGTGTTTTAAAGGTACATACCATTACCCATACATACATGTATATATATATATACATATGGGTTTATACTTACCAGTAAAATAGATACATTAATGGGGTAAAGGCAAGCGAGGTAAAGGCATAGTAGTTGTAAAAGATAGTTGTTGTTAAAACTTTAGTGGTTTAGACTAAGTAGTGGTTAAGGAGTAGTTGTTTAGACTGTAGTTGTTCAAGTGGTAGTTGTTCCATCATACAACCCTCTACAGGGAAGCCTGTTGAGACCGGCCCCCGCAAGTGTTATGCATGTGACCAGGTAGGTTACTTTAAGGGGGACCCCAAGTGCCCAAAGGGGACACAGCCACCCACCGGTGGACAGTCCAAAGTGTTGGCTAGTGTAGCGCTTGGGGAGGAGGGGTGCCCACAGGAGGGTGGGGATCCCGCAGAAATGACCCTTGTCTCACTAGGGGACAGTGAGATGGTCCCAGGAAACCAGGTGCCCCCTAACACAAAGAAATATAGCACCTGGGTGACCATCAATGGGAACAGGGTAGAGGCTCTCAGAGATACTGGAGCCAGTGTGACCTCAGTCCGGTGTCACCTGGTCTCTGAGAAGCAGGTAGTCCCAGGGGCATTCCACCAAGTAGTTGCTGTAGACAACTCTGAGCGCCAGTGTATGGTGGCGCAGGTTCCCTTTGAATGGGGGGGGGTCTCAGGTCCCTTGAGGGTGGTTGTGAGCCCTACCATGCCTGTAGATTGTCTGCTAGGTAACGACCTGGAGCAGTCCTTATGGAAGGATGTTGAGCTCAGGTCTCACTTGGAGATGCTTGGGTTGCCAGAGTGGGCATGTGTGTCTACTCGGTCAATGGCAGCCAGAAAGGGTGATCAAGAGGACTTGGAGCCTGGAACAGTGGCCCAAGTCCCTGCCAAGAGAAAGGGCAGGGGGCGCGGGAAACTGGCCCCCGAAGTTCCCACGGACCGGGAGGAGGCAGACCTCGAGGGGGACGCCCCGGTGCCTACAGGGGAGCAGGTAGCCAAACTGGGAGACATCTCTGAGCTGACCCATTGGCAGCAAGAAGGGGGTCCCACCAGGGAGGAGTTCTGCAGGGAGCAGAATGAGTGCCCTACTCTGGAGGGTCTGCGGCGGCAGGCTGCAGACCAGGCAGCTGGTAATCAGTCCGGGTCACATCTGATCTACTGGGAGAGTGGTCTCCTATACAGTGAGACTAAGGTTGCTGAGCCTGGTACCCCAGCGCTTCAGGACCTTCCTACTGGGTCTGGCTCATGACGTGCCTTTGGCAGGACATTTGGGGCAGGACAAGACCTTTGACAGGCTTGTCACCCACTTCTTTAGGCCCCAAATGCGAAGGCAGTCAGATGCACACTGTAGGTCTTGCCAAACTTGCCAGGCAAGTGGTAAGAGTGGGAGGAAGGTCAAAGCTCCTCTCCAACCTTTTCCTGTTGTTGGAACACCCTTTGAAAGGGTAGGGATGGATATTGTGGGGCCACTGGATCCCAAGACAGCCATGGGCAACAGGTACATCCTGGTCTTGGTGGACCATGCCACCCGGTACCCGGAGGCAATCCCTCTCAGGACAACGACGGCGCCAGTGGTGGGCCGGGCGTTAATGGGGATCTTTTCCCGTGTGGGATTCCCCAGAGAGGTGGTTTCTGATAGGGGACCAATTTCATATCCAAGTATATGACATCCCTGTGGAAGGAGTGCGGTGTAACCTACAAGTTCACCACTCCTTACTACCCACAAGGAAACGGTCTGGTGGAGAGATTCAACCAGACCTTGAAAGGCATGATCAAGGGTCTAACAGAACCCATGAGGCGTAAGTGGGACGTCCTCTTGTCATGCCTACTCTTTGCATACAGGGAGGTGCCTCAGAAGTCTCTTGGGTACAGCCCCTTTGAGCTCCTGTATGGCCACCCTGTCAGAGGACCTCTGAGTTTGGTAAAGGAAGGCTGGGAGGCAGCTCCCAGGAAAACTCCCCAGGATGTGTTTAGCTACATGCTGGCCTTTAGAAACCAAACTGCCCGCTTCAGGAAACTCGCTCAGGCGAACCTAGAAGCAAGCCAGGAAGAAATGAAGAGATGGTATGACCAGAATGCCACTCTGGTCGAATTTCAACCTGGGCAAAAAGTGTGGGTCATGGCCCCAGTGGCACCTTGTGCCTTGCAGGACAAGTGGACTGGGCCATATGAGGTGGTGGAGCGCAAAAGTGACGTCACCTACCTGGTGGATTTGCAAGCTCCAAGGAACCCTTTGAGGTCCTTCACGTGAACCGCCTCAAGCCCCACTTCGAGAGGTCCGAAGTGAGTATGCTCTTGGCGACAGATGATGGGGTGGAAGAGGAGAGTGAGCCTCTCCCTGACCTCCTGTCTACCAAGGAGCATGATGGGTCAGTAGAAGGTGTGATCCTCTCCCCTACTCTGACTCAGGAGCAGCAGGGGGACTGTCACCAGTTGTTGGGACAGTTCGCCCCACTGTTCTCTCTGACCCCCGGTGTTACTCACTGGTGTACCCATGACGTGGACACTGGTGACAGCCCTCCTGTGAAGCACAAGATTTACAGGTTGACTGACCGGGTCAGAGCCAGCATCAAGGAGGAGGTCTCTAAGATGTTGGCGTTAGGGGTGATTGAGCCCTCCCACAGTCCTTGGGCCAGCCCAGTGGTCTTGGTCCCAAAGGCTGCTACGCCCGGTGCCACTCCAGAACTCCGGTTTTGTGTGGACTACCGTGGGCTCAATGCCGTCACCAGGACTGACGCGCACCCCATCCCCAGAGCTGATGAGCTCATTGATCGGTTGGGAGCTGCCCGGTTCCTCAGCACGTTTGATTTGACGTCTGGGTACTGGCAGATTGCCTTAACCGATGGGGCCAAGGAGAGATCAGCATTCTCAACCCCAGAAGGTCATTACCAATTCCGGGTGATGCCCTTTGGGTTGAAGAATGCCCCTGCCACCTTTCAGAGGTTGGTCAATCAGGTGTTGGCTGGGCTGGAGGATTTCAGTGCCGCCTACCTGGATGACATTGCTGTGTTCAGTTCCAGCTGGGAAGAACATTTACAGCACCTTGAGAAAGTGTTGAGGGCTCTGCAAGGTGCAGGCCTCATGATCAAGGCCAGTAAGTGCCAGATCGGGCAGGGTTCTGTGGTGTACTTGGGACACCCGGTAGGAAGCAGCCAGGTGGCGCCCCTACAACCCAAGATTGACACCATTCTGGCTTGGGAGCCCCCCAAGACCCAGACAGAGGTGAGAGCCTTCTTAGGTCTCACCGGCTACTATAGGAGATTTGGTAAGGGCTATGGCACCATCGTTGCCCCCTTAACAGAGCTGACTTCTAAGAAGCAGCCCAGGAAAGTGATCTGGACTGAGTCCTGCCAGAAAGCTTTTGATGCCCTGAAGGCAGCCATGTGCACGGCGCCCGTGCTCAACGCACCTGACTTCTCCAAGGAATTCGTCGTGCAGACTGACGCTTCAGAGCATGGGGTGGGAGCGGTCCTCTCACAACTGAACGAAGAGGGCCTGGATCAGCCTGTAGTCTTCCTTAGCAGGAGACTACTTCCCAGGGAACAGAGGTGGAGTGCCATAGAAAAGGAAGCTTTTGCTGTGGTCTGGGTGCTGAAGAAGTTGAGACCATACCTGTTTGGGACTCACTTCCGGGTCCAGACCGACCACAGGCCCCTCAGATGGTTGATGCAAATGAGGGGTGAGAATCCAAAACTGCTGAGGTGGTCCATCTCCCTACAGGGAATGGACTTTACGGTGGAACACCGTCCTGGTACAGAACACGCCAACGCAGATGGTCTGTCCAGGTTCTTCCGCCTTAGTGAAGAGAACTCCAATGTGGTTGGGTAGTTCTCCCTACTTTCAGCTGGAGGGGACATGTGTTAGACTTGGCATCTTTTGGCGTGTTTCCCTGACTTTTTGCTTTCTGACCTCCTGGTTTTGACTCTGTTTTTGCTGGTGTAATGATTCTGCGCACTTTCCTCACTGCTGTCCAGTGGGAAAGTGCAAGTGCTCCTGTATAAAATGTGTTACGGATTGGCGTTTCCATGATTGGCCTATTTGGTTTATGTGTCAGTCCCTTGTAAAGTGCACTGCGAGTGCCAGGGCCTATAGACCAAATGCTGTTGGTGGGCTGCAGCACTGGATTGTGCCACCCACGCAAACAGCCCGTAAAGTGTAACTCGGGCCTGCCATTGCAGAGCCTGTGCGCAGCCTGGGGCTGCCATGTCGACTTGGCAAGTGCGCACACTTGCAAGTCCCTAAACCTTCCCTTTTCTACATGTTAGTCACCCCTAAGGTAGGCCGAAGGTACCCCTGTAGGCAGGGTGCGTTGTATGCGAAAGGTAGGACATGCCCTGGTGTGTGTGGCATGTCCTGATAGTGAATTACAGCCTAGTTCGTTTTTCACTATTGCAAGGCTACCTGTTCCCCATAGGCCAGAACGGGCAGTTTTGATTATTACAGCTTATAATCCTAACTGACCCCGGGAACATGGTAGAAATTCGAGCTTAGTATGCCTGGACTCAGAATGATAAAATGCATCTTTTAGTGAAGTTGGTTTTAACATTCTGTGTTTGAAAATACCACTTTTAGAAAGTGGGTATTTTCTTGTCTAACCATCCAAGCCTGCCTCTGCGAGGTTGCGTATTCCTTGTCTGGAGTGTGAGTGACAGGGGCTGGGGGATGCCAGGAGACAGGGTGAGTCAGCACAGGGCTGAATAGCAAGATCTACATGTAGATGGGTGGGAGGAGTTGCACCTGGGCCCTGAATAGGACAGTGCCTTCCCTCCACAATGCTGGCTCCACCTCCTGTGGTGCGTCTGATGTCACTGGCCTACTCTCTGAAAGACGGGACGGAGACTTGTCAACAAAGTGCTCCAGAACTGGTTTGGACTAGGCAAAGGCCTCTCTGCCTTCAGAGAACAAAGGAATTTGGGATATAAATATTGGGGACCTGACCCCATGAATTTAGATCTCGCTGGAATCAAGGAATCTGTCAAGAAGAAGAGCTGGAGAGCTGCTAGGAGGAGTACTGCCCCTTTGCTGAGTTATTGCCTTGCTGGGTTGGCCTGCAGTTGCTGCTTCTGTCTTGGGCAGTGAAAGGACTGAACTTTCTACAAACTTGTGCTGAGTATCTCCAAGGGCCTGAAACCGAGCTGGCCTCCTGTTAAGAAGTCTCAGGGACTACAAAGACTTCACAAGCCTCTGGGTACCGCTTCTGGAACGCTGTTTCAGTTGCCGCAGAGGAAGGGAACTGCAACCGACTCCGTCAACCGAATCCATCCCTGACCGGTGACCTGTTTGCACCGCAGACCGCATCGCCCCGCTTCGCATCGCAACCCTGGTCTCACCGTAGGCGACGTCCGACGCCGTCAACACCGAGCCGCTGCTTGCACCGTGACCTGTGGGCACCGCAGTTCGCATCGCATCGCTTCACTGAACCAGCCGGACCCGACCGACGCGGACGCTGCAACTGGCTCAACAGTCGTGACCGCATCGCATTTGGGGCACCGCTCGCACGTTTGCGACGCACCTCTCCGACTCGCACCGCTGTCCGACGCAAGCTCCCGCACTCCGGCTTGGTCGCCGCATCGCAACCTGTCAGCACCGCATCGTACACCGTCTCACCCTGCACCGCACGCCTTGGACTCACCGACTCCGTCTGCACGACGCTCATCGAGCCGCTGCCTGCACCGCATCGAGGGACACCGCACCTTGCATCGCTCCGTCTTGCACCGCAACCGCGACGAACGCCGACCGGCTCGTACACTCCGTACCAGCCACAACGAGAAAGGTACTGTGACCGAGTCTGTTCATGACTCTGCTGGCCCGTAGCGACGCGGTCGGCTGGAACTGTTGGACTCTGTGTAATTCAGCATCGCGGCAGACCCGGACGGGGCTACCGACTCGTACGAACTTTGCTTTTGTGTTATTCCTGCAAAGAAGAAGTTACCTTATCAAGCATTCATTTTTAAAGTATAGTATTGTGGATTTTTGTCGTAATTGGTCTTGTCTTGAGTATATCAAAATATTGGTTATTTTTCTAAACTGGTGTGGTGTCCGTTTGTAGTGCTTACACTGTATTACTGTTGGTTATGTGCAAATGCTTTACACACTGCCTCTAGAATAAGCCTGACTGCTCATGCCAAGCTACCAAGGGGGTGAGCAGGGGTTATTTTAGGAGTGTAACTCCCTTACCCTGACTAGGAAGAAGGGTCCCTAGTTGGACAAAGGTGCAAGCCCTTGCCAACTAGAGATCCCATTTCTAACACCCATGCAATGCTCCTGTGAGAAATGGGGTCTCTAGTTAGCAGTGGTTTGCACCCTGTCCAAGTAGGGACCCTCACTCTAGTCAGGGTAAGGGAGTCACACAGCTAAGATAACCCCTGCTCACCCCCTTGGTAGCTTGGTACGAGCAGTCAGGCTTATCTCAGAGGCAATATTTAAAGTATTTGTACACACACACACACACACACAGTAACACAGTGAAAAAACTACAAAAGGGATCCACACCTGTTTTGAAAAATAGCTAATATTCATCTGAATAAAACAAGACCAAAACAACAAAAATCTAACATACACATGTCAAAATATCACTTTTAAAAGGTTAAGCAGGCTTAGCCCTTAGAAATCAATTGATGTGTTTGTTTTTGCACAAAGTACCTTAGATGATTCAAAAATCACAGATGGTGCAAGGCGCAGGGGAGTTGAGGTGCCGGAAAAGCAAAGCAATACGCCCGTTCCTTACTACACAGAGGAGGTGATGCGTCAGTTCCTTACTGGGAGGGGTGGTGATGCGTCGGTTCCTTACTGCTAGACAGGGGAGGTGATGCATTGGTTCCTTACTGGTAGGGGAGGTGATGCATCGGTTTCCGGACATGTGGCCTTGGTTCCTTATTGCAGTGTCGATGAAGAATTGGCGCCCAGGAACTGGATTTAGCTCCACTGGGCAAGGCAGGACTCTTAGCAGAAGAGCCCAGGCACTGGTAGGTGAAGTCTTTAATGGCCCTGAGACTTCTTACCATGAGGCAAGCATGCACAAGCTGCGGCACGACCAGAACAGGTTACAGCGGTGACGTGGGGCTGTGCGGTAGGGGGAAGTGGACAAACAGCGGGATAGGGGAAGTAAAATAAAAAAATAAAACCACTTACCTTGCGCTCGCTTCATCGCCAAGTGATATTAGGCAAGGGGAACTTGTCCACCACAACCTCCTTGTTTAGGGCTCGTAGATCAATACATAAACTGATATCTCCATTACTCTTCTTAGCCACTACAATTGCTTCTTTCTTCAATGTAATATGATGTACATACTTCTTGAGACATCCTAAACTTTTATTAAACACTTCAGGAAACTGTTCTACAAAATCCATTTGTGACTTCTCCACCTGCTTTATCTTACCTGTGGAACTGCATTAGGATCCAAGAATGCTCCCAACTCTTTCTGGTGTGGCCAACTCAAAATTTCATCTCCTTGTTCTGCCACATAAACGTTTCCCATTATACTTTTAGTAGACAGAGATATAGTGGCTAGAAAATAAGTCGACATCTCAATTGGCTTCCCTCCATAACCACCTGGCTTTACATCCATTTTTTTCAACCCTTTTTATACATGAAAGAGAACCGGATAAACCTTCTTTGAAATATTAGTCAACATGAATCAAACATCATTTGAATTTTTTTTCCTCCAATGTTGATCCACCCTTCAGGATTCCCTCCTAATTTCCCATTAATTTGCAATATAAACTCTTCAGACTGCACAAGTTGTATTTCCTGAACCTTTTTTTCTACACTTCCACTTCTACAACATTTAGCAAAGGGTCCTTTCCTGTTACACTTGTTACAACTGGCATTTACCACTGGACATGTTTTACTATTGGCCATGTGACCGTGCTGGCCACATCTATAACATTATCTTCTGAACCCCCTTTCCTTTCCTTCTGTTCTATCTTGTTGTTCATTTGATAACAAATGAACCGGTTGTTGCTGTTTTATTCTCTTTTAATGTTGCTTCTTTTATGGCTGTGACCAATGCCGAATAAAGTTTATTATTATTATTGTTGTTCATTTTAATGTACTGTTATGGCTTCTTTCTCCATTGTTTTCATGTCACTCTCCTCCAGTTCAGAGATACACCTCTCCATATGCTCTACCCTTTTAGCAACAATTATCACTTCATGTAGATCTGGTTTATCTTTAAGCCATAACTCTTTACAGATTTTGTCAGAATTGCAACACAGTAAGAACTGATCCCTAATTCCTTCTTCAGACCAAGCCCCAAACTTGCAGGTAGCAGCCAATTAATGCAATGCAGTGATATATTCTTCCAATGTTTCATTTTCCTCTTGTCTCCGTTTGCCAAAATGACACCGCTCTAGAATAGTAGATACCCTAGGCAGAAAATGTAGATCTAGTTTTTTTACACACACCTCATATTCATTAAGATCCCTTCCCACATCCCTCTCCAAATGAGGTAAGTTTTCTTAAATTTCCTGACCTTCTGCCCCTAGCAATGTAATAACAAAGCCACTTTATTTTTTATTCCTATATTGGAACCACATACTTTGGCATAATTTTCTAAAAAGTTTTCCATTTTGCCCACCTAAGAGGGGTTTTCCCTGGATTACTCATAAAAAATAGGGGCCAACACAAACAGGTCAGAAATAATAGGAGGAAGAAGGCAAAAAGTTTGGGGATAACCCTGCAAAAAGGGCCATGTCCAACAGCCCCCAACACCCACAGTGGATAATTGGTGCAGGAGGATGGAGAGTGGGATGATGTAAAACGCGGCAGATAAATCAAGAAGAATAAGGGCCACATTTTCCCCAAATCCAAGGGCCATTTGATATGGTCGGAAATCTCTAACTCTGCAGGTTCCGTCCCGTGGGGGGAAGAAAGCCTGACTGGCTTGGATGTAACAACTTGCCTTGCTCAAGGTAATCGTAAAGCTGGGCATTTACCAGATTTTATAACATTTTGGTGAAAGCAGGAAATAAAGAAATGGGTCTATAGTTACAGAAGATGTTAGGGTCCAGTGAAGGCTTCTTGAGAATAGGAACCACTTTAACCAAATTCCAAGCAGCAGGTAGGCCAGAGGAAAGAGAAAGATTGAACATGGAATTAATCACTGAATTGATCAAATCTACTGCAGCAGTTAACAGAGCGGGGGACAGGCATCCAGAGGGGAGCCTGATTTTCATTTCAGAATGGCCTCCCTCGATTGCTCCAGAGAAAAAGGCCTAAACTGGGTAAGCCTGTTACTGTTGCTATCAGGTCCTGCAGGGCAGACAGCAGAGAAACACTCATGCGGAGCAGGCAATTATCTTTGAATATCAGTGCTTTATGTCTCGAAAAATGTCACTAGCCCCTTACACAGATATTGAGAGGGGACAATTACCCTGTGGCAAGAATCGGGTGAGAGGAAGGATTTCACAATCTGAAAGATGGAACAGGAGGTTTTCTCAGCTGAATTGACTTTGTCCGCAAAGTGCAAACTTTGAGCCTGATCAACAGAGGAATGATATGCTCTGAGAGCAGATTTGTAGTCAAATTGACTATCAGGGGAATAGTTACTGGGCCAAATTCTTTCAAGCTTTTTGCAATTTTTTTGTTCAGCAGGCAAAGAGGCGGAGAACAAAGGAGCTGGTAGTCTGCCCTTTCTCTCTTCTGCTCTTGGAGGAGAACCAGCAAATCCACTGCACCCGCTAACCAGGAATTAACAACCCCCACATTTTGGTTGACAGTATTAGTCCAAAGCGGGCAAGTATTTGCTAGGAGGTCCACCCAATCAGAGGTCTTCACCTTCTTCCAAGCCATAAAAACAAGACAGTCTGCCACCCTGCCTTGCTGGCAAGGTTTATCTGCCCTCCATTTGAAACAAATCAAATAATGGTCAGAGAGTGAAGGGGGCTCTGTAGGACAAGTTGACATCAAACAGTTAGAGAAGACAAAATCAATGGTGTGCCCTGCCGAGTGAGTAGGTGAGGCAAGTTCAATCACAACATATGCTCAATAAGCGTAAATGCCAACTGGTCCTGCGGGTCATTGACGTGAAGATTAAAGTCCCCCAACACAGTAAATTTGGCCCATTTTAAAAGATGAGGAGACAAAGCTTCCTCGAAGGATTCAATAAAATCACCAGCCGGTCCCGGAGGACGATAAATTAGTACCACCGAGAAGGAGGTTTGAGCAGACAGCACGAGATGAAAACCAAGGCACTCTGCCCCTTGGAGATCAGCAAGCTCAATAACAGAGCTTGTCATAGGATGTTTAAAAGCTACCACCATCCCCTACCCCGTTTGTGTCTTCTGTCACAGTGGACCAACGAATAACCCTCAGGAATAGCCAAAGCAATATCCAGAGCAGAGGACTCATTCAGCCATGTCTCTGTCATAAAAGGCACATCTAGCCTACCACTATTGATTAGGTCAAAGATATGCAGGACATGCTTATGAAGATAACAGACATTAATTAAAAGAGCAAACAGTTCATTTACTTAGTTGCTGCTTCCCAACATGATGTTCGACGAGTCAGACTTAGACTCGGGGGTGGGAACAGGGGTCAAACTATCTATAGAAGGTTCAATGTGGCTGCTGAACAGGAAACGAGACCAGAGCATGACTTCATATCCAATGTACTAGGGCAAGTAAAACAAGGGGTCAAGAGCCCAAAAATCACTACTAGAGTAGTGAATGCACCCAGAATTGTCCAAGCACCACGAGCAGCATGGCTGGTTCTGGCTGCAATCTGGATGGCTTAGGCGTGCCAGCGGCGCACCTGCTGCGCGTCAGCACCACGGTGCTGCTTTTATGCACCAGCGTCGTCAAACAACTGCCTACTGCCGGGCGACTAGATGGCACCTCTAGTTGGCCCAGGCAAGTAGAAATGGCTGCCAAAATCACAACACCCCCCCGTTACAAGTTCCCAACCAGGAGGCAGCAGCCACGATCCCCAACACAGCAGCAGTAGTACACTTAAAAACACCCAAAAGCAGATTTCTTCTACAGATAAAAATATAAAGACATGAGTAAAAAAGTTAAAAAGGAGCGTACCAGGAATGCAGAGTTCCGCTATGCATAGCGCTATGTATTAAGGAGGCTAGTATAAAAAAGTGCCTTGCTTCTCATGGTAGCCACTCGAGGAGGATCAGAACGTGCTTGATGTGCTCGGACCTCTGAGTTCCTAAAATTAATCTTTCAACCACATGGAGAACAGCCTTTGGGGGGGTGGAAGAGCTTGAATGAGACTGTGGATATGCACAATTAAGTCGTCACAGTGCTTAATTTGAACTAAAGATTGCAGATGGAGCCACTGGCACTGATTTGTAGGGACAGGAACTAATTTATAAACTTCAGTTTTTCACCCCGAATAAAAGAGAGACAAGCAGCAAAGGGAGAAAGAAGTGGGGGTAGGCAAAATATTCCGCACCGCCGGTGAAATTGGCGTAATTTTGGTGACGTCACGTTATTCTTGTAACACGGAGTTCTGGGCAAATTCTGCCAATCGCTGTGCGGCGAATTTTTTCTTGGGCGTGGCTCCAGAACGGTAAGTTGGCAAAAGCGAGTGTGATTTTGCATCCCCTAGTGCGATTTCCGGTCGCTAGGAGGGCATCCTTCCAGATTCCTCTAACACGGTCAGTCACGACTGTTCATGGCCAGATGGCTGCTGCTCGACTAGAAAATCTACTCGAGCAGTGCTGCCCTCTCGTGCGCCCCCTGATTTTTCAGTGCGGCTCGCGCTCCCAGCGCTAAATCACAGTGCAAGCAGTGAGATGTGCCTATTTCTGTCCGTTGGCGCAGAGATATTTTTTATGTAAGTCCGCGAAATTCTACTGAGTCAATTTCATCAAGTTGCAGCCACCCTCAGAAAGATGGAGGCAAAAGACAGAAAAACAGTGATAGAGGGAGAAAGCAGGCATAAAAGTGCACCTAAAAGAGTGACGTAAAGGGGTAGCAAGAGTATGATGATGGAGGAAATAAGCATGAGGTGAAATCAAGACTAAACAGCCTTAGTATTCATCACCCCCAAAATTCAATAGCGGCGCTGGAGGATTTCTGAGAAAATTTGTCTCCAGCACAATTACAATTTAATACTGCGGAGGGTACCATAGTTAATCCTAGCTAGAAGTAGAGATTGTATTTTGAAGTTTTAGTCAACCTCTAGAATAAAGGGTTTAAGTCCACTGATGAGTCTAATCTGATACTGTGCACCTTTGGTTATTGAACATATGTAAAACGTTATCCTAGTAGTACGCTTCTGCTGGGCTGGATATTATTATTATCGCTAATTATTTGAGAGCATGGAGCTCCCTACTGTATGTCCCAAAGATCTGCTCTTCTTCCTATACTTTCGTCATGCGTGAAAAAGGTAAACAGTGCTCTCTCTCTCTCTTTAGAAATGCAACCTGTCCTGATCTGGGTTTTCATTCAAAGGGCAAAGCAATAGAAGCAAATAAGCGGCCAGAGAGTCCCTACACTGAGAGGTGGGCATCCAGTACCAACCTCGTGTTAAAGCCGCGCACAGGGTTTGCATTTGGAAGCCGAACGCCCTCACTGCGCGCGTGTCGCCAAAAACATCTTTTCCTCCTTCGTTCCACGTAATTGGTCGCACGTGCCAATTTCTCGACCAATGACATGCCGAGAAGGTCCATTTTAATGGCTTGCACCCTGCTGAGCCGCAGCTCAATTATCCACGAGACGAGAAGAAAAGCTCTAGTTAAAATCCGGTAGACGTGGCTCCCTTCAGACGGCGCACATGAAACAGCCTGAGCGGCATCAAAACTTCTCAGCGTTTGTCGGTAGAAAATCTGCTGCATCAAAGGAACACAAAATGCGTTGCTTGGTCGATTATTTTAATTTTCCCAGGGGACCAGATGAGAGAAAGATTCAAAGCTTCCCGCCAGCAGTAAGCTCCTTGTGAAGTCCTTGACCACCTTTTAAGTGCTTTAGATTTTCGTTTTCAGATGTGTGTTTTCGTTTTTTGACACCATGCTTGTTTGCAATAATTACAATAGCACTTCAGGAGGGAGCAGGCTCTGATGATAGCACAAAAGGAAAGCTTCTGCGAGGTTACCACAGTGACGCGCTGTACCATCTAGCGCTTGGAGTAACATTCTCCTTCGGCTTTTAAACACTGACACTTGAACTCGCGCCAATGTTTAACCAGATTCTGCTCAGTTGGTTCTTTCATAAAATAATTTGTGATTGCTATTCCATGTTAATGTAGAACTGTTTTCACTAGGCAACAAGAGCAGATGTTCAGATTTCTATCAGTCTGATTATGTCAGATGCTGGCATGTGCGTCCCTTACACAACAAGCATTGGCAAAGGCAATAGGTCTCAGCAATGCCAGAGCTATTGGCCATGCCAATGTGAATGTCTTTTAACCATGTTTTCTAGCAGAACATCTGCTGTTCGGCATGGCTAAAAGTTACTAATAGCTGAGAATCACAGGATGTTGAGCCGACGCCGAGTCTCTTCACCCCCCATGTTGAGTTTATTGTCCTGTTCCTCCTAACACAAAAAAGCGATAAGACATGGCCTGTGCTGGCCGCATCATAGCGCTTTTTTCAGTAACTTTCAGCCATGCTGAGCAGCAGATGTGCTGCTAGACAACATGGCTAAAAGACATTCACATTGACCAGGCCAATAGCTCGGGCATTGCAGAGATCTATTGGCTTTGCCAATGCTTGTTCGGTGTTGACGGGGTCTTGCTGAACAAATGTGGAAGTGATAGTGCAAAACAGTTGAGGAGCTTTGAAGTGAAGCAAGGATGTGGCGTAATGGCCAGAGTTGCCGACAGGGGAACTGGGGAATCAGGTTCAAATCTCAGGGTCGGATGAACAATTTGTGATTCTGGTGAAATCACTTATGCTGCCCATTGCGTACGAAAATGAATGTGTCATTGCGTAATGTAACTGGTGAGCCTTAAAAGCACTCCAATACCATCGGCTGGTACTAGCACTATGGCAAGATGGAGGATGGATCAAGCGTTCCAATACCATTGGATCGTGTAAAAAAAAAAGCAGCAACGATGAGGGAGTGTTAGACCTGGCATCCTTGGCGTGGGTCTCCCTTCCATTTTTTCGTAATGCCTCCACTGTTGCCGATATGTTTTTGCTGGACTAGATGCTCATGGGCACTTTGCCGCTGCTAATCAGTGCCAAAGTGCAAGTGCTCCCTATCGTGAATTGATGTATGTATTAGTGACTCCATGATTGGATGATTGGTTTACTTGTCAGTCCCTAGTACGTGCACTGAGTGTGCCCAGGGCTTGTAAATCCAATGCTGCTGGTGGGCTTGCAGCACGGGTTGTGCCACCCACAGAAGCAGCTTGTAAAGTGTGTCTCAGGCCTGCCATTGCAGAGCCTGTGTGCAGCCTAGGGCTGCCATGTCGACTTGGTGAGTGCACCCACTTACCAGTCCCTAAACCTTCCCTTTACTGCATGTTGGTCACCCCTAAAGTAGGCCCTAGGGCAGGGTGCATTGTAAGTATAAGGTAGGACATGCCCTGGTGTGTGTGGCATGTCCTAATAGTGAATTACAGCCATTTTCGTTTTTCACTATTGCAAGGCTACCTGCTCCCCATAGGCCAGAATGGGCAGACTGACTATTACACCTTATAGTCAGAACTGACCCAGGGAACGTGGTAGAAAAACGAATTTAGTATGCCTGAACTCAGGATGATAAAATACATCTTTTAGTGAAGTTGGTTTTAACATTCTGTGTTCGAAAATACCACTTTTAGAAAGTGGGTATTTTCTTGCCTAACTATCCAAGCCTGCCTCTGCTAGGTTGTGTATTCCTTGTCTGGAGATTGAGTGACAGGGGCTGGGGGTGGCTACAGGAGACAGGGTGAGTCAGCACAGGGCTGAATAGAAAGATCTGCATCCAGAGTGGAGGGAGGAGTTGCACCTGTGTCTGAATAGGGCTGTGCCTGCCTTCCACAATGCTGGCTCCACCTCCTGCCGGGCGGCTGAGCACTCTGCCCCACATTCTGAAAGGAAAGAAGGAGTCAGAAAAACAAAGTGCTCCAGGACTAACCAGAACTGGTTTTGGGCTAGGCAGAGGCCTCTCTGCCTTCAGAGAACAAAGAGAATCAGGGTATAAGAGGGGCACCCAGACCCCAGGAAAATTAGATCACTTTTGGGAACAAGAAGAAACCTTTGCTGAGGGAGCGGAACCAAGAAGAAACTGAGGAGAGACTATCCCTAAGCCTGAAGTACTGCTTGGGGGATTGGCCTGCAGTGGTTTGCCTGACTGCCAAAGAAAGGAGAAAGGAACTTTTGCTTTGCTGTGACTTTCATCAACTTGTGAAGGATCTCCAAGGGCTTGGAAGAGAGCTTGCCCCCTGACCGAAGTCCCAGGACCATTGGACTTCACCCCCTTTGTGAATTTCTGCTGGAAACTCTGTTTCAGTGGCTACAGAGGTAGGGAGCTGTGACCGACTCTCACGACCGACTCGGTGTCCTGTAAGCACCGCATCGAAGCACCGTCTCGCCCTGCAACGCATGGCCCTGGTCTCACCGACTCCGTCAACGAGCCGCTGCCTGCACCGCATCGAGGGACAACGCGTCCTGCAACGCTTCGCTACGCCAAATCGAACTGGTCCGACCGACACTGTCACTGCTGCTGAGTTCGAGTCCTGTGACCGCACCGGAGTTGGGCACCGCTCGCACGCTTTGCAACGCACCGCCCGACTCGCACCGCTGTCCGGACTGATCGACGCCAGCTCCTGAATCCGGCTCCGTCGCCGCACCGCAACCTGCCAGCACCGCACCGAAGCACCGTCTCGCCCCTGCAACGCACGGCCCTGGTCTCACCGACTCCGTCTCGACGACGTCAACGAGCCGCTGCCTGCACCGCATCGAGGGACAACGCGTCCTGCAACGCTTCCATTTTTGCATCGCGACCGCGACGAACAGCCATCCGGCTCGCACGCCCGTGCCTGCCGCTTCAAGTAAAAGGTACTGTGACCGAGTCTGTCTACGCTTTGTTGGCCCGTCTCGACGCGGTCAACTGGATTTGTTAGACTCTGTTTGTTCTCAACATCGCCATAGCCGGAGGAGGCTACCGACTCGCACAGAACCTTGAATTAAGCCTTTTTGATCAGAACTAAGCACTCTTGACAGTATTGTGGATTATTTTTGCCGTTTATGGTCTTGTGATAAATCTATATAATGTATACCTATTTTTATAAATATATAACCTGTGTGGTGTCCATTTGTAGTGTTGTCACTTGATTACTGTATGTGTTCACAAATGCTTTACACACTGCCTCTGAACTAAGCCTGTCTGCTCGTGCCAAGCTACCAAGAGGGTGAGCAGGGGTTATTTCAGGAGTGTACCTACTTTCCCTGACTAGACTCAAGGGTCCCTATTTGGACAAAGGTACCTACCTCTGCCAACTAGAGACCCCCAAATCTAAGATTGGTGGTCAGCGGTGAGGATTCTGGACTTGCATTTGTGACTCATGTACAGTGATTGGTGAACACTACTTAGTGAGTGCAGACCAAAACGCAACCACATACTTTTATAGCATTTTTTCTAGGATTTCCTATTTTTTGCAACTGCCAAGTTTAATCACTATGGAGAAACCAGCATCAGTAGCCTCTGTTGAGTGTGATTGGGAAGAAGAGAGGCTAGAATGCTACACCCTCAAGCAGCTCAGGCAATTCTGCAAAAAGTTAAAAGTGTCCATGACCGGGCTCTCCAGGAAGGAGGACCTCCAAAAGGCGCTGAGGGCCTGGGTCGAATCAAGGAGTGCCCCTGTGGAGGGGGCTGAGAATGCAGAAGGGCAGCTGGAGGGGCTATTGGGTCTAGGGGCTGGAAGACCACCTTCCCCAGTAGGTAGCAGTGTTTCTGCCAGAGGACTGTCTCCAGAGGAGTTGGAGGACAGGAAAGAGAGTAGGATGCACGAAATGGAGCTGACCAAGCTCAAGCTGACTGGGCAGTTAGAATTCGAAATGCAAACTAGGAAATTAGCCCTAGAGGAAAAGAAAATGCAGTTTGAACATGAGAAAGTTTTGAGGGAGTTGGAATTGAAGGCCAAAAGCTTAGAGATTACTCCCTCTGGTGGCAGTGTACCGCCTGTGCCTGTTGAAGATAGGGTGTATATTCCAAAAGATGTGGTTAAGGAATTTTTTTAAAAATGATGACATAGGGCAGTGGTTCAAAGCCTATGAGGTAGCCATGTCTTCCCACCGGGTCCCTGAGAAGGATTGGGGAGCGGGGTTGTGGGGACGGTTCCTCAGTGAAGGGCGGGATACCTTGTTGGATTTGCCCTCTGAAGTCTATAATTCGTACAGCCACATGAAGGATGCCTTAATGACTAGGTATGGTTTGACCCCTGAGCTTTATAGGCAAAGGTTCAGGAACTGTAGTAAGATTGAAAGCAGTACCTGGGTTGAATATGTGACCTTCTTTTGCAGAGCCTTGGATGGTTGGGTAAAGGGTAGCAAAGCGACTGATTTTCAGGCGCTCTTTGATTTGATTGCCTGGGAGCACTTGTCCGGTAATTGTTTTCCTGAGCTACGCCAGCACCTGATTGATAGTAAGCTGACTAACCATAGGCAGCTTGCTGAGGAGAGCGGACCGCTGGGTGAGTACCCGGGTCCACAAGGGTCACATGGGAGACTCCGCCAAGGGTGGGCAGGGACCCCAGCAGAAGAGTGGGGGGACAAGGGTAAACAGAGGGAGTTCCATAAAGGGCCCCAAAGTAAACCCCAAGGGAACCAAGGGAAAGGTTCCCAGCCTCCCCCTGAGAAGAAGCCAGTGGCCCTGACAGGCCCCCTGTTCACCAGGGACCACTGGTATGTTACAAGTGTGGCACCCCTGGCCACAAGGCAAACGATCCTCGTTGCCCTTTGCATGGAAAACCAGCACCCACTGGTGCAGTCCCCGGCAGTTGGCTAGTGTAGCCCTGGGGGAGGAGTTGGGTGCCCAAGGTGGGGGGATCCCACAGTGTTTTCCCTTATCTCATTAGGAGACTCTGAGATGGTCCCTAGGACCCCTCTGCCTGAGAACACTAAGAAATACAGGCAGTGGGTGACCATCAATGGCCATAGGGTGGAGGCTCTGAGAGACACAGGAGCCAGTGTGACAGCTGTCAAGTGTCACCTGGTGTCTAAGGAGCAGGTTATCCCTGATGCATTCTATCCGGTTGTTGCCGCTGACAACACAGAGAGTCACTGCAAGGTGGCTCAGGTTCCCTTTGAATGGGGGGGTCTCGGGTACTCTTCAAGTAACTGTGAGGCCAGCCATGCCTGTTGACTGTTTGTTAGGGAACGATTTGGAGAGCTCACCTTGGGCTAAGGTGGAGCGGAGTGCGCATTTAGAAATGTTGGGCTTGCCTGATTGGGCATGTGTGACCACCCGGTCAATGGCAGCGAAAGGTGTTCAAGAGGACCTGGAGCCTGAGAGGAAGGCCCAGGTGCCTGCCGGAGAGAGAGGAGGCAGAGGGCGCGGGAAACCGGCCCCCGAAGTTCCCACGGTCCAGGAGGAGGCAGACCCTGAGGGGGATGCCCTGGAGCCTACAGGGGAACAGGTAGCTGAGCTGACCCATTGGCAGCAAGAAGGAGGACCCTCCAGGGAAAAGTTCTGCGAGGAGCAGAACGCATGCCCCTCTCTCGTGGGTCTGAGGCAACAGGCCACAGACCAGGCAGCAGGTGATCAGTCTGGATCACATTGGATTTACTGGGAGAATGGTCTCCTGTATTCAGAGCCTAAGGTTGCTGAGCCTGGGTCAGCCCGTGTGCTGGTGGTACCCCAGCGCTTCAGAGCCTTCCTACTGGGGTTGGCTCATGATGTACCGTTAGCAGGACATCTGGGGCAGGACAAGACCTTTGACAGGCTTGTTACCCATTTCTATTGGCCCCAGATGCGCAGGAGTGCCGCCACTCACTGCAGGACATGCCAGACTTGCCAGGCAAGTGGAAAGAGTGGGAGGAAGCACAAGGCTCCTCTCCAGCCATTCCCTGTGGTCAGCACCCCCTTTGAACGGGTGGGTATTGACATTGTGGGGCCACTGGACCCCAAGACAGCCATGAGCAACAGGTTTATCCTGGTCTTGGTGGACCATGCCACCCGGTACCCTGAAGCCATCCCTCTGAGGACAGTGACGGCCCCCGTGGTGGGACGGGCACTGATGGGAATTTTCTCACGTGTGGGATTCCCTCAAGAGGTGGTGTCTGACAGAGGTACCAACTTCGTGTCCAAGTACATGAAGTCCCTGTGGCAGGAGTGCGGTGTAACTTACAAGTTCACCACTCCTTACCACCCTCAAGGGAATGGGCTGGTTGAGAGATTCAACCGGACCCTCAAGGGCATGATTATGGGTCTGGAAGAACCCATGAGGCGTAAATGGGACGTCCTCTTACCATGCCTGTTGTTTGCATACCGGGAGGTGCCACAGAAGTCTCTAGGGTTCAGTCCCTTTGAGCTCCTCTATGGACACCCGGTGCGAGGACCTCTGAGTTTGGTCAAGGAAGGCTGGGAGCAATCTCCCAGGAAACCTCCCCAGGATGTATACAGTTACATGCTGGCCTTCAGGAACCAGACTAGGCGTTTCAGAGAACTTGCTGAGGCAAATCTGGAAGCCAGCCAGGAGGAGATGAAGCGGTGGTACGACCAGAATGCCACTCTGGTAGAGCTTCAGCCTGGTCAGAAAGTGTGGGTCATGGCCCCTGTGGAGCCTTGTGCGCTCCAGGACAGGTGGACCGGCCCTTTTACGGTGGTGGAGCGCAAGAGTCCAGTTACCTATTTGGTGGACTTGCAGTCTCCCAGGAACCCCTTGCGGGTCCTGCATGTGAACCGCCTGAAGCCCCACTTGGAGAGGTCCCAAGTGGGCATGCTCTTAGCTACAGATGATGGAATGGAGGAGGAGACCGAGCCTCTTCCTGACCTCCTGTCAGCCCGAGAGCAAGATGGATCAGTGGAGGGAGTAAACCTCTCTACCTCCCTGACACCTGAGCAGCAGGGTGACTGTCGCCAACTGTTGGGACAGTTCCCTGACCTGTTCTCCCTGGTTCCCAGTGTCACTCATTGGTGCGTCCATGATGTGGACACTGGGGACAGTCTTCCTGTGAAGCACAAGGCTTACAGGGTGACTGACAGGGTCAGAGCCTGCATCAAGGAGGAGGTCTCCAAGATGTTTGCGCTAGGGGTGATTGAGTCCTCTAACAGCCCTTGGGCCAGCCCAGTGGTCTTGGTTCCAAAGGCTGCCGCGCCTGGTGCCACACCAGAACTCCGGTTCTGTGTGGACTACAGGGGACTCAATTCCGTCACCAGGACTGACGCCCACCCCATCCCCAGAGCTGATGTGCTCATAGATCGGCTAGGGGCTGCGCGGTACCTCAGCACGTTTGACTTAACGTCTGGGTACTGGCAGATCGCCTTGACTGATGGGGCAAAAGAGAGGTCAGCATTCTCCACACCAGATGGGCACTACCAGTTCCGGGTGATGCCCTTTGGGATGAAGAATGCCCCTGCCACCTTTCAGAGGTTGGTCAACCAGGTGTTGGTTGGACTGGAGGATTTCAGTGCCGCCTACCTGGATGACATCGCAGTGTTCAGTGCCAGTTGGGAAGAACATCTGCGTCACCTCTGGGAAGTGTTGATGGCGCTGCGGAGGGCAGGCCTCACAATCAAGGCGAGTAAGTGCCAGATTGGGCAGGGTTCTGTGGTGTACTTGGGACACCAGGTTGGGAGCGGCCAGGTGGCGCCCCTCCAACCGAAAATTGATACCATTCTGGCTTGGGAGCCCCCAAGACCCAGACAGAGGTGAGAGCCTTCCTAGGACTCACCGGGTATTACCGGAGATTCGTCAAGGGGTATGGCAGCATTGTTGCCCCCTTGACAGAGCTGACTTCCAAGAAGCAGCCCAGGAAAGTGATTTGGACTGACGCCTGTCAAAAAGTTTTTGACACCTTGAAGACTGCCTTGTGCACGGCGCCTGTGCTCCAGGCACCCAACTTCTCCAATGAGTTCATTGTTCAGACCGACGCTTCAGAGCATGGTGTAGGGGCTGTTCTATCACAGATCAATGAGGAGGGCCTAGACCAACCTGTAGCCTTCCTCAGTAGGAGGTTACTTCCCGGGAACAGAGATGGAGTGCTATTGAGCGTGAGGCATTTGCTGTGGTCTGGGCACTGAAGAAGCTGAGACCATACCTGTTTGGGACTCACTTCCGGGTTCAGACAGACCACAGGCCCCTCAGATGGTTGATGCAGATGAGGGGTGAGAATCCAAAGCTGTTGAGGTGGTCCATTTCCCTACAGGGGATGGACTTTACGGTGGAACACCGCCCTGGTACAGAACACGCCAATGCTGATGGACTGTCCAGATTTTTCCGCCTTAGCGATGAGAACTCCCTAGGGGTAGGATAGTTCTCCCCACATTTCAGCTGGAGGGGACACGTGTTAGACCTGGCATCCTTGGCGTGGGTTTCCCTTCCATTTTTTCGTAATGCCTCCACTGTTGCCGATATGTTTTTGCTGGACTAGATGCTCATGGGCACTTTGCCGCTGCTAATCAGTGCCAAAGTGCAAGTGCTCCCTATCGTGAATTGATGTATGTATTAGTGACTCCATGATTGGATGATTGGTTTACTTGTCAGTCCCTAGTACCGTGCACTGAGTGTGCCCAGGGCTTGTAAATCCAATGCTGCTGGTGGGCTTGCAGCACGGGTTGTGCCACCCACTGAAGCAGCTTGTAAAGTGTGTCTCAGGCCTGCCATTGCAGAGCCTGTGTGCAGCCTAGGGCTGCCATGTCGACTTGGTGAGTGCACCCACTTACCAGTCCCTAAACCTTCCCTTTACTGCATGTTGGTCACCCCTAAAGTAGGCCCTAGGGCAGGGCGCATTGTAAGTATAAGGTAGGACATGCCCTGGTGTGTGTGGCATGTCCTAATAGTGAATTACAGCCATTTTCGTTTTTCACTATTGCAAGGCTACCTGCTCCCCATAGGCCAGAATGGGCAGACTGACTATTACACCTTATAGTCAGAACTGACCCAGGGAACATGGTAGAAAAACGAATTTAGTATGCCTGAACTCAGGATGATAAAATACATCTTTTAGTGAAGTTGGTTTTAACATTCTGTGTTCGAAACTACCACTTTTAGAAAGTGGGTATTTTCTTGCCTAACTATCCAAACCTGCCTCTGCTAGGTTGTGTATTCCTTGTCTGGAGATTGAGTGACAGGGGCTGGGGGTGGCTACAGGAGACAGGGTGAGTCAGCACAGGGCTGAATAGAAAGATCTGCATCCAGAGTGGAGGGAGGAGTTGCACCTGGGTCTGAATAGGGCTGTGCCTGCCTTCCACAATGCTGGCTCCACCTCCTGCCGGGCGGCTGAGCACTCTGCCCCACATTCTGAAAGGAAAGAAAGAGTCAGAAAAACAAAGTGCTCCAGGACTGACCAGAACTGGTTTTGGGCTAGGCAGAGGCCTCTCTGCCTTCAGAGAACAAAGAGAATCAGGGTATAAGAGGGGCACCCAGACCCCAGGAAAATTAGATCACTTTTGGGAACAAGAAGAAACCTTTGCTGAGGAGCGGAACCAAGAAGAAACTGAGGAGAGACTATCCCTAAGCCTGAAGTGCTGCTTGGGGGATTGGCCTGCAGTGGTTTGCCTGACTGCCAAAGAAAGGAGAAAGGAACTTTTGCTTTGCTGTGACTTTCATCAACTTGTGAAGGATCTCCAAGGGCTTGGAAGAGAGCTTGCCCCCTGACCGAAGTCCCAGGACCATTGGACTTCACCCCCTTTGTGAATTGCTGCTGGAAACTCTGTTTCAGTGGCTACAGAGGTAGGGAGCTGTGACCGATTCTCACGACCGACTCGGTGTCCTGTAAGCACCGCATCGAAGCACCGTCTCGCCCTTCAACGCACAGCCCTGGTCTCACCGACTCCGTCAACGAGCCGCTGCCTGCACCGCATCGAGGGACAACGCGTCCTGCAATGCTTCGCTACGCCAAATCGAACTGGTCCGACCGACACGGTCACTGCTGCTGAGTTCGAGTCCTGTGACCGCACCGGAGTTGGGCACCGCTCGCACGCTTTGCGACGCACCGCCCGACTCGCACCGCTGTCCGGACTGATCGACGCCAGCTCCTGAATCCGGCTCCGTCGCCGCACCGCAACCTGCCAGCACCACACCGAAGCACCGTCTCGCCCTGCAACGCACGGCCCTGGTCTCACCGACTCCGTCTCGACGATGTCAATGAGCCGCTGCCTGCACCGCATCGAGGGACAACGCGTCCTGCAACGCTTCCATTTTTGCATTGTGACCGCGACGAACAGCCATCCGGCTCGCACGCCCGTGCCTGCCGCTTCAAGTAAAAGGTACTGTGACCGAGTCTGTCTACGCTTTGTTGGCCCGTCTCGACGCGGTCAGCTGGATTTGTTAGACTCTGTTTGTTCTCAACATCGCCGTAGCCGGAGGAGGCTACCGACTCGCACAGAACCTTGAATTAAGCCTTTTGATCAGAACTAAGCACTCTTGACAGTATTGTGGATTATTTTTGTCGTTTATGGTCTTGTAATAAATCTATATAAAGTATACCTATTTTTATAAATATATAACCTGTGTGGTGTCCATTTGTAGTGTTGTCACTTGATTACTGTATGTGTTCACAAATGCTTTACACACTGCCTCTGAACTAAGCCTGTCTGCTCGTGCCAAGCTACCAAGAGGGTGAGCAGGGGTTATTTCAGGAGTGTACCTACTTTCCCTGACTAGATTCAAGGGTCCCTATTTGGACAAAGGTACCTACCTCTGCCAACTAGAGACCCCCAAATCTAACATGGAGGTATTGGGGGGACTGGTCAAGCAGGGAAGCGGGAGGGAATGGGGAGATGGGCAAGTAACGACGGGAAAAAAAATTCTTAATTTAAGTGTCATTGTGTAATGTAACTGGTGAGCACTTAATGCACTCCAATCCCATCGGCTTGTGTTTGCGATATGGCAAAGAACATATACTTTTACTTCACATACGTTACATCGCATGCCTTTACAACGTGGTTGTTACATCGACCCCGTTGTTACAACGAGAACTATTACATCGCAAGTCATTTCAACGACTTGCTGTAGGGGGCGCGCTGGACTTAGGAATAGTATAATTTACTATTCCTACTCCAGTTTGTGCAACAGCAGGGAAGGTGTTGGATTCTAAATCCAACGTAATACTCACAAAAGAACCCCACTGCCTAACAGCTATTATAAAATTGCTAATCGTCACTGATGTACAGAACACACAGAAGTCACATAACCCCCAAAAGAAACACATGAGTGTCAAAAGAATTTTTGAACAAGATAAGAGATAACAAATAATATTTTTTTAAATAAATTGCATCAAATTTATTATATCAAATCACAAAAAGTCATAATAATATAGAATAGATAAATATAACATATATCAAAATTCCCATGCGCAACATACACACTACACAACACTCTCTCAGTCAGACCCAATGCATACTCATTCATTCGCACATGCCAAGAAATCATACATATCCAACAGTCTCACAAAATGCCATCTTGTAATAACCCCCCCTCAACAAGGTTGACAGCACTAGAATAGCCACAGTGTGCAATATAATAGAATAATGGCGTCAACACAATATCATTTCATTGTTTGAGACAACATGTTAGTACAATTCATTTGTACAATTTTGTTGATGTCATAAGTCGAGAATCTCAGGGGGAGACATGAGAAACAAAGAAATCCAGTGCCGACGCGCGTTTCGGTGTGTGACCCTAATGATGGGTCTCACCTTCTTCAGGGCACAATAACAAGGGGAGACGAAAGACGAAGCGCCTGGTCTTGACACAATGATCAATAACAAGTCGGAAGTATCACTGAAGAACCCGGTAGAAATTGGAGTAGACAGGTGTCCCTAAACTATGGGAAAGGATAACATGCGGATCCCAATGCGTTAAGGAAAATAGGCTGAATGGATGCCGCCAAGAACACAGCTCGCTGATCGGGTATGGGATCAGGGCCTGGCCTGGCCTGGTACTGACAGGGATACCGGCTACCGGTAAAGATAATCCTATTTCGATAACTCCTGTGAAGATGCACCTGATTTGAGGCAAAGTACAACGTCCTCTGGTCCGGGCACAGCGTCGCTCGGGGGTCAAGATATTATTATGACTTTTTGTGATTTGATATAATAAATTTGATGTAATTTATTTCAAAAAATATTATTTGTTATCTCTTATTTTGTTAAAAATTCTTTTGACACTCATGTGTTTCTTTTGCGGAGTTATGTGACTTCTGTGTGTTCTGTACATCAGTGACTATTAGCAATTTTATAATAGCTGTTAGGCAGTGGGGTTCTTTTGTGAGTATTACGTTGTTTTCCCCTGCTTCCCCTGCCTATATATCCGTTCAGGGGCCCCCTTCCGTGTGATTGGATTCTAAATCCAACACCAGTGCGCCCCCTACAGCAAGTCGTTGAAATGACTTGCGATGTAATGGTACGCATTGTAACAACCTGGTAGTTGTAACAACCGCGTGGTAAAGGCATGTGATGTAAGGCATGCGTTGTTATGGCTGTTTCCCTATGGCAAGACGGATGACAGAGCAAGTGCTCCAATACCATTGTGTCATGCAAAAAAACATAAACAAGTGCTGTTCATGTTTTAAGAACTTTTTAAGAAATGCATTAGTTTATGTACACGTGCATGCATTTTAGTGGTATGTGTATATGTGTACAAGGGGGACGGCCTGAAAACACAAGTACTCCTATAGAGTGCTTGAAAACAAAGATAAAAATAGCACCGCAAACCGGGAGCAGTGTAAGGAGACATGTGATCATTTCATGTGCTATGGAAGGGCCAAACACAAGAAGAGGGCATGAGGCCCACATGCCACGACAGATGGCATCAAAGAAAATCACATAGACCCTGAAGTTTACCAATGGTAGGGGATTCGCGGCCTGCAAGCCCACAGATTGAACACAACAAATCTCTATGAGTCAGCGGAAGCGCTGTCTAGCCGAGACCTAAAAATGGACCCAGGAAATCACTGAAGTGGCAGTCTTCGTCTCCGACTGAGGGACAGTGGGTGTGCATGGAACACAAGAGTGATGCAGGACCGAAGAGCTGCTACACACATGGCAAATATCAGCACAATGATGTAACAACATGTTCAACCAGGAGGAAGACATTCCCAAGTCTGGTACAAACAAAATGGATGTGATTCATCAGAGGATGGGATCTCAGTAGTGGAGTTGTTTTTTTCCTTGAAGCCATACTCTCTGCCTGTGAGGGCATCCTCAACACAACTCACAAATCGGTAGCTAGTCTAAAAGGGCCACCTGAACTCTGGTGACAGCTGTGGTTTGAAAGAGAAATCAGCACAGGTGCTCTTGTGTTGTCAAAAGGCCGCTTTTCCCAAGAGCAAGCTGGGATTATAACAAATCACCTTTCAGCTTCTTGCAGCACAAACTAAAAATGTGCTGGCAATTAACTAATCAAAAAGCAACTAATCCATCCCGTGTCCCCTAAACAGATCCCCCACTCCTCTCTAACATTTTCTGTTTAACCTCAACTGGACCACTTCCATCCTCATTTCTCACTGAGGCCCTCAGGCTATTCTTCTGGTCCACTCTGCTTTCCCGCCTCACAGGCTTGCCCACCTTTGGACCAAGAATACCATTCTTTTGTTCACTCATTGTCTCTTTCCTTTTGGACTCTTCCTTGATACCCAAATGCCTTCCTACCTTCCTGACTACCCTCCTGACTACCCCCAAAAGAACCCCTCCCCTGAGGTGATGCTTCTGCCCCCTCTTTCATCAGATAGAATCCCTCATTCTTCTTCCCTTCCTCTCTACAAAGCTTACTGTAATCCCTGTAAATAGATGTGTTGCTCAAAGGCGATAAATGCTCTCCATCATGCCTGAACAATTCTGGACTATTGTAAACTATTTCCGGGTGTCAGACTACCCCAAACCCTTTGGCTTTGCACAACCCAGAGACCTCCCTGCTCACCTCTCTCTATTTATTGCTGCCGATTTCAGCACCCCTCGCTATACCCTTCTCGGCAAAACAGATGAGTCCGCCATATCTTTGCCTCTGGCCACCACCCCCTCACTGTCTCGAATCCTTCTTGATCGTTTTTAACAGTTGAAATCCTGTAGTGTGCACTAGGTCTTTTTTAACTCAGGTGGATCAGCAGGTTGTCTGGCTGACATCATATTCCTTTTAACTCCAGCAAGGCCAACATCAGCTGCCCCCTCTTAGGCCCCCTTTGGAAAACCATCACATCACAGTTTTGTTCCCAATCCAAACCCAATTGTATACCATTTTGCCTGCACTACAGTCAATTTTTCCATGGAGTGACTGCATATAACAACTTTCTTCTTCTGCGATCCCATCCGTTGCCCATCTGCAAGTGAGAAAAATCATCTTCATATACATCTTGACTTTACAGCCTCACATATCCCCACATACAATTACTCCTCCACCTCCCTAAATGCTTCAATTTTTCTCATCCATCCCATTCTTGAAGGCTTCTGTCGCCATCTCTATCTGAAATGAATGCGTTCTGAAGTCGGTCTCCCTCAAACCACGAGCTGTAAGCACAGATGCAAAACTCTTAGCACTTGCCTACCTGTCACCAAAATTCTGTCTGCCTACACAAACAAAAGCCCCCCCTCTTCTCTACTCTTCAACCATCTTTTCAATGCCCACACAGAGCATATAACCAAGCCTCTCTTCTGATGTGCCCTTACCTCTTTGATCTGTTTTGCTCCACAAGAGTTGTACCACTCCTGTTGTCCTTCTGTCCTCACATCATTCTCTTTTCATAGTTCATAAAAATACCCATAAGCCTACCACTTCCAACATCTGCAAGACTCTAAAAAATATCAGAGTAAAGATTAGTCTTAACAGGAGGAATTCCCAAGCAGATGCGCATATGCATCTTACCTGAACCACTACTGTCCCCAGTATATCTTCCATTATTGGTCACCTCTTCTGTTTACCATGTTCCCTCGCCCAACCTTCCTAAATTCAACTCACCAATTCACCTTTTCCAGACTCAAGCACCTAAAAACATTTGCCTAGAAGACTATGACAGCCATTTTTCTGGCTCTGGTTACCGGGGGACACCTCTTCTTGACCAACCCCATTAAGTAACGCACTGCATCTTCTTATCTGAGCCTCAAACCCTTCTGGTCCCTGTCTATGCATTGTGCTCAAGTTGGCACAAATTCACTCCACTCTGCCCTATATGTTCTCCGAGTGAACTTTGCACATCAACTGTCTTGCTCTGACTCAATTTTCAATGTCTCTGATGACACTGCATCACAACTGCACCCACCTCCAGGGCAAACCACTCAACCTCTCCCACTGTATATATATTGTCAGCTACTTGGTTTTATAGCCCCAAAATATACCTTGCCCGGTGTTAGAAATGGGATTTCTGGTTGGCTAGGGCAAGCGCCTAAGCCAGGCAGAAACCAACACGCTAGTCAGGGCAAGGGAGTTACACTCTGAAGATAAACCCTGCTCACCCACTTGGTAGCTTGGCAGAGCAGTCAGGCTTACCCCAGAGGCAATGTGTAAAGCGTTTGCGCAACACACACACAGCAGCGACACACTAGGGACTCCACAAAAGAAACTCCACACAAGGTTATATAAAAAAATAGCCTCTGTATTACTCATAAAACACATTAGAACGCAATCACATATATACACTGTGCCACTTGGCACTAGGTATGACTTTACAGGGGATTATATACATTAAAAGGCCAATCGGGCCACTGTCATAACCATCATAACTCACAGTTAGAGAAAACAACCAGTCACTACTGGCAATAGCGCACTTAGCATAGCCACATTATGCATTAGCATCCTGTCATCACCTAGGACAGCATAATATGCAAAACATAATAATCGCATTAGGCCCCTCTTAGGCCTGTACCTAATCAGCAGTGCACGGTATTAGGAACACATTACCACCACAGCATAAACATTACATTTGGGGATAACCAATAACTATTGGTAGCCTTGTACTTTGGCACAACACATTAGGCACCCATTACCACCTTAGCATAAACCATTATGCAGACATCATAGTATTACTTTAGCATATGATGCAAAATATAATCAGCAGAAATGTAGTACAACATAGTTCCCTCAGGCCCACCTTAGGCCTAAACATAACTGCACCCTGGGCCACAATATCTCTGGGAGCTCACTGGCCCCCCAATCGGCAGTCACAGCGCCTTTGCGCGCTCCACCTTGACTGCACGGTGGTTTGGTGGAAGCTCCTTCCTCCACTCAAGCTTGGGGGCCTCCGTCAAGGTTCCACCCCGCTCTGTGCCTAATTAATGCCCCTTTGTCCCAGTCAGGGCTCAGGCCAATGCGTGTTCCTCAAGCAGCTGCCCGCGATCTGGCGGCGCAGCTGCGAACACAGATTCTCGCTCCCAAACTTGGAGCAACTCAAAAGAAACCCAGGGCGGTCTCGATCGTTGAGGGGGGAGAGAAGCCAACACCCTGTTCCCCTTCCACCGCCCTGGCTAGAAATGGGTACTGCTCCCGCCTTACAGCAACCGGAGCTCACTACAACAGAGCTCAGCCCCACTCACCATTCCTTGGGGGCTGAGCAGGGTACGTCACAGCCGTCTGCTGCAACCGAGGACTCGGCTCCTATCTTCCTGGGGAGAGGCGGCAATTGGCGGTGCTCCGGTCCGGTCCTTCGGGTCGACACGGGCCGCCGTCTCCGTCCTCCTTTCCTCTGCCTCGTTAACCAGCAGGCTCTGGCAGCACGCGGGGCTCTCCTCGATACCACGAGAGCCCCGCCCACAAACAGGCATCCTTCGCCTAGCTTCCTGCTCTGGCTAAGCTTCCACTGGCCGGCCCCACACCAGGTCAGACTCTCCTTTCCTGACTTCCGGTTTGCGGAATGCTTTCTCCGTGGACCGTAAAAGAGCTCACGTCTCGGGCTCAGGGGGACGACACGCACAGCGCCCACCATGCGCTCCTAGTGGGCAGGACCCCCTCTCATCAGGGGTGCAGGAATGCAGCGCTTCCCATTCTCTGGTTCCTGGGTCGGGCAAAAGCGCCCACCACACCTCGGTCAGTGAGGGGAGGCAGACAGCACAGCGCTCCCCTCGTGCTATCTCTTTCCAGTTCGGGGGCAGGAAACCAGGCACAGGCAGGTCAGCACGCAGGGCCCCTTTCCAGAGGGGCACCTCTTCAGCTACCTAGCAGGCAGCAGGTAGTTTCCAGTAGCAGTATCTCCTGGCAGTCCAGCAGCCTGCCGGCCGCAAGTTCCCTGTAAGCACCAACAGTACACATTTATGGGGTCACAGCCCCAATACTTATACTCATGCAAGTCTTTGTTCTCCCCCTGGCACAGGGCTCTGTGACCAGTCCAAACCAGTTCTGGGGGGTACTTCCATACATCTTTTCATGTGCACCACCACCCTCATTGTTAGTGTAGGCTCTGGCCAGCATTGTGTAAGGCAGGCACAGTCCTATTCAGGTCCAGGTGCACTCCTCCCACTACTCCAAATGCAGATTGGACTATTTAGCCTAGCCCTGACTCACCCAGCCCCTCTGGAGCCACTGCACCTCCTCAGCCCCTGTCATCCAGAGCCAGACATGCAATACACAACAGGAAGGCACAAAGACACATAGCACACAGAAATGCCCACTTCTAAAAAACGATGGATTTAGGCCCAGATCTCTGTACTGGGGTGAATGTATGACATTGTTCTGCATTCTGTCCATCAATTGTTCTTTTTGCATTTGTCACCCCGAGTGGGACGGGTATGCCCAGACGTGGGTCCCATGCTCTCCATGCCACTGGAGTCAAGCTATCCTGGCTGATGAGGGGTGAAACCCCGAAACCGGTCCTAGGATGCTTGTTTCCATCCAGGGAGGACCTGGCCTGGCAGTTTGGGCTGGACTGTTCCCATTGGGCGCAGGGTCAAGACTGATTTGCATATGGCTGGGTCCAAACTGGAATGGCATGGTGAGCAAAAAAACGATGGATTTAGGCCCAGATGTCTGTACTGGGGTGAATGTATGACATTGTTCTGCATTCTGTCCATCAATTGTTCTTTTTGCACTTCTAAAAGTGGCATTTCTAAAATAGTGATAATAAATCTGCGAACACCATTATGCAGCATTTATTACCACTATTCCAAACATACCAAACTTGATCACGCTACTCCTCTCATGTCAGGAATTATCACTGAAACACATATCAGGGAATCCCCAATGCATTCCTATGAGAGGGCAGCCTCACAGTAGTGAGAAACCAAAATGGCTGTTTGTCACTACCAGGACATGCCACACAGTTAAGGCACATGTCCTACCTTTTACCTACAGCGCACCCTGCCCATAGGGCTAGCTAGGGCCTACCATAGGGGTGACTGATATGTAGTAAAAGGGGAGTCACAGACGTGGCACCCACTTTATGTGCCACGTCACCGCGGCAGTAAACTGCACGCGCAGGCACTGCAATGGCAGAGCCTGAGACAGGTTTGAAAGGCTACTTTGGTGGGTGGCGCAAGCAGCGATGCAAGCCCACCAGTAGCATTTCATTTACTAGCCCTGGGTATATGAGATACCACTTTACAAGGGACTAATAGGTAAATTAAATACGCCAAACAGGTGTAGACCAATCTTACCACGTTTACCATAGAGAGCACATGCACTTTAACACTGGACAGCAGTGATAAAGTGCTCAGAGTCCTAAAACCACCAACACCAGGTCAGAATAAATACCAGGAGGAAGGCAAAAAGCTCAGGGATGACCCTGCAAAAAGGGCCAAGTCTAACACCCGGAAATGATGCAAGCTAAGTAAGGCAAACTCTCTCAGTGAGCAAAGCACCCACCGGTCCCTTGTGGTTTGTCAATTTATAACATGTACAATTCCTCATTGTATGAAGTATAAATCACACTTGTTCTTTCTAAATGCATGTGCTAATAACCCACACATTGTGTATAGTTTGAATGCAGGCAGACAAGATTCCATAGCCAATGAGTCAAGTTCTGTGCCCAGAAATGTCAACTAGGGTTGTTGGACCCTTTGATTTTTCAACAGCCAGTGGTATTCCCACATGCTCAGTCTCTTTCTTTAGCAGCCTTGCACTGTCTGTATCTGCACTTTCCCTTCCACCTTGAGAAAATCATCAAGGTAGTGCAGCACATGCTCCAGCCTTGCAACCATCCACACCGCCCATCAAAAAAATTTACTGAGGGTCTCAAAAGCCATACAGGCTACAGAGTAGCCCATGGGATGGCTCTATCGATGTTGGTCCATCCCTGGAATTGAACACCCAGCAATGGTACGTCCTCTGGCTGAACCAGTAGGAGACGAAAGGCTGACTTAATATAGACTTTTGACATTGCTGCTCCTGCCCAACAATCCCTTATCATATGAACTTCCTTGTCAATACTGGTGTACATTCCTTTTGGTTAATGTAGCCATTAATTGATCTACTTTTTGGTGATAACAAATAATGAATTAGCCGGTATTCTCCCTTTGTCTTTTTTGGGACCAGACCAATTGGTGTTGTGGTAAGGTTATAAAACGGACTCATCATCATCCTCGGACATTCATAAGTTTATAACTTAAATACGCGTATTTAAGTTATAAACATATGAATGTGATCACACTTACTTCAATGGAAGTTATTACATGAAGAAAGTTTAAAAATCATGAAGAATAAATAAAATAAATATAAAGAATTTTCGTGAAAAATGTTGTACCTCTGAAGAACTTATTTAAAGAATACTTTGAGTGAGAATTGGGGACGCCCCCCAGAATTTGGGGATAGTGCATTTAGTGAATTGTTTCATCCTCATACTCAGGAGGATTCACCAATCAGCACCACAGAAATCAGCCTAACTCAATACACCGACCCACTAGTGAGTGCGTGAGTCTAATTAACAGTTGGATCGAATATATCATTATCCTTCCCATTTTTGGGCCAGTCTTTTTCCTACATTTTTTACAATTGTGATGTTTTTTATTTATTTTATCCAGAATTTGGACCTTGTTGGGCTTGTATACATTAGTAAGTCACTAATTTTTGCACACTGCATGGATCTATTCACCTGATTTAGTGATTGGTCATCCACTTCCCTAGGTAATTACTTTCCTTCCCTGTTCTATAACTAGTTTCAATCGAAACTTTTTTTTGCATTCTCACTAGTACTACATTTATTTTCTTAGGATCGATTTTCGCTCTTTGACTGAGTTTCTGTGCTGATGATGACCCTATAAATACCTTCTGGGTCAAAACACCGTTGACACATGAAAATGGCACAAAGGCATACGCATTAAGACAACTGGTCCTTCAGGAGACATCAAAAAATTAGTTGGACTTGTTTCGTCATCCATAATTTCATTGATTGATTGTAATTACCCTGTAGTGGAGCCTCAACACTGCCTAATACCTTATGGATGTTCACTTTCTATGATTTTTTTCACTATATTAACTTGCACCGTGTGATCACGTTATTTCACAAGAGCACCATTGCTGTTTACTGTATACTTTGAATAGAGTGTTTTCTTCAATCCTGACACATAAAAGATGTTTACAGTGAATACAGGTTGTCATCTATATTCATTTATCTATGATTGTACTCATTGACAATCCAAAATAATTAAACAAGTATCTTGCTAAACAAAACCCAGAAGGGTACTTGGTGTTTTTTTCTATTGTATACCCTAACTCCTTTGTTATATGGGTAACTCATGTGGCCATTACACTATAGTTCAATTTGGCAATGCCAGAACTGCTGGTCTGCCGGTTCAGTGTGTGGGGCATTTTTTTTTAGCTGTTTGTGAGTCTATTTTTTGCCTGTTTGTGGGCCATTGATTTCTTTAATATTACCACAATTATTACCTACAGAGAGCACAAATGCATGCAGTATATGCCTTGCAAAACACCTATATAGCATGCGTTTCAAATTTAAAATATCCCACATTTTCAAATGCAGACCACTGTTTTAGCCATCTGATTCGCTAAGGGAGGCAACTTTTATTTTGGTGCCCGGGTCTATTTTTTGTCTTAGTCCAACCCTGGTCACTCCTCCTGACCCAAAGAAATAAGAGGAGAATCAGTGTGGTTGAGGAGTTTAGCAAATTCAATGGAATAGCTAACGATGCAAAGGGTACTTTGAGATCCACTCCCTGCATCTAATCCACTCCCTGCATACAAAAGCGGACACAGGACGCACATTGAAGAGCGAATGGGGCAGTCCAAAAAGGTGAGACGAAGGGCAATGGAACAGAAGCCGGCAATAAAAACCATGAGAGCCACATATGAAAACAAGCATTCAAAGAAGCCAATAAGTCTGTCTTTAATGTGCTGAATCTTTGGGTTTTACAATGCATGTTTCCAAAGAAGGAGCAAAAGGGGCAAAGGGCATAAGATTGAAAGATGTTTTAGTAGAGACAGAAAGAGAAGGAGAGAAGCTCTTCCATAGGGAACACAGTGCAGACGAGGCCCAGCAGAACATCTGTCAACTGACAGCTCTCCATATAATATAGGAACACCTTTAGTCCTTTGCACACTCCCAAACACAAATATTTCTTTTTCATTCTCTCAAAAAATGCATTTGATAAATAGCATTATGTAATAGTAAACATGTTATGTTGCAGTATAAAATTTCTAGAGTGCGTAGCTGCCCCAGCAACGGGGCTAGTCAAATGAAAAAAACAAGCTGCAGGAAAATGGCGAAGGCCATGTTAAAAGGAAAAACCGTAAGTAGAGAAGTACCAGGTCTTCAATGTTTTTCTGAACTGCAAATGGTTCTGAAGGGACCTGATAGGTAGATGGAGCACATTCCAGAGAGCTGGGGCCTTAGCACGGAAGGAGCGGCCTTCTGCTCTTACTCTCATGACCCAGGGGATAGTGGCTAGATTCAAATTGACCGAATGCACAGGACATGATGGTCGATATAGAGATACCAGATTGGACAGGATAGGGGCTTACTGGGAGTGCACGATCTTATGGGTAATACACAGGATCTTGAAATGTATACGCCTATTCACTGGGAGCCAATGCAAATTGCGGAGAAGCCCAGAAGCCAAGCAAACGTTTGGGAGAGAGAACAGCAACCTAGCCGCAGCATTTTGTGACAGCTGGAGTTTATTTATTTATTTAAAAGTTTTGTAGAGCGCCTGAATCACCCCCGAAGTTACTGATTTATTGACTCCCAGGTACAGAACGTTGCAGTAACCGAACCGGGATAGGATAACTGCCTGAATGGTAGTTTGACGAATGTCAGGGAAAAAGTAACCCAGGATAGGTTTAAGCCCTCTGATGAGCCCAAAACACATGCCTGCTACCGATTTGGTCTGTGCTTCAAAGGATAGAGTGCTGTCCACCCAAAGTCCTAGATTTTTGATGGTGGTCTTTGGAAGGGGAGATGGCCCTAGAGAGGGATGCCACCGGTGGTCGCCCCAAGAGTAGGTATCTTTTCCTAAAAGGAGGATTTCTGTTTTGCTCATGTTCAGACGTAAGCAACTAGTATTCATCCACTCTGCGACAGCGGATATTCCCTTCTGAAAGTAGTCCAGGTCTAACAAATGATTATCAGAGAAGGAAAGCACGAGCTAAGTGTCATCTGCATACGAAATTAGCGTAAGCCCCAAGGGTTTGATGACCTGAGCCAGGAGTTGAATGCAAATACTAAACAGAGTAGGGCTTAAGGAAGAGGCCTGTGGAATGCCGCTATGCAGAGCATGGGGTGGAGAGCTATAGGGAGGGGAAATAAGCTGAAAGATTGCTGAGATAGAAACAAGTCAAACCAGGACAATGCAAACCCGCCTATACCGATGTCCTGTAAGTGTTCAAGCAAGATCCTATGGGACACCTTATCCAATGTGGCGCTTAAATCAAGCAAGATCAATGCTGAGGATCTATCTTCCTCCAAAGTGCAACGGAGTTGGTCTGTAACCACAAGAAGTGCGGACTCCGTACTATGTGCTGGTCTAAGCCGTTTTGAGAGATGTCCAGAATCTCGTTATCTTCCAGAAACTGAGTAAGAAAAACATTGACATGTCTCTCTGTTACCGTAGCAAGAAAAGGCAAGAGAGAGATAGGGTGAGAATATTCAGGCTTGGAGGCATCCAGAGATGGCTTTTTTGGAAGGGGATCACTTTGACATGTTTCCAAGGCCCAGGCAGAGAGGAACATGTTCGCCTTTTGCTACTGTACTGTTTTTTTTATGGGAGAACTGCTGCATTCAGAGCCCCTTACACTGAAGGGGTCTTAATTTGTACTTGTTAATATCCATTGCATTTCCACAGTCTATAATAGATCAAAACAAAGAATGGCAATTATTTTTTTACATTGCTCACTTTCGAAGTGAGTCTCATTGGGCATAAACATGAAAGCCACTTTTATCTCCATGTCTACCTTGACAATGTCATGTTAGTGGAATTTAATGTTCTGTAATCAACATTGATGCAGATCGATATAAAAAACAAAGTGTTGGGATAGAACTTTAAGGACACCATAGAAAATGGCAGGAAGCAATGCTCACTCTTGCAAACCCAAGAGGAAGTGCAAGAAGGCACAGATGCACCCAGAAAAGAAGCAAGCAACCAGAAAAGAGATAAGAAGGCTTAGGCAGTGCCACCACAACACAGGCCTGAGAGAGTGAGCCACAATGCAGTCTTACTTGCTGATGAAAACTGGAGGAAAACAACTAGAGTGCTACCCTTACAACAATAAATGGAGAGGGTCAAGCAGAGTTCAGTTTTACCGGAGTAGAAAGAATGGGGACATACAGCAATAACACCACGCCCTACCAATTGAGAAGGCAAAAAATACAAGGCAGCAGGGCGAGAGAGAGAGAGAGAGAGAGAGGACAGAGAGGGCAAATATGCCTCCTTTTTCAAGTAAAAGGCTGGCCAGAGAAATGATGGAAGTGAAGCTTGCATGGTCTGTGGGACAGAGAATAAAGGGAAGCAGATATGTAACACATTGAAATGAATTGTATTGTATTGTATTGCTGCATTTCTATAGGTCTTACTACCTCTATGTGGGGCACTGAAGCGCTTGTCTACACGGCAGCAAGCTACACCTTGTAGTGTGTGTGATTGGCAGGGTGTTGTCTTTTTTTGTATTCTATGTTGAAAGGTCTTCCTTGTTGAGTCTGATGACTACAGAGGTGTGGTTGTTCTGGTATGGGATGCAGAGCTTAGCTGTGTGGTGGATGAAGAGATGTGAGAGAGGGGCACATAGTTTATGGTTTTCAGTAGCCTGGCAGCTTTAGGCAGCTCTGCAGGTCACTTTATGTATTTTCTTATGATGATAGTCTACTGTGCTGGTTCCTGCACTTGGTTGTCTGACCTGATATTTTGTATAAAGGTTTGGTCCTGAGCAGGCAGAGTTGGGGAGAAAATTGGTGAAGGAAATCTGCAGGGATGGACTTTGGTATTATCAGCCCATGTCTGAATGTCATTGTGTGATGTAAAGAAGCAGTCATAGTAGGTGCCTAGTTAGGGCCTGCAGAGTTGGACTAGATTGAAGTCCAAATGTGACAAATCTCTTCAGTTATTCCATGCCTGTTCAGTTGGTGATTGCTTGTTTATTGGCTTGTACAGTACGGGTGATAGACAAGACCCGTAGCATTTATGTCCTATGTGAATGTAAGATGATTATGCACCCCACTGCTGAGTCTTATGGTATTAGTATTAGTGTGGGTCAGAAGGTTATATGTGAATTGACATTACTATGCAATACCCAGTCTAACCATAGGCCAGTCCTTCTTAGCTTATCCGGATATAGATATTAGTGTGCTGGCTGGGTTGTTCCACGTCTGCAGGTTGTAAACTATAGATTAAATTTGAAGGTACGATTATCTCTTTGGTTTTTTTCCCAGAGTTGTGTGATGACTGATGATGTAGTTAACTTGGAAGAAATCACTGTCTTCTGAAGTGTATACTGGATGCTAGCATAGGAGCATATATCTGCTGCGATACAGAGCAGGTATATGGGAATAATTAAGAAACATAGTCAAGAGAGAGTACATCAAAAAATAAATATAAGACACTATTTGGGTATGTAGAAGAGGGAAGTCATGTGATCAAAAGTTTGAGAATGACAGGCTCAACGTCTGAGACGGTCTAGCAAAGAGCAATGGCGAATGCGTCTGAAGGACGGGAGTTGGAAAGGTAATTTAATGAGAAAGTAAAATCCCTAGAAGGGAGGTGTGGAGCAAGTGGAGTTGAGAAAGAGCGTGGCAGGGAATTTAGCAGAAAGGGAAGCAAGAAAGAGCAAATACAAGTAAAGGTGTCAAAGGTATAAGTTCATATGGACAAAAGAAGGGGCAGTTTTCAGAATCCCATTGGAACAGTTGAGAGGCACCAAGAGATAGAAGGATGACATGATTAAAAAGGTTGCAGGGACGACAAACACAACTGCTCCTGAGTACCAGGCATCATGATGTGACACATGGGAGCAAAGTGGAAGGAGGGAAAAACAAAAAGTGGTGTTTCGAAAAAGGAAAGTACATAAAGATCCAGCGGCAGAGAGAGAGGTGGCAAGTCAGTTGCAAGCATATCAGAAAATATTGTGGAAAACCTGAGACAAGTAATAGAGAACATATGGAGGGTGACACCAGGAAAGAATAAGAGAAAATCAGCATGAAGGGAGAAGAAGGGAGTAGTAAAAGAGGACAAAGAGACTCAAAGTAACTTGGCTGGAGAAAGGAAGAAATCTCTGAAGTGTATCACCACTAACCCTGAAGTGCAGCATGCTTGTGGATAAGATCAGATTAAGGAGGGAGTAGAGGGGAGGAAAGGAGGATAAATAAACACATGGAAGCTGTCATATATGAGAATCACAAAACATTTGGAAGAAAATTGATTTGCACGGAGTGCCAAGGTGCAAGGAAGAGTCAAAAGAACAAGGGAGTTGTTGATGACCATGCACAGCTACCATAATATATGCCTAAAAAGCCATATGTTGTATAGTTGGTTCAGAAAATATTATTTCATGTGGCCTATCATTCTCAGAGCATGCTTTTCATGCCCACATTTCACTTTCTTTCATTTATACAATTATAAATTGTACAAAGACCGGAATTTAAGATTGTAAACTGCAAAGGCAGACAGATTTTAAAGGCTCAAACAGCATGCCTCGGAATACAGAGGCATTACATCGATTTGGACAGCAAACAAACCTATTTTTAACTTTTGGAAAACAAACCCAGTTTAAAAAAACATTTTTTTTAAATGTTTTAGGGATATATGACATATCACATACCAGATTGAAATGAATTGACCAAGAAATAACACATCCAGTCGCATCAAATACCACAACGGAAATAAAATAATAGTTATCTATTTAAATGAAAGCTTCTGTTAAAACAAGTGTTGGCAAACTCAATAGGTTCCTGCTCTGTGAAATCTGGTGTGTATGTCAATGCTTTTTAGACATATTACACAGCATTGCTAGCTGCTGTGCAGCATGTCTTAAAGTTGAAAAACAAGCAGTATGATGCTATGAATGCATAGACATGTTGCACAGTGGTGCTAGCTGCTGTGCAACATAGTTTAAAGATTTTTTAATAAAAGAGCTATGACATGACAGCATTGACTGCATCATACTACTTTTATAAACTTTAGGAAATGCTGCCATGTAACATGTCTAAAAACATTGGCAAAACCGATAGATTTCACAGAGGTGAGACCAATTGGTTTTGCCAACGTTTGTTGTTTTTTGCAGATTTATGTAGCGCAAATTCCATACGAAGGTTTTGGTGCGCTTTATGGAAGCATCAGTTACATTGCACAAGGTTACAGTTGTTTATTAGGTCTCAGCTCTAGACAGCGCATGCGCTGTCTCAAAAGAGACATGTATATACTTTGTGGGCTTCTGCCCACATATAGGCTTCCCATTTGCTGGCTCCATTGTCGCTCTCCTAAACTTTCTCCCCATTTGTTCATCGCATGCATGCCTCATGCCTCTCCTGTGTTTAGCCCTCCCTGAGAGCAGGGACCATTTACTACTATCCATCCACTCCTCCCATTTAATGACCATTTTAGGAACTTCTTTTTTCTTTGCTTAAGAGCCCACCTCAGGAGCTGTCATGTTTTCACTCGCTCTGAGTGTTGCACCATTTCTGTAAACAGACTAGTATATCATTTTCTTATCTCGTTTCTTGTCCTGTCCCCCAATCACCCTCCTCCCGCTATCACTTTCTCCCTCCCGCGCCCCTGTGTCTGCTTGCCCTGTGCTTTTCTAACAGTCATGAAATTGCTCTCCCCCACTCCCCATTTTTTCTTATCATGTCCTGCAATCACTCTCCTCCAGCTCTTGCTTGCTCCCTCCCCTGCCCCGTGGCTGCTTGCGCTGTGCTTTTCCAACCGTAATGGAAAAGGCTAGTAAATCATGTTCTTATCTTGTTTTTCAAGCCACAGCATGTTTTTCAAATGCCAGGAGAGCATTTGTGCGGAGAGAGTGAGAAAGTCAGCAATCCCCTCCATGGTCTCAATTGCCATGCAAGGTCACATGACCACTTCGTTTCAGCTGTCCTTCACTTACTCATTCTCACTTCCCTCCCCTCCTTGAGATAGTTACAAAAAACCGTAACACGTCATAATGTGCTCGCTGGTTACTAATAAAACAGGCTGCAGGAAGGGCTTTTTTCAATTCACTAAATGATCATTGTAAAGCACCTTATGCCACCAATTGCACTACTAGGAGCTGGAGTGCATCTGTATAGTAAGTGTTTTGTGGTTTAGAATACCATGCACAGTACATCAGCAATCCCCTCCATGGTCTCCAATGGCTTGCGAGGTCACGTGACTGCTTCGTTTCAGCTGCCCTTCACTCACTCATTCTCACCGCCCTCCCTACCCCTGAGATAGTTACAAAAAACAGGAACACATCATAACTGGCTCACTGGTTACTAATAAAACAGTCTGCAGGAAGGGCTTGTTTCAGTTCACTGGATGGTCATTGTAAAGCTCCACATGCCACCAACTGCACTCCTAGGCGCTGGAGTATATCTGTGTAGTAAGCGTTTTGTGGTTTAGAATACAGCGCACAGTACATAAGCACAGACCTCCATGGTCTCCATTGCCTTGCACTGTCATGGGACCACTTCATTTCAGCTGCCCTTCAAACAGTCATGCTCACCCCCATCCTCACCCCTGAAATTGTTACAGAAAACAGGAACACGTCATAATGGGCTCGCTGGTTACTAATAAAACAGGGTGCCAGAAAGGACTCCTTCAATTCACTGGATGGTCATTGTAAAGCGCCACATGCCGCCAACTGCACTCCTAGGCCCTGGAGTGCAACTGCATAGTAAGCATTTTGTGGCTTACAATACAACGCACAGTACAAAAGCAATCCCCTCCATGGTCTCCATTGCTTTGCAAGGTCACGTGACAGCTTCGCTTCACCTGCCCTTCACTCACTCATTCTCGCCCCCCCCCCACTCCGCACCCTTGAGATAGTTACAAAAAACAGGAACACATCATAACGGGCTCACTGGTTACTAATAAAACAAGCTACAGGAAGGGCGTATTTTATTTCAATGGATGGTCATTGCAAAGTGCCACGTGCCACCAACTGCACTCCTAGGCACTGGAGTGCATCTGTATAGTAGGCATTTTGCATTTTAGAATACAGAGCACAGTACATCAGCAATACCTTTCATGGTCTCTATTGCCTTACAAGGTCACATGACTGCTTCATTTCAGCTGCCCTTCACTCTCTCATTCTCACCCCCCTCCCCACCCCTGAGATAGTTACAAAAAACAGGAACACGTCATAACTGGCTCACTTGTTACTAACAAAACAGGCTAAGGGAAGGGCTTGTTTCAATTCACTGAATGGTCATTATAAAGCACCACATGCCACCAACTGCACTCCTAAGCGCTGCAGTGCATCTGCATAGTAAGCGTTTTGTGGTTTACAATACAGCGTGCAGTACACCAGCAAAACCCTCCATGGTATCCATTGCCTTGCAAGGTCACATGACTGCTTCATTTCAGCTGCCCTTCACTCACTCATTCACACTCCCCTCCCCTCCCCTCCCTTGAGATAGTTACAAAAAACAGGAACACGTCATAACAGTCTCACTGGTTACTAATAAAACAGGCTACCAGATGGGCTTGTTCAACTTACTGGATGGTCATTGTAAAGCGCCACCAACTGCACTCCTAGGCACTGTAGTGCATCCGTATGGTATGCGTTTTGTATTTTAGAATACAACGCACAGTACATAAACAATTCCTTCTATGGTGTCCTTTGCCTTGTAAGGTCACGTGGCCTCTTAATTTCAGCTGCCCTTCACTCGCTCGTTCTCCCTCCATCCCCACCCCTGAGATAGTTACAAAAAGCAGGAACACATCATAATTGGCTCGCAGACTGAGAGAAGGGCTTGTTTCAATTCACTTAATGGTCATTGTAAAACGGCACATGCCACCAACTGCACTACGAGGCGCTGGAGTTTATCTTTACAGTAAGTGTTTTGTTGTTTACAATACAGCACACAGTACATCAGCGAGCACATGGTATTATGTTGCAGAATTACAGGTTAAAAGCAAATGATCAGTAAGAGGCTTATTGCAAGGTAAAATAAACAAAGGTATTTTCAACAGATGGTACCCCGCCTTTGAGATGTAGGTTTGGTAAATGTTGATGCCAGCACCCATAAGTAAATTCACATTACTCAGATTTTGAAAACTGCAACCTACCAGGGGCACCAAAGAGGCACTTTGCACGTGCACGGTCTCTAAGCCCCTTGCGAGCCATAATAGCAACAGTGGTAAAAAATAATAAAATACTATTACAGAATACTTTAAGGCTGACATATCTAAGTACTTCAAGATTTTGTTACCGTTACACAAATGAACAGGAATCATTTTCCCAACCTCAGAACGTCCAAAGGCTGAGTTAGCCCTGCCAGCATCTGGCCACCCAATGATAACAGTACAGTGGCCTTATAAGCTGGCTTTCTACTTTCTTGCAATTGCCTTGGCATCTAGGTGGTCATTGTAACTCCAATTCACTGACTGGAAGGGAGGTATGGTCAGACTATAACATGTTTATGGAAAACCAGATAGACACAACAGTGACCCACAAAACTCGATGTAGTAGGAAGAGGGAATAGATTTAATAAAAGATTCCTGAATTTGAATCTATGCATACAATGATCTCAGCATTTTGATGATTGTTGGCCGTGATACTTCTTGCTAGTCGAATAGCTCAGTTGGTTGAGTGCCTGCAGCAGGCATGTGTGTGTAACATGCAAGTCATAAATATGATTTGCACCAAGGCAAACGGTACCTTCTGTTCTTGCGAGGTGAACAAAATAAGTATCACAATGTTGCTTGATTATTTTGGCAGCACTCTTTAAAGGGAATTGACATTTTTCATATTGTGTTTTGCTCTCTATCAAATGTTAAATTTAATTTGGGATGCCTTGTTCATGTATGCCCGTAGTTACACAAAGGATTAACAGCACATCAGCTGTGGGCACTTGGGTGCTGCATCTGCCTGGGGAACACTTACCATCTGGCCATGCAATGCTGAAACGCATTGAAATTGACAAAGCCAATAGCTCTCGCATTGCCGAGACTGATTGGCTTTGCCAATACTTGTTGTTATAGGCAAGGGCAGATTTAGGGCCACATGTATGAACCATTTATGCAGTCGAAAATGGCCTATAGGTCCATTTACGACTGGAAAAATGCTTTTACATATGTACTAAACACAAATTGCAATTCGGTAACATGTTACCGAATCGCAATTTGTGTTTGTGAATCAGTATTTTGAAGGGGTGTGTTTAGGGCTTTCAAATAGCAAATCTGAATGGGATGCATAAATTCCTAATGTGTGAAACTCTTTTGCGTTTCATTAGTGATTCCTAGTGGGCCGCAAGTAGACCTACCTTATGCATATTAATGATATAGTTCGCAATTTGCGACCCGTCAGGAGTCGCAGCCATCACGGGGATGGTGGCCTGCTGAGGTCAGCAGACCACCATGTCTGTGACTGATTTTTAATAAAGCAATTTTTTTTTGCTTTTTTAAATGCAGCATGTTTTCCATAATGGAAAACGGGATGCATTTAAAAAGTAAAAATTTTACTTTGCAGTTTCATTTTTAAAGAGTAGGCAGTGGTCCTTGGGACCCCTGTCTGCTCTTAAAAATATTTGTTTTCCATTCTCAAACGGGAATCGGTTACCACCTCCTTCAGGGAGTCGGTAAAATGTGAATGTTTTTGCAACAGTAATTCAGTCTCAAAACAATCCGATTTCCTAATTATGACTCGTAGAAAATCGCAATTAGGAAATCGGTATTCCTAATGTTAGTACATCTGGCCCTAAGTGACTTGCCAAAAAACACTAGGAGGAGCTTCGTGTGAGCCGTACATGCACGGTATCAGGTTAAGCCTCAATTAAGCTCAGCCTAATTGAAAAGCTACTCTGGTGGAAGTCCACTATTAACAGAAGGAAAATACGAACGTGATTTCAAGCATTGTTGAACATTCCCATACTTTGCCAGAAGCTAGAAAAGCCATCTGCTAAAATCTGTGCACACGTATAACGCTTTTGAGATGGTAGGACCAGTGCCGGACTGGCTGTAGCGGGCACTGGGTGTTTCCCCGGTGAGCCGCCAGGGTGGGGCCCAGTTTTGGCCCCCTGGGGGGCCGTTTTTGTTACCGGGGGCCGGTAATATCGGCCCCCTATAACAAAATCGGCAAAAACCGGCCCTAGCAAACAGCTTGGCCGCACATTCCCCTCTCCTCCAGGGGGGCCGGCCGAGCAGTTTGCCAGTCCGGCCCTGGGTAGGACCACTTCCCCTGCATGGAATAGTGACAGGGAATGTTTTTGATGTGGCCGGTTCCAATGGCAATGACACTGATAGGAACTCACTCACCTGCTGCCAAAATTATCTCAAAAATCGTTCCAATGGCTATATTTTTTAGAAAAATGAAGCTGTAGAGAGCAAAGCATTTTCTGGCACTAAATACGAACATTTATAGTCTGACTTTTTTTTAATCAGTTTGAAAACACAATCTGATTTTGACGTAGTCAGTAATATTGACTCCCTAGTAGTGTTTTTCCTTCCTGGTGTATATGCGAGTGAAGGGACCCGGCCAGCGCAGAGTTAATAATGTTTAAAGTATTTAAGATTAAAAAATATAGGCATAACTTAGGGAAGCGTTTGTATCCAATAATGGTTTCATGACCCTAGGGCCTGCAAGGTAATTGCACTTTTGACTGGTTGCTTAGTAAGGAAATATAGCAATAATCAGTGTTCTGTGTGTTTCTTAGAGTAGACCTTTGGGCCCCTGTGCAACTGCACCTGCTGCACCGTTTACAGGTGTGTATGCAAATGCATTACAACACACTAAATACAGTATATACATTAAGCAGCTGTTATTAATAATGTTTAAAGTATTTAAGATAAAAGAGAAATATTTAGTTATTGAACTGATTGGGGCAACATAGTCTCAAGCGCTCAATTTGTGATCCTGAAAACGTGGCTTTAAAGCAATAATATGTTGGCTATGCAAAGAAACAAAGTGAGCTGTATTTGATATTGTGAAATCGTGTGTAGCCAAAAAATAGAGTCCATGTTAGGATAAATAATGTATTCTAAGTATTTTAGATTAAATAGCGCCCAGCAAATTCGAAAAGGAACTGAGGCCTGAATCGTAGTTGCCACAAACATTGTTAAGTTTACCAATGCCTTTGTTTTACACATCAAAGTAAAAGGCAAGCATTGTATAAATAGTGTTACAGGCTGGCTGGCTTTTTCCTGGGAAAGATCTTCTCATGGGCTATTACAGTTGCTGAGTCTGGAAGTTAATGGGTCGTAAGCAGGGTGAATTGCCCAAGATCAGTATAGGTTAGGTTTTCGCTGAGACAAATAACATGCACTAACCACAGAAGAGTAATATGCATAAATTAATAAAGTTGGTAAGCAAGACAACCAAACAATCGATGTGTTCCTATAAAATCACTGCTGCAGACACCAAAAACAAGCATTTGCAATGCGATAGGTCTTGCATTTGCGAGAGTTTAAGCTATTGGCCTTGTAAATGACAACACCTTTTATTTAAATGTTTTGATAATTAACACATAAATAAAAGGCATTGCCATTTACAATGCCAATAGCTCAAACTCTTGTAAATGCGAGACCTATTTAATTTCTAAGAAGCGGCCGCCATTGTCCTGGGCTGCTTGGAAAGTGAAAGTGCACATGGCGCGCCTAATGTTGCAGGAAGCATGTCGGGCCTGCAGTAGGAGAAACTCATTAAAGAAAATAGTGTTTACAGACATGCAGTGTAACAACAGAAGTAAAAGGGCCAGTCCTCATGGGAGGTTACAAATGAAGACAAGGCGGTACTAAGGGGGGACTAACAAGCCGAATCAGAAGCCAGCATTTACGAAGGACAATGACACAAGCCAATGACAAATATGGGTGGAGAGTGGGCGGGGCTGCAAGTCCATACTCGAATACAGCATGCCTCGCAGAGCAGCGCCAAGTGCTGCCCAGGCTCGACCTAACAATGAACTAGTTCTAGAATTAATTAATTCCAATTTATTTTAAAAAGTTAAGTGTCCGTGCAGCAACAAATGATGAACTCTTTCGTATCAGACCATACATATGTTCCGAAAAATGGCTACTTGCACCATTTACATGCCCGTAAGCAAGAAAACCAACCAATGAATATTTTGGAACACCACTGCAGACACCAAAAATAACGAAGTACGTACTAACACAAAGCAGAATGTTTTACAAAATCCAAATCATAAAAATTGTGACAGTGTTTATGCCCACAAATAAATAATGAAATGTTTCGTATTAAAATGATGGATGTGTTCGGAAAAGGGAAGATTTGCAAAAATTATATGGACTCTCCAAAGAAGTGGAAAGGTAATAGTACACCAAATATTGATATCATTGAACAAGGTAAGAATAAAATAACACAGCTGCACAAATGGCATGCAGTCGTCAAACACGCTTGTTCAGAAAGAAAAAAAAACATACACAATAAAATAAAACTATGGTTGTATTGCACAAAAGCACAGCTGCACATACAACATGCAGTCACAAAACAGCTTTTTCAGAAAGAAAAAAGTAGGTCCATGAAATGCCGATGAAAAAATCAAAGAAAGGACTACTTGGTCCATGCTCCACTGATAAAATAAACACACAAAGAGAAACGAAGAGAAACCAGAACCCAACAGGAAATCGGAATGCCACAACCAATTAAAGGCAAAGATAACAGAGTGGCAAGCACACCAACAAATGCAAAGTAAGAGCAGGCTGTACGCCCATTTTAAGATTTTTTTTTACTTACAAAAGATTTCACAAGCACAGCGCAAGCGCTGTACAGGAAAAACCTAAAAAACTATGAGTAAGAACAGAAGCTAGAGCCTGAATCCAAGAAGAAATCAGATTACCAATCTTCATGAAATGATAGAAAAAAAGAATAAACTAAACATATACGTTAGGGAATAACCCGTACCACTATTGATAATTTGATTACAGAATAAAATTTAGGGGCTTATTTAGAGTATGGCAGCCAGTCCATTGGCCAGCCGTGGCAGCAGAGAGATTTACTCTGCTGCCCTTACAGAAGACCGACCACCTTACTTAGAGATCTCCGTTGTTGAGGTCCTCCATTTTGTTGTGAACTTCATGCTTCTGGTAACCAATCTGTGTCGATTAATCTTGCTGAAGTGACGGGACAGGAGTAATGATACGCTCAGAACGAGATTTACACAAGGAGGTTGGCGGGAGCCTGCTTGGTTAGAAGGGACACCTTTGGAGCCTACTATGGGCATAATGAAAGTTGTGATACCCACAATAGCTATAAGTTTCTTTCCTCCAATCACCAGAGTTGTAAGGGCCTATCTCAGGTTCGCATTGACCTGGACTGGAGAGGTTGCCTCCGGACGCTCAGATTACCTAGATCGTTGAGCATCCTGTTACCACTGTCAAATGTCTGGGTTCATCTCTTGGGCTGCAGTCATAATGCCCATAGCTGAGGTTTGTTGCACAGTTTCTTACACTGTCTGTTGTGTGTTTCTCCAGTATTTATTTGGGCTAAAATGTTCAAATAATTTTGATGCATGTACTGAATGTGCTTTAGTCTCCTTTCGCAAGCACTTGGGGCCTGACTCAGCCACTAACTCTGCTCCGCCTGTCTTTAATTCTCAAGGTTAGAAATTGTGCCATTCGAGGACACGGGCTTCATAATGGGGAAGGGTGTTGAACACCAGCTCCTTTCTTCAGCTATCCTGTCCCCTACCCTCCCTCCCTGCACTCAGTACCTCAATGTGCCTGAGTGTCTCAGTGAGCACCAGGACCAATTAGGAAAAGGTCTGCTATGGTGCATGGACCGGCTGTTTTGCGGTGCAGCTTTTCAACTGTAGACTTCTCTCTGTGTTCATGTACACCTTTCCATTCCCTCTGATTGCACATGCTCCCACCCACTAGTTAATTGCTGTTTTTGAAAATGTTTGGTAGTACTACAGCAGTACTACATTACGTGCTCATAAATGCCTTCTGTGATTAGCCCCCACTGTGCCCCTGATTTGCAAAAAAGCTGCCACCAAATATCAGCTTATCCACAGCCTGCTTATTGATAAGTACACTTTGGTACACTTTGGTTTTGCCCTAATCCAGCAGAGTCTAGTATTCTGCTGGGGCAGTAACATATGCACATGTGTGCCATCTCCCAGAGGTAGTGGGATGGGGGTCTCTAGGAAGAAATACATACATTAGTCCAGAATGGAAAGAATATAGGCAGAACGTCACAGAAGACTTTGCATTAAGGTTTTGTTTCCCAGTGGGGGCCTCCTCCAAGTGCTAAACAACACTCCTATAAAAGAGGCCCAATTTACTATTTGACAGTTAATGCAGAGGCTGTTTTGCTCTTGCTTCACTGTAGGAGGGGCGTGGGGGTTGTGCATCCCAGTTCCAGCCAAGGGGCAATGTGTGGAGCATTCTGCCTATGTCCGGCAGTCCTCTCATCTCCCTGTCTCTCCAATGTTGGGAGAGTATTCCTGCTGCTCCTTGGGACTCCACTGCCACCTATGGTTCTCTCTTCTCAAACAGTAGATTGGTACTAAGGGAATGTATTGATCTAGTCCCACAGGTCTGACAATGGGGGTTGATGTCTGCAGAGACAATATTCCTTCATATACAGTGATAGCTATATCAATCGTATGTCATCAAAGAGGTCTATTTTTACGTGATACAGAACTCAGAACTGTATGGGGGTGATGAGAACAAAAACTCTAATTTCTTTATGAAGCCCTCACCCACCAACCTAGTTGGTGGCAAGCTTCATCATCGGGCCCACCCGGTGACACCGAATGTGTCCCGAGTGTGCTACAAAGTCACAGTATCTGGACAGGGGTTCCAGTAGGGAACTGATTCCAGAAACGATGGGGCGTCCTGGTGGAGGTCTTATTCCTTTATGGACTTTGGGCACTGTGTAGAAGTATGGTACCTTGATGTTTCTGGTACACAGGTAATCAGCTTCCTGTTTCGAAATGTGTTGGGCTTCACTTGCTTGCTCCACCAGGGTATTGATGGTGGCTTGCAGTGTCATGGTGGGGTCATTTCTGAGACGTTTTTAATTTCGTGAGTCACTGAGTAACCTCCGACATTCCTTGTCATAATCTGTTTTGTCTTGTAGCACGATGCCGCCGCCTTTATCAGCTGGTTTTATAATGAGTGCGGGGTTATCCTGTAGGTTCTTGATAGTATCTCTTTCTTCTTTAGAGAGGTTGTTGTAGACTCCTGTAGTGTCAATCCGTTCTATTTCATGGTAGACAGCTTGTTCAAAAGTAGCAATTTCAGCCGGGACACTGGCGGGAGGGGGTATGAAAGTTGATTTGAGTTTCAAACCTGTCTCGTTGATGTTCTCAATGTTGTCGTCATCAGTTGTCCTGGTTTTCTCGAAGAAAGCCTTAAGCTTGAGTTTCCTGAAGAACTCAGCGAGCTCCACATGTAGTTGGAATTTATCCAATCTTGTGGTGGGGACGAACGATAGGCCTTTGTTGAGTACTGTTTCTTCCTTCGGTGATAGTGGGGTGCTTGATAGGTTGAATACCAGTGTGGTCGGTGGTTCATTGTTCTCGGTTTTTGGTACCCGCTCGGTCCGGGTTGCTGTTCCCGTGTTCTGTTCCGAGTGTTCGCACTCACTGGTTCCTCTTCTTCTGCCCAATGTACCGGTTGGTTGTTTCTTCTCCTGCCGCGTGATTTGCGGCCCTGCCCTAAAAAAGGCGGTCTTTGGTTGCCTTGGAAAAATGGGGGTGGTCCAAACTGGTACATGGGGGGCCAGCCGAAGTATGGGTTCTGTGGGGGGGCAAAAGGCGCTGGCCCAAAGTTGTGTCCTTGTGGTGGTCCGTGCCATGGTTGTTGCCAGCGTTGTTGGCGCCCTCTACCCCGTGATTTGGTAGAGCCTGTGCTGGAATCGCTGGATATTGAGCTGCTGTCTCCAGATGCCTCGCTAGACTTGTCCGATCTGTTTGGGACTACGTAATTGTCCTCTGTGTAAGGATATGTTTTTACATAAGAAAACTTTTGTAGGTCTTTTTGGAATTTAGTTATCTTAGCTTGGGTTAAGTATTCTTTGTAATCAGCCATTTCCTTATTCTGTTCGTCCAGTTTTTTCTTGTATGAGGTGATGGTCGTTTTGAAGTGACTTTCTGTTGCTTGGATGTCAATTATCATGGCATTGGACAGGCGTTTGGCCGTCTTTATGATGAGCACCAGCCAGTCCCTGGTGCAGTGCCAGGCAATCTGGGCCCAGTCCTTCCTGAAGGCAGCATCCTCCAGGAAGATCCTGGGGGCATTGGTGACAAGGAGCCCCCGTGGGGCGGTGTTGGTTCGTAGATACTCTGTTAGTATGAGGCCATGTAGTATAGTTCTGATTCGGTTGCGCTTTTTCTCTGTTAGGGTGTCCCAGTCTGTGGTTTGGGCTATGGTGTTAGAAATGTTGAAATCTGCCAGGAAAGAGGGGTCTGCAAGGATTTCACTGATATCACTTTCAGTGAAGGTTAAACCCGGATTTTCTCCCATGGCTGTTTTAGAAATATGTAAACTCTCACAGCTCTGCGCTGCCTGTAATATTTAAATATCAAAGAGAGAGAGAGGACTAGAAGGCTAGTCCGTATCCCCAGGGTTATTATATGTCATCAAAGAGGACTAGTCTATTTTTACGTGATACAGAACTCAGAACTGTATGGGGGGTGATGAGAAAAAAAACTCTAATTTCTTTATGAAGCCCTCACCCACCAACCTAGTTAGTGGCATGCTTCATCATCGGGCCCACCCAGTGACACCGAATGTGTCCCAAGTGTGCTACAACGCCTGTATTTACAGCGGAGCGGGTATTTTGCTGAGTGTGCGGTGATGGTGAAGTGAAAGTGAAATTTAAAAACTATCCAGTGGTCCCAATACCCAGAGGGTTTACCTTTAATATAAAAGCAAGGCGGTGGATGTAGGTGGAGTGGTAGTTAGGAACTCCTGCATCCAGTGGGTGGTCTACATGTTTCAGCCAGGCCTTTCATTATTAACTGGCTTTCCTCAGGACCTTTAATATGTGAAAAGTGAGATCTACACTGAAAGTGTGTGTATGATCTTGAATGTGTTGCACGCGCTAAGGTGCACTATGTGTGAGAAGGGGATTCCCTCTCCACGCATTCCTGTACATAAAACAACTTTGATATCATTTATATGGATAACTTTGAGAGAATATTCATATTCAACAACAATCCCTTCCACCATCGGTTGAAGTTGTGGAAACGGTATATTGACGATATACTGATTATCTGGAATGGAGACACAATTGAGCTTGGCCATTTTCATGATTGGCTGAATGAACGTGACCAGGATATAAAATTCACCATTCAATCAGATAACAAAGAGATAGCTTTCCTTGACTTGAAAATTTGTTGTGAAGACGACAAGCTATATACTACACTGTATCGGAAACCGGCGGAACGCAACTCCCTGTTACGATACAATAGTCATCACCCACGGGGCCTGCGAGATAATCTCCCAGTGGGCCAATTTCTACGGATTCGTAGGAATTGTTCCAAGAGGTCTGATTACATGTTGGAATCGGAAGCACTTTGTGCTCGCCTGATGACGAGGGGATATCCAAGGAGACTAGTGAAAAGAGCTCAGAAAAGGGCCTGGTTTAACCCACGGGAAACCTTGCTAACCCCCAGGCTGAAGAATGACATATCTTTAAAGCGAATGATTTGTGTTACAACCTTTTGCACAAGAAGTAATGCCATAAAAAAGGTCATTAACAAACATTGGAACTTAGTGTCAGACGATATTGACCAACCGCAATTTCCCCTGCACTCTTTTAAAAAAGGAATGAGTGTTAAAGATCATGTGGTCCACTCTTTCTTGGAACATGTCACGAAACCAACAATTCAATCACTCTGGAATCTACCACCGGTCAAAGGGCACTATAAATGTGGACAATGCAAAGCTTGTCAAACTACAATTGTCACCAAGAACTTTGTTTATAAACAACACATGATTGCTTTACATTCTTTTACCAATTGTAACACTATGAATGTCATTTATGGCATCATTTGCCCATGTGGGTTACTCTACATAGGGCAGACACAACAAAAGATTAAGGCAAGAATATTGCAACATCAAAGCAGGATTCGGTGTTCGGTTATAGGGGCACCCCTAGTTGAACATTTCACATTTAGGAGTCACGACCCTGATCAAATGCAGTGGGTAGTGATAGAGAAAGCTGAATTAGGACCCAGAGGGGGCAATATTTCCTCGATCCTGAACATCCGAGAATTGAAATGGATGGTACGTCTGGACACCATTGCCAATGGGCTGAATGAACTGGATCCCAGTAATGCTCAATTGGCATGTCTTAATACATGATGCTATTCTGCAATCTAGGTATTCCAACCTTTCTAGCTGTGTATAGCGATAGGTTTGAGTTATAGACCTTGATTTTTGCTAGCAGATACGCATCAGGGAGCTTCCGGTACTTTCCAAATGCAATTTTTGTTCATGTTTGTGAGATTGATTATGTTATCTTTCTAACAACCACATTACTATGAAATCTACGTGGGTTAATATATAAACAAAACTTTGGTTCTTTTCATCTGCCATTTTTACAATTTAATTGTCCATGACTGTATAATAGATGTTGCTAACCATTATTTTTAGCACCTATACCAGTCCTACTAGTACGATATATTTGCATGTTTCATAATATTTGAATTGTTTAAATTGTTGTCTAGGATGAGCGCTTTATACACCAATGCCCACTTTTCATAATGTTCTTGAATTCTCTATGGCTGAATATTGGGCTATATAATGTTAAAATCTAGGCCAACCTTGTTCTCACTTTGTTTGTATTTCTACCCCTTGATAATGTTATGATCACATTTTGGCTGGGGTTTTGTTTAAAATATTGACGTTGATTGCTTTCTTTTATTATTCACACACCTCATAGTCTCTCTTCCCTGCCCAGCCCCAGGCTAATACAAGCATTTAGCGCCTGCATACTATTCAGCGTCACGCTGGCGCTCATTGCACGCTAGTTACGCCTCTATTTATTCATGCCGTCTGTCTGGGCGGCGCGACCTTTCCATTCATGGGAATCAAGCCTAACATACGATGGTGAGTCCTTTTCTCTGACGGCCGCTCTGCAGTTGCTCCTTGAGGCCATGCGATCTTTCCCCCTCTTCAGTAGTTAACGCTATCATACAAGCGCGACTGCCTTTGTGCATTATTTTCTAAACGCATGTATTTTGTAGACTTCGTTTTCTTTTTCTTTTTAATTTCGTACTGTTGCACGCAGTTTATTGAGAGGCAACAATTTTGGTAATTTTGACATATACTTTCATGCGCGCATTAAGCAACTTTGTTTTTTCATGTGTAGACACCGATGCCATCTAGTGTCATTAAGGTGCACTCTATATTTGGAGAGGCACGATGGGTTTTATTTTTAGAAACCTTACCACGAACACTTTTTAACTAAGTGTTTTGTTTGGTTCTTTCTTGGCGAGTTTCCTGTTTTTTGAAATCGTTCTTCTTTTTAAATTAGGCTCTTGGGAGGTTTTACATACCTACGTTGTACGTGGCACTTATTTAAAATTATGGTTTTGACTCCTTTGATTTCCACCATTGAGGTTATTAATTGATTGGTATATTTTTTCCTATTTATTTTAGAGTAATTCCTAAATTAATAGTAGGATTGTGGATGACTTCCACTATCGAATTGACGGTGCAACCGTGATTCAAAGATAAGCTAATAACTTTGGGAGACCAACCCAAATTCTTGAGTAAGTCTTTTCTATTCCATATAGTCGATTTTTTCTTTGATTTATACGAGTATTTACTGACAGACGCCTTATTTATACAGGTGTTCATTTCTCTCTCATCCTTCATAATCTTGGAGCCATTGAGCCCTCTCTGTCCTCGACGACATATTGTGCGCCTCTGAGGACCCTCCTTTAAGTCAGATATGGTATTTATGTTGAGTATTATTTCTACCTCTTCGTCTTCTCGTCCTTTTTAAGCTCTGGACCTGACTGTTTGCCTTTATACTTTTAGGTGCCCCTTTTTTAGCCACCCTCTCACCTACCACTTGTCCTGAGGAAGACCCCGATTGTAAGGTCGACAAGAATACCTACACATTATCAGGGGTCGAAACGTCGACACACTATTGATGCCAGTACCGTCAACAGTGTATGCTTACACTGTGATTTGTTTTGTTACATGGATACATAATCCATTGTTCTAAAAATAATTTTTTGTCTTGATGCTAAGAGTTTGTGGCAATGAATAGCATGCCCAACAATTTGATGGTTATATTCATGAGTAATGTTTGTCACTAACCTCACTACCTCACTCATGTCACTGCCTTTTCCCTTTCCCTTTTGTCCTGTGGGCACAACTACGATGGTTTTCAATGTATTTTGTGAAATATGTTCTCTTTGTTCAGTGTGATTAAATAACACTTGAGCATTGCTTTATTCTCTTTAGTTTGATTTATGATTGTGAATTTCATTTTCCTACACTGTTTTGATGTATTTATACTGGGACCACTACTCTTTATACAGTCCTACACCCAGGTCCCAGTGATTTTGGTTATACCCTTCATTCTAACGAGTCCATGTTGAGAGCTTGACAAGGCTGCAGGTGTGGTCATTTGCATTGTCCCAATCTGTTCCAAAGCATTACTAACTATATTGGAGCCTGGACCTGCACCTTAATTGACTGAAAGGGACACTGTGGTTGTTCCTCTTGATTCTAGCCATTATGCAAATGTCTTGTTATCATTCGACCAATGTCTAACCTTGCATATCATGTATTCAAGCTACAAATTAATACTATTTCTAAAGAAAGTCTCCCTAGTTCTAACTCTTTGTTCAACGGGCCTCTTGAGTTTTGCGAGTTTTGCTTTATCAAAAGCATGGAATTCTGAAGAACTGGGCAATTAAATTTCAGGTACAGCCTGGAAAATTATTTATTTAATCGAAAGCAAGTAGTAGTAGCCCTTCTAAAATGCTGTGAACATAAAAGTCAGTCTGGAACCCTATTTGGTCTTCCTTGAACTGTGACCAGTTACCTTGTGCTTCAAATGCCTGATCCCTCTAGTCCGTAAACTCAGCATAGAGGATCGAACATGTAAACTCGCCCTTTGGATCCTAATGAAGCATTGCCTTTTGACTTCAGTGGGACATCTGTTATTTTTGGGCATTTAAAAAAAAAACAACTCATTATTAATACAGCTTTGCATATTCCCAACTACACTGGATCAAACTTATTGTGTTGTGTGGCTTTGCTCCCAGGACAGCTGAGATATGACAGCAAATAGCAGACATAATAGCCAACATGATTTATTGTAGCCTTTTGTATTAAACCTTAGCCCTACTTACTGAATATTGAACCATTCCTCATAGCATAACATTGAACCTTGCATTGCACCATATGGTATTTCTCCTATAGAGCCTAACTACACGCTAGAAATTGGGATTCTGGTTGGCAGAGGTATGCACTCTGTCAAAGCAGGAACCACAATCCTAGTCAGTGTAAGTCCCAACACACCCTAAATTATCCTGTGCTCACCCTCTGGTAGCTTGGCACAAAGCAGCCAAGCTTAACTTAAGAGGCAATGTGCAAAGTAATTGTGCAACACTTCAAACAGCAACACAGTGAAAACACCAAAAAAGACTCTACACCAGATAAGAAAATTAGATTATGATTTTATAAATAAAACAAGACCGAAATGACAAAAATCCTACAAGTAGAAGTTGAGATATGAATATTTAAAGAATAAATGTAAAATAGCGCTTAGAAGCAATAAGCGCTTAAATGGGATATCTGGTCGCACTGGACTGGGACGAAGACAAAGTTCAGGCCAACCATGATGGAGCGCGGGCTGGATACAGGGAACCACTTAGGCCCGCTGAACCAAAGTACCTTGATCCAGGATGGGTTGTAGACAAAGATGTGAGGTGCAGCCGAAGCAATGCGTCAGTGTTGAGCCACACAGTGGACGAGATGTATCAATTTTCTCCACGCAACTTAGGCGATGCGTCAGTTCCAAGTGGCAATCGTTGGCTCCGAATGCGATGCACAACTTCTGCTCCCACAGTAGGTGATGCGTCTATACCGAAGGCTATTTGCTGGTTCCGAATGTGATGCGCCGGGTCTGCTCCAAGAAACAACGAGGATGCGCTGGTTCCGACTCACACACAGGTGAAGATGTTCCAGTTCCGATGAGGATGCATGGGTTCTGGATGCAGAAGCCCCTTAGGCCTCACTTCCAAGGCACAGAGATCTTCTTTCTGCCCTGGCTCCAGATTCACTACAGGGGGGGGTATGCAGCCCTTTGTGTGTGGACAGGACACAGCCTATTCAGGTGTATGTCTGAGGCTGCGCCCAGCTCTTCCCTCTCATCTCTTAGGAAGGTCCATCAAGACACAACTCTGCTCCCTTTGTGTGTAGCTGTCTAGAGGGAATACACAAATCCCAGCTGTTACCCAACCCAGACTGAACAGAAACAGGCAGCAGGCACCAAATGGCTAAGGTAAGCAAATGCCAGCTTTCTAAAAGTGGCCTTTGCTAAATTGTAAATTAAAATCCAACTTCACCATAAGTTGCGAATTTAAATTGTGAATCCAGTGACAGCAAACTTGAAAAATCTATCTCTTCGCAATGGGGAATTATACTTGAAAAGATGTAAGATGGCAATCCCAATATTATCCGATGGGAGAGATAGGCCTTGCAGTAGTGAAAAACGAAATTGGGAGTTTTTCACTACCAAGACGTGTAAAACTTAAAAGAACATGTCCTGCCTTTTAAATATATTGCACCCTGCCCTGTGGGTCATACAGGGCCTACCTTAGGTGTGACGTATGAGGGAAGGTTTAGGCCTGGCAAGAGGTTTATCTTGCCAGGTGGAAGTAGCAGTGTAAAACTGCACATACAGCTTTGCAATGGCACACCTGAGCCATGGTTATAGGGCTACTTAAGTGGGCGGCACAATGAGTGCTGCAAGCTCACTAGTAGCATTTAATTTACAGGCCATGGCCACATGTACTGCACTTTACTAGGGACCTATAAGTAAATTAAATATGCCATTGGGTTTAAGCCAATGTAGTAGTAAATTGCGTTTGTGAATAATTAAAAAGTAGTAAACTCAGACTTAAGTCTAAGTCTACCTTTGTGAATCAGGCCCTGGATATATTGAGTGCCTTACTTCTGTTCTACCGTATCTATGTTCCAAATTATGTATCACCTCTTGTACCAAACCATTGCTGTTTGCCCTTGCTACCTTGGAGAACCAAAAGTAAAAGAGATGAACGTGGTTATTCAATAGAGTGCCATTGTAAGTGAGGCTGTGGGACAGCAGTGTTAAACCACACTTCTCTGCACACATAGTGGCCAGTCTATCTTCTGCAGTGTGACTGTTCCTCAGCACTCTTATGACATCCAGCAGCTAGAGCCAGGCCCGAGAAGCAATGCACGGCTCACTGTACTGATGCACTGCTATTATCACTTTCCTATAAGACACAAGGAGGAGATATTTAAAAAATCAGTGCAACGCAACGCAGCGCAGCGCAGCGCAGTCCCCCACGAGGCTGTGCGGGTTGTGCGACAGGGAGGGAGCAGGAGAGCGCTATTTCTTCAGAGATATGGTTCTCTCCTCCCCTTTCCCTTGTGCCGGCGTTGATTTCAGCTGCCATGTGCCAGGCACACACCTTAGCGCCATAGCGCTAGGGTGTGTGCATGAGTCTAGCATAGGTTTTGTACAGGAAGGGTACCCTTCCTGTACAAATTACTATTCCTAGACACGATGCAAAGCTTTTCCCACTTTGTATGCGTGCTGCACAGTGCAGCACGCATGCAACGTCGGATAAGCACAGAGAAATGAAAGCATTTCTCCTGTTTGCGCCTCCTTTGAAGGGGCGTTAAGTTTTGGGCGCAAAACCATGTCTACAAATCTTTGTAAATATGGTTTTGCATCATAAGGCATGGGTGGTTGCATGGGAATTTCAATGTGCCACTCATGTAACGCCCCTCGGCGCTTAGTAACGCAAAGCAGTGCTTCGCTCTGCTTTGCACTACTTTCAGGGTGCTCTCCAGCGCAAAACAAGTTTTGCACTGGAAAGTAAATAGCAAAAAAAACATTTTGTGCTGGTTGGTGTCACCTTTGTGGCGCTAACCCAGTGCAAAATGTTTGTAAATCCCCCCAAGGTCTGACGATGGGGAATTCTCATGGTCTTTGCAGTCCCGTGGGCCATAAATCTCCAAATCCCCTGGAGAGAGGGTCAGGAAAGAAGAGTTTTACCCACCCTCAGATCTTTTTCTAGCATATCTGTCACCTGTAATGTTAAGAATGGTCATATCTATGTGGATATTCATTTCAACACCTTGGATTCTTGGCCACACTAAGTACTGCAGCTTTTTTCTATTCATTTACTTACTTTTCGTGTCATTTCTGGTTAAAATGAAAGATTCCTGATTTCAAAGAAGTCTAAACTTTAATGACATTATTTAGGGTTTGCATCTTAGAGACTAACGTAAAGATAAAAAACATATTCACGTGCTTTATTTTATTTTCACAGCATGATGACAAGCCATTCTGCAACAATTGTTACCTTCTGCTCTTTGGCCCACGAGGTAAGAAATAATATAAAATGTTTTTGACGCTGCTATCACTGTTTAAAGGAAATGTTTAATTATGAATGGACATCAGGTAAGCAAGAAGCTGGTGCTTGTGTACATCACTGAGACAGCACCTGCCCTTTACCCCTGATAACATCACAGCATGTGATACCACATGGCTTTTGACCGTGATGTCATAGCTGAAAGCAAAGTCACTGAAGATAACTGCAATAAGTTAAGAATAATAAACAAGTGATGTTATCATAGTGGTATTACCTAAGCAGGGCAGAAACCCCCTACAAGTGAAATCAAACAGACCTTTATCTTTCTTAAATCCCAAATACAAACTACTGTAGAAAATAGTTGCCAATAGGCTGGTATCAAGAGTTGAAGATGTAGGGCCCCATGGCCAAAATGAACTTAGACCCAGCAGTAACACACATATCAGTCTTCATTGCTTCTTCCATATTATGGACCAAACATCACATATAGGTCGACAGTAGCCTCCCTAGATATAGAGATGGTGCAGGATACACTACTCCGGTCATATCTATTTGGGGTCCTCAAAAAATTGGGCTTTGAACAGAGCAGATTGAAGTTGATAAAATTACCTTATATCCAGCTAATAGCAAGTACTCTTGGAATAGCCCATACGAAGAGGATAAGACAGGATTGCCCTCTGTGCCCATATTATGTGATCTGGAGATGGAACCATTGGCATGTGTAATGCACAGCAGAGGCGTATTTTACTGTCGCTGTTGCTTTGCATTGTACTGTTACTTACGGGTCACCAAGAGTGGGCAGTATTTGTTGACAACCACAAGAGGTGAAATACTATAATCAGACCCATATAGGACCTACTATTCAATCCCCAACCTTACAGTCAGAAATGCCATGGCCTTGCATAACTATAATTAAAGTTATGCCCTGCATAACATTTTTTGTAATATATAGCGTGAAAGTCCATTACATGCTTACGCTGCACGCACTTGCACAAAATGATTTAAGTGAGGCTAGAATGATCATTAATATATAGGACCGGGCTACATGATATATCAGATGTGAGCTAGAGAGGCAACGGGCTATCCTAAACCGCAAGATGTATTTCAGTATACCCATCCTTCAATAATGGGTCAATCAATCAATCAATCAGAGCATTTGTAAAGCGCGCTACATACCCGTGAGGGTCTCAAGGCGCTGGCGGGGGGGGGGGGAATGCTGCTACTGCTCGAAAAGCCAGGTCTTGAGTAGTCTTCTGAAGGTCTGCAGGTCTTGGGTCTCCCGTAGGTGGATGGGGAGGGTGTTCCAGGTCTTGGCGGCGAGGTGGGAAAACGATCTGCCGCCGGAGGTCGCTCTTTGGATGCGGGGGATTGTGGCGAGGGCGAGGTCGGCGGAGCGAAGCTGGCGGGTGGGGGTGTAGAAGCTGAGTCGTCTGTTGAGGTACGCTGGTCCAGTGTTGTGGAGTGCCTTGTGTGCGTGGGTGAGGAGCTTGAAGGTGATCCTCTTGTTGACGGGGAGCCAGTGCAGGTCTCTCAGGTGGGGTGTGATGTGGCTGCGGCGAGGGATGTCGAGGATCAGGCGTGCGGAGGCGTTCTGAATGCGTTGAAGTCGTTTCAGGAGTTTGGCCGAGGCTCCTGCGTAGAGGGCGTTTCCGTAGTCCAACCTTCTGCTGACGAGGGCCTGGGTGACCGTTCTTCTTGTTTCGGTGGGGATCCACTTGTAGATCTTGCGGAGCATGCTGAGGGTGTTGAAGCAGGAGGACGAGACGGCATTGACCTGCTTTGACATGGAGAGGGTAGAGTCGAGGATGAACCCTAGGTTGCGTGCGTGGTTGGTGGGTGTTGTAGCTGTTCCCAGTGCGGTCGGCCACCAGGAGTCATCCCAGGCCGAGGGGGTGGAGCCGAGGATGAGGACTTCCGTCTTGTCCGAGTTCAGCTTCAGTCGGCTGTTCTTCATCCACTCGGCGACAGCTTTCATTCCTTCGTGGAGGTTGGTTTTGGCGGTGTGGGGGTCCTTGGTGAGGGAGAGGATCAGATGGGTGTCATCGGCGTAGGAGATGATGTTGAGGTCGTGCAGTCGGGCGTCATGGGCGAGCGGTGCCATGTAGATGTTAAACAGCGTTGGGCTGAGGGATGAGCCCTGGGGTACGCCGCAGATGATCTCGGTGGCTTCGGAGTGGAAAGGGGGGAGGCGGACGCTCTGTGTTCTGCCGGAGAGGAAGGAGGTGGTCCAGTCCAGGGCCTTCTCTTGGATCCCGGCGTCGTGGAGGCGTGTGCGTAGAGTGCGGTGGCAGACCGTGTCGAAGGTGGCTGACAGGTCCAGGAGGATGAGGGCCGCGGTTTCTCCGTTGTCGAGCAGGGCCCTGATGTCGTCGGTGGCGGCGACGAGGGCAGTTTCGGTGCTGTGGTTGCTGCGGAACCCGGACTGGGACGGGTCCAGGATGCTGTTCTCCTCGAGGTAGCGGGTCAGTTGTTTGTTGACGGTCTTCTCGATGACCTTCGCCGGGAACGGGAGCAGGGAGATGGGCCGGAAGTTCTTGAGGTCCTGGGGGTCCGCCTTGGGTTTCTTGAGTAAGACGTTGATCTCGGCGTGCTTCCAGCTCTCCGGGAAGGTTGCTGTCTCGAAGGAGATGTTGATGGCTTTCCGGAGATGGGGTGTGATGGTGGTGCTGGCTTTGTTGAAGATGTGGTGTGGGCATGGGTCTGACGGAGATCCGGAGTGGATGGTGTTCATGATTTTGATGGTGTTGTCGTCGTTTATGTTGGTCCAGGAGAGCAGGCGGTCGGTGCGGATGGTGGTCGTGGGGGCGGAGGTCTCAGTGGTTGTCGGGCGGTTGTGGTGTTGAAGCTGTCGCGGATGTCTGTGATCTTGCGATGGAAGAAGGTGGCAAGGGAGTCCAATTACGGTTTACCAACCCTGTATTGGTGTCTAATCAAAATGTATCTGTGGATACATTTTCCCCTCTATTATTAGTTTTTTCAAATAAAAATTCATAACACACAAACTCAAGGAGCTGTAACCACCTTATATGGACGACCGTTGAATAACAAATTGCTCCTGCAGTCTAGACATGGAGGGGTGCAGACAGAAAGAACTACACACAAACTTGGAAGTTCTCAGGCTCTACCCTCATTGGCTAGAGAGTCTGCAGTGTGCCAATAGCAAGGACAGCCTCTTGTAAGGTAAGACAGGCTTGCTTAGGGCATTCGCCGCCATTAGAGTGTCTCTTTATTTGACAAAGTGGACTCATTTTTATGGTCACCAAACTCTTCAAAGGGGGTAAGATAAGGGAGACTCTCTGCTTATGAATAGAAACTCTCTGACCCATGATTTATGTTTAATGGCCGCCTGCTTTAACAAAGATAGCTGTGATAATCATTAAGCAAAACAAATACCACACAGGGGCATATTCACAAGGGAAGTGGTGGAGTGAGGCTTTAGCCTTCCTGGCTTAACTCTGCCACTTCAGAAACGCAGGGCTGCGCCATATTTACAAGAATATGGTGCAGGTCTGCGTTTCCCCCTGCGCTGGCGCTATACTTAGCAGCCTAGCGCCAACGCAGGCACCCTTGCAGCATATTGCAAGGGCGTCTACGTTTCAGGGGAAGATTGTTTATGTGCAGGAAGGTCCCCCTTTCTGCACATAAACAATCTGTAAATGCCATTTTGTAACTTCTATGTGTTCTGCTTAATGCAGCACACATGAAAGTTCCAAAACTGCATTTTTGTTTTACAAATGATTGTTTATGTGCAGGAAGAGGGCCCTTCCTGTACATAAATAATCATTGGCCTTTTGCAGTTTCCATGTGTGCTGTACAACGCAGCACACATGAAAACAGCAAAAACGAGGAGAAATTAAACATTTCTCCTCATTGTGCCAGGGTAAGACCAGGTTTTCCCTGGTATTCATTCTGGCGCTGCCTCCTATTTATGTCTCCCTTGTAAATAGGGGGCAGCGTCAGAATCAATGGGTGTTGCGGTGGAACGCCCACAGCAACACCCATTGCCCTACCCTTTTATGCTAAGCATAGCGTGAAAGGGGGCATTATTTACAAGGCAGCGTTAAGCCACGTTAAGTGGTTTAACAATGCCTTATAAATAAGGCGAAGTCCCTATTGCCACAGGAACAGCGTAAAAAGTGACGTTCTTGTGACAATAGGGCCTTGTAAATATGCCCCTCAGGGGCATATTCACAAGGGAAGTGGCGGAGTGAGGCGTTAGCCTTCCTGGCTTAGCGCCTCACACCGCTACTTCAGAAATGCAGGGCTGGACCATATTTACAAGAATATGCTGCAGCCCTGCGTTTCCCCCTGTGCTGGCGCTACACTTAGCAGACAAGCGCCAATGCAGGCACCCTTGCACCGGGTGTCTGGGTGCAGGGGAAGATTGTTTATGTGCACATAAACAATCTTTAAATGCCGCTTTGTAACTTCTATGTGTGCTGCTTAAAGCAGCACACATAGAAGTTCCAAAACTGCATTTTTCACAAATGATTGTTTATGTGCAGGAAGGAGTCTTCCCTGGTCTCAATTCTGGCGCTGCCTCCTATTTACGCCTCCCTTGTAAATAGGGGGCAGCGTCAGAATCAATGGTTGTTGTGGTGGAGCACCCACAGCAACACCCACTGCCCACCCCTTTCATGCAAAGCATAGCATGAAAGGGGGCCTTATTTACAAGGCAGCGTTAAGCCATGTTAATGCTGCCTTGTAAATAAGGCGAAGCCCCTATCACCACAGGAACGTCGTAAAAAGTGACGTTCTTGTGGCGATAGGGACCTGTAAATATGCCCCTCAGTTTCTATGGCAGCCCGATTGTAACAATGATTGTGCCGATAATCGTTATAAAACAAACATTTAAAACAATGAGGTTTTTTCCTGCAGCTTCCACGCCCTACAGCACAGGGTGGGCACAGGTACTGGATTCTCCAGTCTTTAGAAGCCAAGTAGGCTATATAGAAAGGTGAGAAAAGGTGTCACCATGTGCCACTCTGTGCGGTGGAGTGCTTCACATGTGGTGATGGTTAATACAATATTTTTAAGCAAATTATAAAGATTTATCAATGTTATTAATGATACTTTCCTTTACATGTATAAAATTGGAGCTAGGGAACCGGTGACTAACTGCATTTTGGCTTTTTTTACACTTATTATTATCAAGTTGGTTATGGGTGAAATGATAGGGTACTGAAGAAAGCCTACAGATATGTAAAGTGCTAGGGTTAGACTGAAACATGTTGATGAAAATGAATGGCAAGGGAGAAATCCTATTAATTGTCAACACCTCCACTATCCAATTATGTCTTGAATCTTATGTAGGCCAGGCTTAGATCAAATAAAATGATGTTAATAATAAATACATCTGAGTTGTCCTCTCTTTTTTCTAGTTCTCGTACCATTAGGGCAAGGGTTTTTTGTCTCTTAAGTTTCAAAGCTTCCAATTTATCAATCATAATGGTTATGGTTACCCTGCATTAATTGGTCATCTGTCTAGCTGTTAGTGTTTTCTTGAAGGTGACAATAATGACCTGATTTTTTAGGAGAGCTCATTGGAGTTCATTTGTCTCATGTCGTGAACCAATATTTTGGCCTCTGGATAGAAATTTTTTAGGTGTGAGCTAGAAAAGAATAAGGTAGTGATTGGATCATTTAACAGGAGGCAGGGAGACAATCAATATGGCCTCTTCTTTTGTCATAAGACGGTAGAACGATGATTCTTTTATATGGTTTAGGTCTGTACAGAGTGGTGTCAGAGCATATTTCTGTCGAACAAGTTCAATTAGGTCCCTGAGAGTCTGTCGGGTCACCCGAATGGAAGTTGAATTCTCCCATAAAGTAGTTAATTAGAGAAGGAGAGGGATTGTTCGGTTATAAGACTATTTAATTGTTCTATGTGGTTGTCTTCTGGAGGGTGGTTAATAATGTGTATCTTGTAGGCAAAGAGTGCTGTTCTTAGGCATCCAAATGCTGAGGGGCTCTTGATTCTGAAGAATGGAGTGGAGGAGTCATTAAGCCAGGTTTCTGTAAGGAACAGTGTATTGATACTCTGTCATTGTATAGTGTCAGCTATCTCTGTGCAGTGTTTTGCAGTGGACCTCCAGTTAAGTGAAATGTACTTGAGGTTGGTTTTAGCAGTTGTTATTTTTAGGGAGGGGGGAATTGGAACAGTAATGAGATTATTATAATTTTAGTTTTTCAAGGGTTTGTGAGACAGTTAGTTCCTGTTCAATGACTTGGATGTTGTGTGTGCTCAGGCACAGATGACTGGGGTTGGGTGAGTTGTAATGTTCTACTTTTGAGGTAATTTGCTATTCCAAGAGATCATAGCAAGCTCTCTTTAGATGGTATTTCTTGTGTCTGTGGAGGGATGACCAAGATTGGTCCTGGGGTAGTCTTTCCCAATGACTCTGATTCATAAGAGAAGTGAGTGACCTTGGATATTTAAAATTGTGAAGTTTGTGGACTTCAGATCTGCAAATAGGGAGTTAATTTCTATGATTAGGAAGCCCAGATGTTATGGATAGATGACTACAAGTATAAAGAGTTGAGGTGTGAGGCACTGGGATCAATTCAGTATTTATAGGTTGGCAAGAGTATATTACTAATGATAGTGGTGAAGCAAAAGGTTCATATTGCTCCTATTGGGCGGCTTAGTGCTGATTGGAACAATTTTTCAGAGTAGGAGTGGAGTGTGCAAGGTGCGTGTTGGGTTTGATATCTGGCATAGAAACTAAAGTGTGATTGAGTACATGGGTGGAAGGGGTCAGGACTTCCATTTTTGGAGTTACTGTTCTGGGAATGAGTGGTTGATAAGTGTGAAGGTCTATTTCGTAGCAGAGCCATGCCAGGAATATGCATGTTCATTTCGTTCAACTTTATGAAGATAGTTTGAGGCCCTGGTGGAGATATTCTCCTGGGTGAAGCAGAGAAACATGCTCGTCATCATAGATGATAGGCTAAGAGAGAGGTTTACTGTGGTCTCCGTCCAATAAATCCAACTACGAAAAGATATCACAGGTTTCGGTGGATTACAGTTTATCTGTACCACCTTCTTCTGGACAAATATGATATACAACAGATTCTGGTACAGAAAAAATAGTAATAATTGTGCACAAGATTTCTAAAACAATAAATAATACAAAAGAATATTTTTTGATCATGGAATTTTTAGGCACTTTAAACCGTCATACTAAAATATTTTAAACAAACATATTGCTAATATGGCATAAAATCAAATCAATATATTCATTTAGTAATGGGAAAACAATTATATCTATAATAAGTTCAGTTCAATTATTGTTTTGATGTATTATATTTTTTACATTTGTGATACTGACAATAAAAATTATTTTTAATTATAATGTTTTTACTCATATTTTTGGAAACAAAACATATTATGACTTACTGCTTAACAAAAGTGAACGAAGGGAAATGTTTTTCTGGAATTGTGTTACTGGAAAGTATCAATGCTCTACAAAAGGTTTCTTCAGCTCTTCCCCCTCAATCATCAATCAATTAATCAAACATTTATAGAGCACGGCAAATCACCCGTGAGGGTCTCGAGGCGCTGGAGCTGTTTGCTGCTGCGTGGAGGTTTGATCATTCACACATCCAAGTCTTTAGTTCTCTTATGAATTGCTGGAGCGAGGGTGTGGTCCTGAAGTACAGGGGGAGGTTGTTCCAAGTCTTGGCTGCCAGGTGTGAGAAGGAGCATCCTTCGCTGTTGGCTTGATGGATCTGTAGGGTGTCTGCAAGGGAAAAGGAAGCTGATCGAAGGTGTCTGGTCGGTTGGTGGAGGGTCAGGCGTTTGTTTATGTATGCTGGTCCTTCATTGTGCATGGCCTTGACCTACCTGTGGGCCAGCATCCCTCCCACCCTATAGGCCACACACCACAGAATTATTTCATAGAGGAAACATGTAGAGAGGATGACCTTTTCTTTTTTTTTTTAACTCTTTTTATTGCACGTTATAGTATAGCATAGTACAGTACAACCAATCATTCTTGTCACTAAACATCCCATGTATTGCTCCCTCCTCCCCCACCCACTTCAGGAGTACCCTGCAGTAATTCTGGTGGCTCGCTCTCCCGTTCTGACGGGCGGGGGGGGGTGCAAATGTTGCCTCTATACGTGTTCCATTTCCCCCAAACTTTATCCCATTTTTTGGGGCATCCTCTGTTTATGTACACTGCCCGCTCTGCTACCATACACCAATCGACATCATGCGCCTATTCCGTTATTGTTGCCGATTCAGGAACTCCCCATCTACGGGCAATGTTGCGCTCCGCAAGTATATAGCCCATAGCCGCCCATAGCTGGTCCATGCGACTCAAATCTGTAGCATCCCAGATATTGAGCAAACAAGTCTTGGGGGACAAAGTCTGGGTGATCCCACATACTTCGCCGATCACCTTATTCACCGCAACCCAGAATACCTGAATGATTGGGCAATCCCAGATTGTGTGGTAAAACGTGCCCGTCCCCTCACAGCTCCGTGTGCAATCTCCATTGCTCATTTGACCCATCTTAAATAATGTGGTGTATGTGATATATGTACGGTGCAAGATTTTTAGCTGGACTATTCGCAGTCGTGATGGCATGGCCACCTCTCGCGGGGAGGATAGCACCTCACACCAGTCCTCTTCCTCTAATTCCCCCAGGTCTATCTGCCAGCGTGTATGAAGGCTTTCCAGCGGATCTGGTAAATTATTAATTATTTTCCTATATGTGAGTGAAATTACTTTACTTTCCATGGGGTCAGCGAGCAATCTGTTCTCAAGCGGTGCGGACTCCGGGATCTCCTCTATATCTTTAATTGCCTCCTGTAAGGCGTGCCGAATTTGCAGGTATCTGAAAGTTTCTCGCGTGGACAATTTATATCCCTGTTGTTGTTCTGCAAATGTCAGTATTTTCCCCCTTTTTACTAAGTCCCCCACTTGCGATATGCCTATGGTATCCCATTTGTCAAATCCTTTACTTTTACTTAGGTTGTCCAGCAGGGCTGCATGCCATAGGGGCGTCATTTGTGTCAGTCTATTGCACCAGCCTAGCTTCTTGGTGGTGGAGTGCCATATTGTGATCGTGAGGGCGGTGGGGGATGATCTTTTCTTGATGCAATTTTTTCCTGGGTCGAGTTTAGCAAGTGTTTGGAATTAGGCACTGGGTCTTCTTGGCTGCACTTACAACAACCGGAACTAAGTACATTTTTTTACAGTTGCAATTAAATTGGTTGTCTACTCACAAGTCGGTCTACCGCATTCTTTGGTGCAAACAATAACACTCTTTTTGTTCTCCCTACAATACCGCAGCCAAAATGTCTTACCCCTGATCCATTTATTTTCTCTTTGCAGGTGTACAGAGTCAAAAGGAAAACTTTTTTTAAGTTACATGGCTGGGTTATTTGCAGAACTAGTGGTAGTTGGTCCAGGTCAACCATCATCAGTTGAAAGATTTGGAGGGAACTAAACAAGCCTTAGTTTATATTTACAAGGACACAGTACAGTCCGACAGTGACGAACATCCTGTAAAGCTCACGGTCTCCCTGGAGCAGTGGTGATGGCCAACCTCTCATAATGCAACCAGAGTGTTTGTATCTTATGCTAAAGTTCCTTCAGCCCAGCAGATTCTGTTGCAGGGGTCTCATCTCTTTTGCCAAGGATAGACACAGAATGCTGTGGATGAGCAGATACCATACCCCTTCGTTACCAAATTACAGAAGTGACTTTACCCTTGATCACTTCTTTTGTGCAGACATTTCATCTGCAGGTCTAAGGCAGAAGTGCCTAACCTCTCTATTCCACAGCACAGCTTATTGATGTAACCCAGATGCATAACAACTGAAGCTACCATGCCTGTGCAAGCACAAGGAAGAGGAAGGAACTGTGCAGAGATATTCAGGGAGAACAAGAAATTACATCTAGCAGGAAGATCAAGAGCTAATCTCCAACATCAGCCTCCACACATTCCTGGGGACCTCAGGTTAAGCATATCCAAAGCCCTCGTGTACATTCGCTCATTTTTTACATTACAAACTACCTTTTGCACTTTATATTTTAATATTGAAATAGCTGTTTGTTTTTTGCACTTGTGATGACAGTTTTCTATAACATATTGCCCTAATTTGGAATTGTTTCAAGTGGATCACCGCATATGTCTGATATGTGATATACTTACTACAGTAGCAAGTTTGCTCTGACCTCAGTTCCAGCAGCCAACACTCTCACAGGCACTGCCTTCCTCTGTCCTGAGGAGGAGGTATATGTGCTGACACATAAACAATGTGGAACATAATACTTAATTTTATTTCATTTAATCGAGATAAGTTTTCTTGGCAGCCTAACTGTTAATATGTATAGTTGTGTTTTTCTTTTATCTAAAGCATGCACATTGTTGTTAATTGGTCAAGTACTGAACATAAGTGTATTAAACAAGGGAAGAGACACGAATCACACGATACTGAGTTTGTGGCTTGGTGGCATCATGATCGACTACCTCCAAGAGATACAGGCAGTGCTTAACTTGTAAAAGAATAAGTTCCGGGGCCCAAAGTTTTACTTGGAAGCCACTTCCAGCGCTATTGAAAATTGCCGGTGATAAATACCCAGGCTACCTAGTCATGATTAGATTTTATGTCTTTCATCGCCACCAGACTCTCCCAGGTCTTTTGTCTCATTCTTTCAGGTTCCTTTTCACCCCAGCTTCTTTCTTTGCCACAGTCTTTTCGTTTTTCTCTTCTTCCTTCTTTCCCTCTTATATGTTTCTGGGTAAAAGTCTGACGAGGAGAAAGAAGTGCCATTCCCTAAAAAATAGTGGAAGTAGGCCCCACCTGCAACCACTGCTCAAATTGAGCATGGGATACTGGAATTCAGTGTTTTATTTCCACGCCAGGTGTACCTTCTGCTTCCGTAATTTAAATACACCAATGTGGTGTATCTATAATCTGTAAAAAACCTAGGAACTAGTCGTAATTTCTAATAAAACCGTAGTTCACAAGTATAACCACTAGATGTCGCACGTCTTCCTTGTTAAAACGAGAGCAAATCTTTAAACAGTTTCATAGGCATTTTGCAGAGTACATCTGTCTATCCAGGCTTTGTAAATAGAGAGCAAATTATTTTCATGTTTGTAATTTCAATTAACTAGTTATATTTGGTTTCCTTTGTAGTCGATTGCAATTTAAGATTTTTTTGCACATTGAACTGTACATGCCCTGCTGAAGAAGCAAGACAAATTGTACTTGGTAAATAAATATACCAGCTGAACAAGTTAATACCATGTTTTTAAAAGCCACTTCAAAGATATAGCTGGGAGTTTTCCATAGTGGTTCAGGAAACGGCTATTTGACAAAAAATGAATCCAGTAGGGATCATTTGAAATTGGTCAATTTGAATTTTCACTTGGGTTCATGACCAAAGCAGGTCTGAATTTCGTGCATCAGCATTTCAAACAAGTCTAAAAGTTACTTGCAAGGAGTTGCACAGAGTTTTTGTTTTAGGGCACATAAGAATTGTAGCATCATCTGTACGGGAGCAGCATTTAAAGAGGAGGAACATTCTATGGCAGGGTTATTTATGGATTGTTAAGATTCCAGCTCTGGATTGTTTTATTGTTTTGAAAAGTTCTTTAAAGGTGTTGCAGGAGTGGCAATTGAAAGGTTGATGCATATTGCTAGCCTCTGTGTCTTTAATGAAATCCTGATTCTCTATACATGGTAATCTGAGAATCCCCTTTTTCGTGCATCAGCAACGTAAACAAGTCTAAACGTAACATGCAAGGAGTTGCACTGCGTTTTTGTTTTAGGGCACATAAGAATTGTAGCAACGTGAGTTAGGCATATTCCTGAATTTCGAATAATTTTTTTTTTACCACATTTTCTTGATTTTGTATAAGAGAAAACGAAAGATATTGTACTTTTACAATGCTTTGACTTAAAAGCTTTGAGAGAAGCCAAATCACCAATATATGACAAAGGTTACTGCTGCGATGTCATAGATTCCTCAGCCTACCAGCCCATAATATCCCACTATATGCCCCAGATTCTGTGCTGCTTGTGGAGTCAGCCTCTTGCAGTATGTATGGGTTCTTGCAGTTTCTAGCATCAGTCCAAAGCCTCTCATCAATCGGCATAGGGGGTGTTGTTCTGGGGTTTGACTTCACTAGTCTTCCTGTGGAGATTGATACATCCCCTCAAAACCAGTGCCTGAGTGATCATGCCTGGATGCTGACACTGCACTCTGGCAGATTTAGCATTGTTCTGTCTGAAAAAGATGCTGTGTGTCGCAGGGCCGGACTGGCCGTAGCGGGCACCGGGCGTTTCCCTGGTGGGCTGCCAGGATGGGGGCACGTTTTGGGCTCCTAGGGGGGCCGTTTTTGTTACAGGGCCGTTTTTGCAGTATAGCTGCAATATCGGCTCCTGTAACAAAATCAGCCAAAACCGGCCCTGGCAAACAGCTTGGCCGCATCCCCAATCCCCCGGGGGGCCGGCCGAGTACTTTGTCAGGGCCGGTTTTGATTCCCAGTCCGGCCCTGCGCCGTCGGCTTTAGGCGGGCTAATTCCTCGAACTGAACAATTAGGGTGTTACACACTGCCTGCAGCATGCACACGCCCTTTACAGTATCAGTCACACTACAGGAAGCACTCTCATCCTCAAACTAACAGTGAAACACTACTCACAGCACACAAACGTCCCTACAGAAGCAGTCACAGACTAACAGAATCACTCCCACACCCTGCACAAAAACTGTCAAGGATTTGTATGCAAACCTGAGCTGGCGTGCTAAACCCTGATGATGTAAAATGACAGAACTTATTCCTTGACCCCGCCCATCAATCCCAAAATTTCATGTTCGAGCATCATTCCCTTCAGATTAAAGCACACATGGTAAATAATTTGCAGATAGGCAAACTCTATAATTGTGGGCTCAAGTCATGAAGACTTTCTGTCAGTCCTTGTTCTAGATAACAACGCTAATCAAGCCAGTAATCCCATATGTACATCCGGGCCAGAGGGAGTACAATCCAGGCAAGCTTATTGCTGCTGAATGGAAAACTAGGACTAGCAACAGAAAGTCATCCTCGTGACATGGGGTCAGTGGTCAACTCTGGGTTACTGTTATAGATTTTCTTTTCAGAGGTTTACATCAAAGCTGGGCTTCAAGTAGCAATCTTGGAAAAATGTGGGTATGTGAACTATTTTCTTTCACAGGTGTGAGACGGTCACACATTCTAGTTATTTTAAACATGTAGGACAAATACTATCGAAGCAAATGGGTTTGCCTTTTGTGTACAGTTTGTACCCTGAGATAATCAAACCAGATTCATGTATTAACACTTGCATGAACATATGTAAGCAGAGCAACATACCTAAAGATACCCATGTGCCCAGGCTACCAGACATACAAACACCCATACACACAGTCCACCAGATATGCAGTCACCCAGGGCTTTAAGTGGGCCGTGGCCTTCCGGGTCTCAGAATTGATTGTAATTTAAAACGGACATTGAAATGAGCCCTTTCTGGCCCTGTTTTTAAGTCCTTGCCTTTCCAAGCAAAAACACTGACCAATTTCTGAACAATCATTGTGAAAAAAACGTAAAGTAAATCTATTTCGTTCCTGCTTATATTTCACATACTTTACTTAATCTTGCATTCACTATGAGTGTTTTCTTTTTCCAGGATGTTGTGTTACTTTTTTTCCCCCTGGAAGCATATTATTCTCGTGTAGTGCATAATTGGAATTGAGTCACATCCATGTGTTTATAACGGGGCACAATTGAGTTGCGACAGTGCAAGTTTCTATCAGTGCCTGTCAGGGGCAAAAAGGTGTTTAGAATATGTGGTCATCCAATTCTTGGCCTCTCTGCAAAGCGCACAGAGCAATGTTCATGCATTCCAGTTGCAGTTGTGATTCTATTCAAATGTGTGGGTCGGGTGCCACTCTATGCGAATTTTAGTGTACATGTTTAAGCCATGCCCTTAACTATATAGGCTCCACCCCTTTCATTGACTCCCCAGTTTTTTCAACCCACTTAAAGTCCTGCAGTCACGCACACACACACACAGCCCAACCCACTTATGGGCCCTAAGAACATAGACCATCTCTTGCACCCCACATCGAAGACACCACAGCCATGGGTGAGTAAAGAACTTGTTTATTGGTTCAGTTTCCCTACATCTTAAGCGTAGCTATCCCTCAGCCAGTCAGACTCCAACTGACATCCTTGGAACGCTAGCTCAATAACTAGAACTCAGAACACAACTGTATTCCTAGTTCTATATGACATAGTCATAAAATTGCCTGCAAGCACATAACACCGTCACACAGGTGAACACACAAACAATACACATGCAAATATAGTATCCAAAGGTTTACTTTGAAATTTAAGAATCTGAGGATAAATGTAGGAATTCAGTTTCTGTGCTGAATTGAAAGCAGAATTTCGGATTGGAAATTGACTAAGCCCTCCTATGTGTCACTGAATAAGTCAGAGAAATTTGCAGTTAAAGTCGACTTGAGTGGGGTTCTTTTGAAATGATTAAATTAATGTGGTATATTTGACACAAGTGGACCAAAGCAGACAGCACTATGCCTTATGCACTGTCAGCACCAGCTGTCCCAGTTCTGGCAACATTATACATGATGCAGTGTCACTATAGATTATGCCAGGGCATGTCTTTCTCAGCCACACCGGAAGCACCACCAGCAGAGACTGGACCAGTCTACACTAACTAGCCTATGTCTGCTGGACAGATAGTGCTGACTGTCAGTGCATGCAGAACTGGACATGATAAAGTGCCAGTACACACTGCGCCAGAGCACAAACTTGTATGCGTAGTGCACAGTGCAGCACCCATGCAAAGTCGGAAAAGGAAGGAGAAATGGAAGCATTTCTCCTTCATTGCGCCTAGTTTAAAAGGGCGCACTTTTCTCACGCTAAACCCAATCTACTGTGTTTAGTAAATTGGGTTTAGCGTGAGAAACCTTGGGTGGTTGCAAGGGAACGCCCATGCACCACCCTTGGCACTCCCCCATGACGCAAAATAATGCGAAGCAGCGCTATGCACTGCTTTACGTTTCTTTTACATTATTTCCAGTGCTAAACAAGTTTATTGCTGGAAAGTAAATTAGGAAAAAGAGATTTTATGCCGTTTTGCGTCACTTTTGTGACGCAAATACGGCGCAAAAGCTTAGTAAATCTCCCCCTGAGTTTGTGGCTTGGTGGCATCATGATCGACTACCTTCAAGAGATACAGGCAGTGCTTAACTTGTAAAATAATAAGTGCCGGGCCCATAGTTTTACTTGGAAGCCACTTCCAGCACCATTGAAAGTTGCGGGTGACAAATTCCCAGGCTACCTAGTCGTGATTAGATCTTATGTCTTTCATCGCCATCAGACACTCCCTGCTCTTTTATCTCACTCTTTCAGGTTCCTTTTCACCCCAGCTTCTTTCTTTGTCACTGTTTTTCCGTCTTTCTCTTCCTCCTTCTTTTCCCTCTTTCATGTTTCTGGGTCAAAGTCTGATGAGGAGAAAGAAGCACCATTCCCCAAAAAAGAGTGCCGGTAGGCCCCACCTGCAACCACTGCTCAAATTAGCATTGGAAACTGGAATACAGTGTTTTAATTCCACACCAGGTATACCTTCTGCTTCCATAATTTAAATACACCTATGTGTATCTGTAATCTGTAAAAAAAAAAAAACAGGAACTAGTTGTAATTTAATAAAACCATAGTTCACAAGTATAACCACTAGATGTCACACGTCTTCTTTCTTAAAACGAGAGCAAATCTTTAAACTGTTTCACAGGCATTTTGCAGAGTACATCTGTCTATCCAGGCTTTGCACATAGAGAGCAAATTATTTTCATGTTTGAAATTTCAATTGACAAGTTATATTTGGTTTCTTTTGTAGTCGGTTGCAATTTAGGATTTATTTGCACATTGAACTGTACATGGCTTGCTGAAAAAGCAAGAAAAATTGCACTTGGTAAATAAATATACCAGCTGAACCAGTTGATACTGTTAGATTTTAGAAACCATTTTATAGATATAGCTGGGAGCTTTCCCTAGAGGTTCAGGAAACGGCTATTTGACAAAAACTGAATCTTGTAGGGATCATTTGAAATTGTTCAATTTGAATTTTCACTTGGTTTCATGACCAAAGCAAGCCTGATTTTCGTGCATTAGCAACGTAAACAAGTCTAAAAGTTACTTGCAAGGAGTTGCACAGAGTGTTTGTTTTAGGGCACATAAGAATTGTAGCAACATCTGTATGGGAGCAGCATTTAAAAGAGGAGGAACATTCTATGGCAGGGTTATATATGGACTGTTAAGATTCCAGTTCTGGATTGTTTTATTGTTTTGAAAAGTTCTTTAAAGGTGTTGCAGGAGTGGCAATTGAAAGGTTGATGCATATTGCTAGCCTCTGTGGGGCAGATTTACAAGCCCCTTGCGTGACTTTTGCGCTGCAGTTGCGTCACTTTCTTGACGGAACAGCGGCGCAAACAATGTTGCCTATTTACAACGTGATGCATCTAGGGAGATGCGTCAAGTTGTAAAGCCCTGCGTCACATTATACCTGCGTCAGGTATAATGTATGCAGGGTGGGCGTTCCCACGCAGGAAGGCCTCGTAAAAGTGACGCAGTGAAATCTACAAGATTTCACTGCGCCACTTTTAGGACGCCACTGCGTCAAAACCTTACGCCTGCTTGAAGCAGGCGTAAGTAGTGACGCAGTGTAGTGGGAATAGGCCTCAACACACATTGCTGGAGTTGCGTCGTGCTTGCGACACGACTCCAGCAATGCGTGACTTTTCCGCCAACAGATGCGTCAGAATTTCTGACGCATCTGTCAATCCTTGCGAATTGTAAATACGGCGCATCTATGGTGGCGCAAGGGTTTCTGAGGGTGGCGCAGGGAAAGTGACGCATCTGTACAGATGCGTCACTTTCTTGTAAATCTGCCCCTGTGTCTTTAATGAAATCCTGATTCTCTATACATGGTAATCTGAGAATCCCCTTTTTCGTGCATCAGCAACGTAAACAAGTCTAAACGTAACATGCAAGGAGTTGCACTGCGTTTTTGTTTTAGGGCACATAAGAATTGTAGCAACGTGAGTTAGGCATATTCCTGCATTTCAAATAGTTTTTTTATAACCACATTTTCTTGATTTTGTATAAGAGAAAACGAAAAATATTGCATTTTTACAATGCTCTGACTTAAAAGCACTGAGACAAGTCAAATCACCAATATATGACAAAGGTTACTGCTGCGATGTCATAGATTCCTCAGCCTACCAGCCCATAATATCCCACTATATGCCCCAGATTTTGTGCTGCTTTTGGAGTCATCCTCTTGCAGTATGTATGGGTTCTTGCAGTTTCTAGCATCAGTCCAAAGCCTCTCATCAATCGACATAGGGGGTGTTGCAGAGTTCCAGTATATTGCAATGTCCCTCCCTGCGATCAGGGTTAAATCCCAACCAATGAGCGTTCCCCACAGCTTCCCCCCCCAAATCTTGCAGGATACCAAGGATTGCAATCCTATGTCAGGGCTCATTGGTCTTTGAAGTGCACATGAGAGGGTGTTAAAGATTTTAGCTTAATACCTTGCAACGAGCTGGTAAACCCTTGCCATAAAAACAGAAGTCCCTCCCAGTGTCAGTGCACCGGAAACTTTGGGCGCTGTGACCTTTGCCTGCCACGGCCTCTTAGGGGTGAGTAATGTAATGTGAAGATATTTCAATTGGATACCTCTCAAACGTGAGGACATGGCTAGGTCACCTGCTGCCATTCTAGGACCCCTCCAGTCACTCTCCTCCAGAGGGCCCACCCATGTCTTCCACTTCTCCTTAAGGGCTACAAATAAGTCTGGAAAGTTAGCGATTAATGATCTGTAGATGCAGCATCTCCCATCCTTCCCGAGGGGACCGATCAGGATCTTGGCTTTAAGTGGATTGAATTCAGGTACCACATGTTATGAGGTGGAATGGCGAGACAAGGCATGCCGAAGTTGTAAGCATTTCTAACGAGCATTGGTAAATGCAATAGGTTTCTCCTATGTGATTAATAATAAGCTGTTTTGTGTTGTAAGTTGTACCTTGGTGAGCAGTTGTGCAATATAAGTTACTGAAGCCTCTTGTCAGATTTATATTAAATACAATAGAGTTTACAAGCACAGTGTCGGTGCTGTACAGGCGAACCCTAACAAGCACAGTGCAAGCGATGTGCAGGCGAAACCTAATAAGCACAGAGCAAGAGCTATGCAGGCGATACCTAAAAAAGGAAAAACAGACCAAGTATTTCACTCTTGGAAACTTGCAAAGCAGACACCATGCTGTGGGGGATTCAGTGTCAGAGAGAAGCATGCCCAGTCTCATCTATTTACTTAAAGCACAGTCTACACACAGTGAAAACGAGGCTGTGGCAGTCCCTGAAATAAAATCCAGATTAAGGGTACTAATCCTATACATTGCTTAAAAACTAAAGCACCATTTTCAACAGAGAGATGCTTTGTATTAGGGATCAGTAATTTGCTGACGCCTTTATACCTTTGATGTTCCCCAAAAATAAGTACGCCTCTTCGAATCATATGTTTAACCCGTTTGCTGCTGCTGTCGGCCAACGGCCATCGCGAGCACTACCTCGGTAGTGCTGCGCACGTCCGTTGGCCGACGCGGCCCTGCCCGTTTAATAGAATGTTCCGCACTGGCGCGGAACGTTCAAAGCAGCAAACGGGTTAAACACAACTGTAATGCTAGCCTGCAGTGCTTCGCGAAGCTGTCAATTCCTTTTGACATCAACCACATAGTAAATACATCAGCTAAGCTTCATGTGAGAAATATGGAAAAGAGCTCTAAACCTCCCACAAATAACACTTCTAACATTGGAAAAAGAAGGACATACGGTAAATAAAAGCTCCAAGACAGTAAAGGAAGGGGGACATTTTGAAACAAATGAGCAGAACCTCCAAGACTGTGAATGCTCTAGCGATGATGCAGGGGAGGGGGCCATGCTTCCCACATCACGATGTTTATGCTCTCAACCAAAAGGAAGTGAATCAGCCAGACAAAAATGTGTTGTTCTGGGGTTTGACTTAACTAGCCTTCCAGTGGAGATTGATACAACCCCTCAAAACCAGTGCCTGAGTGATCATGCCTGGATGCTGACACTGCACTCTGGCAGATTTGGCGCCATTCTGTCTGGAATAGATGCTGTGGACGATATGAGAAACAACCTTCACTCCCCTGAGCATGGGTTAAAGGGGGCGTGTGGAACGAGCTGAGCAAGGATGGGAGGGGTGGGCTGCTTGGTATGGGGAAAAACCAACAGGAGGTGCGGGGGAGACAAACAAAAAATTGGCAAGCAAGGCAGGACAACAAACAACAGGGGAGGAAGCATTAAAATAACAGAGGGGGAGAAGGGGCGGGACAAACGACAACGCTGCGAGGTGAGACGAACTGCAAACATGCACTCGTATGGAGTGTATACAAGAAAGTAACAAGTAGTGGGGGCACAACAGGTAATGATGGCCCCCTCCTGCTGTTCATGCCTGAAGGGAAAGCCTAGGTCTCACTCCCATGGGACTTCATCATGAGGTGCCTGTGTGTGCCATCTCCTCTGATTTAGGACTTTGGTTCGATGGTGATCTGTTCGACAGACTCCATCTGTGGCACCAGCCTCTTCGATAGTGTCAGCCCTTGGTTTTGGAGGTCCTGATGTGCACCATGCTGTTTTTGTGACCCCCCAACAGCATCTTTTTGACCTTCTTTTGCATTCTTTGGTGGCCCCTTGGCGTTTTGCCTTGGCATGCCAGTTAGGAGGATCAGATTGCATTTGAGGGTCCTATGCTCTGCTGCCTACTCCCAAGCCATTTCAGAGGAATCAAAGAAGAAAAATGTTGAGTCTTGGAGCACTTTGAGACTTGCTGGATATATTAACATGTACTGAGGTTTTGTTTGACTGCATCAAAGGACTTTCTTTTCTGCGGCACCTGATGTGGGTAGTTCAGGAACACCATAATGCATATCAATTGGAACTGCAGCTTTTCTGTGGCTCGAAGCCCCTGATGATTGCTTCACTGTCTCTATATTGTGATAGCTTTGCAATCACGAGAGGTGGGGGGTGGCAACTGGGGAAAGTCTTTGTGCCAGGTATCTGTGCACCCTTTCAATCGTGAAATATGTGAATAGTTTCCCAGTGGGCATCCATGAGGTAACCCAGGATTCTAAGGATAGCTCTGGTGCACAACCTTCTACACCTTCAGGAAAGTCTATGAAACTGAGGTTGCTCCTTTTTGCCCTGTTTTCTGTATCCTCCATCTGGTCTTTTGAGTCAAGGCCATCAGCCATTATACTGTGGATTTGAGTGTTTGGGGTGTATCCTCCAAGTCCGAGAAATCACCCTCAGCTTCCCCAACCCTGCCTGCCACATTTTGCAGGTCCTAATGAAGCTGGGAGACATCCACACCTACTTCTCCAATCTTGATCTCCAGCGCCACCCTAGAGGCTTGTATATCTTGTAGGATAGCGCTTGTTTCAGTAGATTCAGACAGGCATTGATTAAGGCCTTCAACATTGGTGAGTCAGGAGACATGATTTCGGGATGGTAAATTCTCAATTTTAATTTGTTCCTGAGATGCTGGGGTCTTTTTGTGCCACAGTGTGCCAAGACCTTGAGAACAACTTCCACTAGTTCCTCATCAGGCCATAAGCCTGGTAGCCCCTGAACATAGTTCCTACCAGCCTTAGTGGGTTTCTCACCTTGGGCAAGTGTATGCCACTGTCTGATCCTTAGTGAGCAAGTCGTAACAACCAGAGTCCCTAGGCCTGCTTGCCTTAATAGACCCCAGATTGAGTTCAGGCAGTATAGGCAACTGGGGAATTAAAGCTCAAGGGGCACATGCATCAGGCCTTTTTTCCATTCACAAACAGGCTGATTCGCAAAGGCCTTTTCCTATGCATGTAGGTTTTGGCATTCGCAATTGGCATTCACAATTTAGGTAATCACAATAGGATTCCCTAATGCAGATGCATGTAGCCTTTCCTAAATACGAACTGTGCGTTTAGGAAACGCTAATTACCATGAAGTTCAAGTTGATGGTAACATGTGCATGCTTTGAAAAATACACAAAAATGCATTTTTCAAAGTGCCATGTAGCACACACATGCCTTTAGTGCATGTGTGTGCTTTACATGTGCACACTTACCTTTTTTGTGGGGTGCTTCAGGGGGGCATTAGACCCCCTGGCACCCTTGGATTTGCATTTGCTATTTGCGATTATCAATTTGGTAATCACAATTAGCTAATGCAATACCATTCATTCCTATGGGCCTGTAGGCCCATAGGAATGAATGGAGTTACATTACCTAATAGCGATTCGCAATTTCCGAATCGCTATTAGATAATGTTAAGGAATCGCAATTTTATTTGCGATTCCTACATGCATAGCATTTTGCGATTCCCAAATAGCAAATCGGTAAAATTCGCTATTTGGGAATCGCAAAATGTGGCTTGATGGATGTGCCCCTAAATCCTTCCATATTGTATGATCTGTAACTGCAGGTCATCATGGCAATCATGAAGGAGGAGTGGGGAGAAAGGTGGAGTACCCCCACCAGTGGACCCTGGTCTCTTTCCTGGAGGTCAGCTGTGGCTTCTAAAGTCACATCCACTTTGCAGCCTTCAGGCAGGGGAGCAGGCCTTCAATAGAACAGGACCCCAGCAGAGCCCTACTGCAAGGTGATACCCCTGGCCCATCACAGGCTCAATGCATGACCCACCAGGAAGGAGACTCGTTGCTAACAGCTGGCACATTCCCTCCGCAAATCACACTGCTGTGCTCCACTCGCACCTGATCAGAGCCGGGAGCAGGCAGCGCCAACCACTTGGTCCTGGGCCCACATGGCCTTCAGGGGCAGATCACAGTGCCAGGGTGCAGGTGTGCTCTCCCTTCTCATTCAGCGCCACCTCCGAGAGTGCGTCTGCAGTCCCACTCATTCTGGCTGCTATTACAGGGTACCCGGGGCTGCCATCTTTCTTGGTTCCCGCGATGAGGCCGTGGGGCAGACTGCCATCACTGTGGCCAGCTCCATGGGCTGTTCAGGGACCACAGCGCCATGGGCAGTTCAGGGAGATCCACAAGGCCACTGTATTGCGCCCAGGGCTACTGATGTGTGCCAGCAATGAGGATAGGCATGGCTCTCTAAAGAGAGTGGCAGGAGCTTGTGAGTAAGTGGCGTCATCTTGGCTGTCCATGCCACAGTTTCTAGTGAATTTTAACGTCTAGAGTTTACCTCCTCTTCTGTTGTCAGAACACACACACTGCTGACCTAGGGGCCTGCCCGTACACCCAAGTTCCATTTTCTGATCTCACTACAGGCAGCATTAGCAGGCTTTTGCAACAGCTCATGTCATTTATGTATCAAAAAAAGTAAAAAGACGTATAGAGATAGTGGAATTTTAAGCAGCCCTATCCAGTGATTGGCATTCCTGCTATTTTCTGAGTTACACATTGCTTTGATAGCCTGTGTAGGAAATGTCTTCAACCCAGTTTTGGACATTTACTGTGAGTGAGTCTCACTGAGTCTCACTCATGGTAAATTCTGCGGAAATGAACTGAAAGTCCTAACCACCACGCCTGCCTTTTGAGATGCTGGGCAGCTGAGGTAAGAGGCTCTGGGCTGGTTAGACTTGAACCCATTAGCACTAGAGTATGCACACATGTGAGGTATGAACTTGTAAGACTCCCTCTAGCGCTGTATGGCATTTGTGTACAGTTAGCCTGTCACAGAAGGAACCCTTGAGGGAATGATGCTAACCTATTCAAAGCCTTATATTATGAGAGGGTATTCATAGTGTACATCTGTAACGATTATGGGTGAAATCTACAGCACAGTTTTGCAGGTCTCTCCGTGGACCACTTCATGCCACCATGGTTAAATTTTCCAGAATGCTGCGCAGGAGGGTTAGGGAAGAGGTGGAGTGATGCTGTGGCACCCTATGCTTGGGCAGAGAGGCCTTCTTTCCAGAACAAGGGAGATATAGTTGAGAGCTCTCTGGACCAGAAAGCAATGTCCAGCTGGAAGAAGAAGCCACCTGACTCGGCTACAAGAATTGACCTAAGTACTTTGACTCCAAATGGCACAGAGTGACCAGGAGTGCTCTTGCATATGTTAAATTGATAATATAATGCTTTATTGACAATTAAAAAAGATATGGTTATTGCAAAGTAGTTCTAACCACAATGAATTTAATGGTATTGCATTTGTTTGATATAACATATTTCTGCTTTTAGCAATGTGGTGACACCCTGACAAATCCAGCAGACTTCCCTTATTGATAATGGCACTCCCTTATACTGTATCTTGCATAGGTGCTGTATTGTGATTATAGGGTTCAGCGCTCGCTGGGGCTGTGAGCTGTTCTAAGGATGTTACCATAGGTATTTCCATTGACCTAACTGTACAAATTTGTAAATTAATGGATAGTATTTAGTAGTGCATGCCTATCAGAGTACGATTCCTTTTCATAAGAAAAGGTACTGACTGGACAATGATTTATTGACTATTGTTACATAACAGCAAGCTGGGGTACTAACCCACACCACCTTCCTTGGGAAGGCCTTGGACTGCTCTGCTTCACCACCCTGAGAGAGTCAACTGCTACATTAGGGTATTACAACCAATGAAAAACTGAGCAGTTGACTAGCGCTCACCACACCGCCCTCTTGTCCTAAGAAATGAGTATGAATATTGTACACTTCGTATCTGTTTGCACACACTGTACACCTGCTGCCCCAAGGTGCGAACCTTTGGTCAAAACGTGATACTAATACAAATAGCGGTGCGCCACATCCAATTTTCTCAAGAGGAAAAAGTCCCATTCAAATTTCAAATGTGTTCCAATCCTCTCCTGCATCACAGATGGAAAATGAATTACGCTTACGTTTTTCAGTCCTACACTGATCTGTAAGACTCCATAGAGGGTGACATAGATGGTGCCAAAGAGGTGGCAACTAGCTAGCCCCGGCACATGGAGTTTCTGAATGTCTTCCAGAGGTCAAAGTCGGTGGGATCTGAGGGGCACGACATACACATACGTTTTTAAACAGTTCCCCTACTTTATGTTAAAAGACAGACATCCCAGAACGGTTAATTTTGGCATTTGAGATACCTCAGCTGAAGTGGAAGGGGAGAGAGTCTCCTGTGCTGTGAAGTGAGGGAAGGACCGACAGCTGAACAAGAAACACGCCTTCTTGCCAGGGTGTCTGCTGCCTGAAAGAAATGTCAATGTGGGCATTTGATTAATCTGCAAAAGTAAAGGCTGCTTTAAAGCCGGTATTGGCTTCAGTTGATGGAGTCACTTGAAGAGTATTCTTTTTGAGAGGTATTCTAAGGTGACCTCATGAGCTGTGGAGAGCCTGCTTTTAATGGACAGTTATAAAAAGTGTTTGCACTAGGTACAATGTGCATGCTACTCTGATTTCCATTATGGAAGCACCTTTGAATCTTCAATTTTTTTGTGCACCTTTTGGAAGTCTATGTCATACTGAATGTGAAGCAAGCTTAAAATAATGACGTGCATATTCACAGTGCAGGGATCTCGTAACACCAAAACACACAAAAGTCACTATTCCCCACTGCACCAAGGAGAATAAAATTCTGTGTCTCTCTGGTTACACACACAGACAGCAGAGATCACACTGACCAATAGAGGTTTCACAACATAAAATAGTGCATTTGTCCCTGACTAGTTTACCTTGCCTTTATTTTTCATTTAAGCTGTGTGTTATTTTGCATGCAGTTACTTGAAGGTGAAAAATCAGGGCTGGTGCTAGGCATGGGTATTGTGGACAGCTGCCCAGGGCCCTGCACTCAGCCCACCAACACGGGGTCCGCACCAGTACGTCACAACCAGGCCACGGCACACCCGTCCTCTAGTGCCCTCTGCTCATCTTATTGAGATCAAGATGTTTTGTTGCAATTGTACTCATGGAAGGGAGGCCCCCCTCCTCAGGTCCTCGATGCTATTGTACAGAGAGGCCAGACCTATGGGAGGGGGGCTCCTACTATAGTCCCAGTTGAAGGAGACACATTCTGCAGGTCTTAACCTGCAGCTCATACAGAGGCAACGCAGGACACCCACTGTCCTGCAGTTTAGTGCCCTAGACGTTTTAACCCTTTCAGCCTACAAGCAAACCTCACACCTTCTGCCGTTTATGAGGTGTAAAAGAGGTCCCTGTAGGTGGCTGAGAGGGGAAGGGCTGCAGCCCAGGGGGGGTCTACATTAAGCTGCTTCTGGAGCAGGTCTACCTTTCTGCCCGGGGCCCTAAAAATCCTAGAACGTCCCCTGTGTAAGACCAACAACATAGTTACAAAATATTTTGTACTTTTTAGCCACATCTTTGACCCTGCCCCCAAGTTCACTGACCCCGCCTCACTGGACTTAGGATCCCAATTCCCATACTTTTTTTAAATGCGCTTCCAACGTTGAGATCACAGGGCACAGAAGTAGTAATACATTTAGTTGCAATATGGCTTCCATTAACAGAGGTGTTTTAAGGCATGGGCAAAGTGGGTTCTGGCCCAGGGCCCCAACCTTTCAGGGGGCCCCCTGATGGAGCCAGCTTTGTTCTGCAGAGAGTCTTGCCCTGATGACCTTGATTAATTCTTAAACGGATTGTTTTAAATACTGTTTTCCTTAAGTTATTTTTAATGTGTGTGATGTGTGAGAGCCTATAACGGATATTTTGCAGAGAAATGCTGTGTTTATGTTTCATGTAATATCCATAACAAGTTTGTTTTAGATCAAAGTAGGACCTCACATATGAGAAATGGGAGGTGGCCACAGAGATTATTTACAGTAATATCAATGAGCTGCTGCTGTGTCACCATATTGAAAAACATATCACTATCCCTGAATATTAGATGTGAACACATTTAGAATTTGGATGAGTGTGCCTGTGCACTTAGTGACCTGGCCAGAGAGGGCATGAAAGAGCTGAAATTAGATCATAAATTCTAAACTGTTCCGAACAGGGGCCCCCAAAATACGTTTGGCCCAGGGTCCCCAAAATCCTTAAGTTGTCTCTGCCATTGACGTGAACGTACTGCTCTCTGCTCTCCTACCCACGGTGTTTCAGTAGGTCTCCGTACCTGTGAGTACCGCCCATTTAAAGCACTGAGCTAACCCAGTGGTTAACAACAGTGCCTTCCAGAAACTGTGAAATGAAGATGGTTTCCAAGATGAGCGCAGGACACTGCATAGCACAACAAAGCAGACATGAACCATCAGCCCTTCGACCCGGACTGTTGCCAGGAAGAAAGTGACATAGGAGTGCCAACTGTCTCTCTGTGTGAAACACACCGTCTGCTTTAGGCGGCTGATTCCTCGAGCTGAACAATGAGGCTGTTACACACTGCCTGCAGCACGCACACGCCCTTTACAGTATCAGTCACACTACAGGAAGCACTCTCATCCTCAAACTAACAGTGAAACACTACTCACAGCACATCAACGTCCCTACAGTAGCAGTCACAGACTAACAGAATCACTCCCACACCCTTCACAAAAACTGTCAAGGATTTGTGTGCAAACCTGAGCTGGCGTGCTATGCCCTGATGACGTAAAATGACGTATTCCTTGACCCCGCCCATCAGTCCCAAAAACGAATGCCCGCATCATATCCTTCAGATCAAAGCACACATGGTAAATAATTTGCAGATAGGCAAACTCTATAATTGTGGGCTCAAGTCATGAAGACTTTCTGTCAGTCCTTGTTCTAGATAACAACGCTAATCAAGCCAGTAATCCCATATGTACATCCGGGGCCAGAGGGAGTGCAAGCCATGCAAGCTTATTGCTGCTGAATGGAAAACTAGGACTAGCAGCTGAAGGTCACCCTCGTGACATGGGGTCAGTGGTCAACTCTGGAGTACCTTTGGGTTACTGTTACAGATTTTCTTTTCAGAGGTTTACATCAAAGCTGGGCTTCAAGTAGCAATCTTTGAAAAATGTGGGTATGTGAACTATTTTTTTTCACAGGTGTGGGACGGTCACACATTCTAGTTGTTTTAAACATGTAGGACAAATACTATCGAAGCCAATGGGTTTGCCTTTTGGTAGAGTTTGTACACAGAGATAAACAAACCAGATTCATGTATTAACACTTGCATGAACATATGTAAGCAGAGCAACATACCTAAAGATACCCATGTGCCCAGGATACCAGACATACAAACACCCATACACACAGTCCACCAGATATGCAGTCACCTAGGGCTTTAAGTGGGCCGTGGCCTTCCGGGTCTCAGAATTGGTTGTAACTTAAAACAAAGCAAACACAAGGAGATGATGGACGGAGCGCTGAAACTTTTCAGACACTCACCCCCAGTCACAGATCTGGGTTGAATCCATCATCATTCTTTAGCTCACTTCGCCACCTCAGTTCAGACCCAGCTATATGCAAATCAGTCTTGACCCTGTGCCTCATGGGAATAGTCCAGTCCGAACTGCCAAGCCAGGTCTTCCCTGAACCGGAAACAAGCATCCTGGGACCGATTTCTGGGTAACACCCTTCTTCAGCCAGGCTAGCTTGAATCCAGTGGCAAAGTGAGCAAGGGACCCACGTCTGGGCATACCCTGCCAACTTAGGGTGAACAAAGCAAACACAAGGAGATGAGGGACGGAGCGCTGAAACTTTTCAGACACTCACCCCCAGTCACAGATCTGGGTTGAATCCATTATCATTCTTTAGCTCACTTCGCCACCTCAGTTCAGACCCAGCTATATGCAAATCAGTCTTGACCCTGTGCCTCATGGGAACAGTCCAGTCCGAACTGCCAAGCCAGGTCTTCCCTGAACCGGAAACAAGCATCCTGGGACCGGTTTCTGGGTAACACCCTTCTTCAGCCAGACTAGCTTGAATCCAGTGGCAAAGGGAGCAAGGGACCCACGTCTGGGCATACCCTGCCAACTTAGGGCGAACAAAGCAAACACAAGGAGATGATGGACGGAGCGCTGAAACTTTGGATAACGATGGATTAAACCCAGATCTGTGACTGGGGGTGAATGTTTGCCAATGTGCAACATTCCGTCCATCATCTTGTGTGTTTTGCATTTCGCCCTAAGTGGGAAGGGTATGCCCAGACATGGGTCCCGTGCTCACTATGCCACTGGAGTCAAGCTATCCTGGCTGATGAGGGCTGAAAGCCCGAAACCGGTCCTAGGATGCTTGATTCTGGTCCAGGGAAGACATGGCTTGGCAGTTCGGTCTGGACTGTTCCCATGAGGCACAGGGTCAAGACTGATTTGCATATGGCTATGTCTGAACTGGGGTGGCGTGGTGAAGCAAAATAACGATGGATTAAACCCAGATCTCTGACTGGGGGTGAATGTTTGCCAATGTGCAACATTCCGTCCATTGTCTTGTGTGTTTTGCATTTCGCCCTAAGTGGGAAGGGTATGCCCAGACGTGGGTCCTGTGCTCACTATGCACTGGAGTCAAGCTATCCTGGCTGATGAGGGCTGAAAGCCTGAAACCGGTCCTACGATGCCTGATTCCGGTCCAGGGAAGACATGGCTTGGCAGTTCGGTCTGGACTGTTCCCATGAGGCACAGGGTCAAGACTGATTTGCATATGGCTATGTCTGGGGTGGCGTGGTGAAGCAAAATAACGATGGATTAAACCCAGATCTGTGATTGGGGGTGAATGTTTGCCAATGTGCAACATTCCGTCCATCATCTTGTGTGTTTTGCCCTAAGTGGGAAGGGTATGCCCAGACGTGGGTCCCGTGCTCACTATGCCACTGGAGTCAAGCTATCCTGGCTGATGAGGGCTGAAAGCCCGAAACCGGTCCTAGGATGCTTGATTCTGGTCCAGGGAAGACATGGCTTGGCAGTTCGGTCTGGACTGTTCCCATGAGGCACAGGGTCAAGACTGATTTGCATATGGCTATGTCTGAACTGGGGTGGCGTGGTGAAGCAAAATAACGATGGATTAAACCCAGATCTGTGACTGGGGGTGAATGTTTGCCAGTGTGCAACATTCCGTCCATCATCTTGTGTGTTTTGTAATTTAAAACAGACATTGAAACGGGTCCCTTTCTGGCCCGGTTTTCATGTCCTTGCCTTTTCAAGCAAAAACACTGACCAATTTCTGAACAATGACTGCGAAAAAAACGTAAAGTAAATCTATTTCTATACTGCTTATTTTTTGCATGCTTTACTTAATCTTGCATTCACTATGAGTGTTTGCTTTTTCCATAATTCTGTGTAATTTTTTTTTTTCCTGGAATCATACTACTCTTGTCTAGTGCATAATTGGAATTGAGTCACATCCATGTCTTTATAAAGGGGCACAATTGAGTTGCGGCTGCAGGCAGTGCAAGTTTCTCTCAGTGCCTGTCAGGGACAAAAAGGTGTTTAGAATATGTAGTCATCCAAATTCTTGGCCTCTCTGCAAAGCGCACAGAGCAATGTTCATGCATTCCAGTTGCGATTCTATTCAAATGTGTGGGTCGGGTGCCACTCTATGCGAAGTTTAGTGTACATGTTTAAGCCATGCCCTTAACTATATAGGATCCACCCCTTTCACTGACTCCCCAGTTTTTTCAACTCACTTAAAGTCCTGCAGTCATGCACACACACACACAGCCCAACCCACATATGGGCACCTAAGAGCATAGACCATCTCTTGCACCCCACATTGAAGACACCACAGCCATGGGTGAGTAAAGAACTTGTTTATTGGTTCAGTTTCCCTAGATCTTAAGCGAAGCTATCCCTCAGCCAGTCAGACTCCAACTGACATCCTTGGAACGCTAGCTCAGTATCTAGAACCTAGAACACAACTGTATTCCTAGTTTTATATGACATAGTCATAAAATTGCCTGCAAGCACATAACACCGTCACACAGGTGAACACACAAACAATACACATGCAAATATAGTATCCAAAGGTTTACTTTGAAATTTAAGAATCTGAGGATAAATGTAGAAATTCAGTTTCTGTGCTGAATTGAAAGCAGAATTTTGGATTGGAAATTGACTAAGCCCTCCTATGTGTCACTGAATAAATCAGAGAAATTTGCAGTTAAAGTCGACTTGAGTGGGGTTCTTTTGAAATGATTAAATTAATGTGGTATTTTTGACACAAGTGGACCAAAGCAGACAGCACTATGCCTTCTGCAGTGTCAGCACCAGCTGTCCCAATTCTGGCAACATTATACATGATGCAGTGTCACTATAGATTATGCCAGGGCATGTCTTTCTCAGCCACACCGGAAGCACCACCAGCAGAGACTGGACCAGTCTACACTAGCCTATGTCTGCTGGACAGATAGTGCTGACTGTGTTAGTGCATGCAGGACTGGACCTGATAAAGTGCCAGTACACACTGCGCCAGAGCACAAACTTGTATAGGTGGTGCACAGTGCAGCACGCATGAAAAGTCGGAAAAGGAAGGAGAAATGGAAGCATTTTCCTTCCTTGCACCTAGTTTAAAAGGGCGCAGTTTTCTCGCGCTAAACCCAATCTACTGTGTTTAGTAAATTGGGTTTAGCGTGAGAAACCTTGGGTGGTTGCATGGCCCATGCACCACCCTTGGCACTCCCCAAGTAATGTGAAGCAGTGCTATGCGCTGCTTCGCTTTACTTTTACATTATTACTACATTATTAGTAAATTAGGAAAAAGAGATTTTATGCCATTTTGCGTCACTTTTGTGACGCAAAAGCTTAGTAAATCTCCCCCTGAGTTTGTGGCTTGGTGGCTCATGACCAACTACCTTCAAGAGATACAGGCAGTGCTTACCTTGTAAAATAATAAGTGCCCGGCCCAAAGTTTTACTTGGAAGCCGCTTCCAGCACTATTGAAAGTTGCGGGTGACAAATACCCAGGCTACCTAGTCGTGATAAGATCTTATGTCTTTCATCGCCACCAGACACTCCCATCTCTTTTATCTCACTCTTTCAGGTTCCTTTTTACCCCAGCTTCTTTCTTTGCCACTGTTTTTACGTCTCTCTCTTCCTCCGTCTTTCCCTCTTTCATGTTTCTGGGTCAAAGTCTGACGAGGAGAAAGAAGCTCCATTCCACAAAAAATAGTGCCAGTAGCCCTCACCTGCAGCCACGGCTCAAATTAAGCATTGGATACTGGAATACAGTGTTTTAATTCCACAACAGGGGTACCTCCTGCTTCCATAATTTAAATACACATATGTGTATCTGTAGTGTGTAAAAAAAATACATGAACTAGTCGTAATTTAATAACACCGTAGTTCACAAGCATAACCACTAGATGTCACACGTCTTCTTTCTTAAAACGAGAGCAAATCTTTAAACTGTTTCACAGGCATTTTGCAGAGTACATCTGTCTATCCAGGCTTTGCACATAGAGAGCAAATTATTTTCTTGTTTGAAATTTCAATTGACTAGTTATATTTGGTTTCTTTTGTAGTCTGTTGAAATGTCGGATTTATTTGCATATTGAACTGTACATGCCCTCCTGAAAAAACAAGAACAATTGTACTTGGCAAATAAATATACTAGCTGAACTAGTTGATACCATTAGATTTTAGAAGCCATTTTATAGATATAGCTGGGAGTGTTACATAGATGATCAGGAAACGGCTATTTGACAAAAACTGAATCTTGTAGGGATCCTTTGAAATTGGTCAATTTGAATTTTCACTTGGGTTCATGACCAAAGCAAGACTGCATTTCGTGCATTAGCAACGTAAACAAGTCTAAAAGTTACTTGCAAGGAGTTGCACAGAGTTTTTGTTTTAGGGCACATAAGAATTGTAGCATCATCTGTACGGGAGCAGCATTTAAAAGAGGAGGAACATTCTATGGCAGGGTTATTTATGGATTGTTAAGATTCCAGCTCTGGATTGTTTTATTGTTTTGAAAAGTTCTTTAAAGGTGTTGCAGGAGTGGCAATTGAAAGGTTGATGCATATTGCTAGCCTCTGTGTCTTTAATGAAATCCTGATTCTCTATACATGGTAATCTGAGAATCCCCTTTTTCGTGCATCAGCAACGTAAACAAGTCTAAACGTAACATGCAAGGAGTTGCACTGCGTTTTCGTTTTAGGGCACATAAGAATTGTAGCAACGTGAGTTAGGCATATTCCTGCATTTCGAATAATTTTTTTTTTACCACATTTTCTTGATTTTGTATAAGAGAAAACGAAAGATATTGTACTTTTACAATGCTTTGACTTAAAAGCTTTGAGAGAAGCCAAATCACCAATATATGACAAAGGTTACTGCTGCGATGTCATAGATTCCTCAGCCTACCAGCCCATAATATCCCACTATATGCCCCAGATTCTGTGCTGCTTGTGGAGTCAGCCTCTTGCAGTATGTATGGGTTCTTGCAGTTTCTAGCATCAGTCCAAAGCCTCTCATCAATCGACATAGGGGGTGTTGCAGAGTTCCAGTATATTGCAATGTCCCTCCCTGCGATCAGGGTTAAATCCCAACCAATGAGCGTTCCCCACAGCTTCCCCCCCCAAATCTTGCAGGATTCCAAGGATTGCAATCCTATGTCAGGGCTCATTGGTCTTTGAAGTGCACATGAGAGGGTGTTAAAGATTTTAGCTCAATACCTTGCAACGAGCGGGTAAACCCTTGCCATAAAACAGAAGTCCCTCCCAGTGTCAGTGCACCGGAAACATGTGGGCGCTGTGACCTTTGCCTGCCATGGCCTCTTAGGGGTGAGTTATGTAATGTGAAGATATTTCAAATGAATATGCTGTTCAGGCGAAACCTAATAAGCTCAGGGTAAGCGATGTGCAGGCGAAACCCAAACAAGCATTTGCAATGCAATAGGTCTCGCATTTGCGAGAGTTTGATCTATTGCCATAGTAAATGACAATGCTTTTTATTTATGTGCACCACTTGCAGGTTTTTAAAACACAAATAAAGGCATTGTTATTCACAATGCCAATAGCTCAATCTCTCGCAAATGTGAGCCCGTTTGCGTTGTCCTGATAAAGGAGATACCTTATATACATTAAAACGTTCCTGTAAAAACAAATGTTATTAGATACAAGAGACAGATAGAAATGCGAAAACAAAGAAACAGCATTTTGTTTTTATGTACAATTTGTTTTGTGCTGATAACAAGAAAGATTTTAAAGGGGCTGCTGCGATAAAATCACAATGCAGGGGTATACCACTTATCAACTATGGTTAGAACGTCATAAGGCCTCCTTGCATGGCACATTTAGTTTTCCCTTTTAAGTTAAGTTCTGTTGACACGAGCTCACAAATCTGTTTAAAACCAGCTCCATATTTGGAATGGTATACTGATGGGGATTTCTTCTCTCTCCCTTTTGGTAAACCTATATAGTGCCCTCTAGCACCAAATAGTATTTATAAAGTTAATATGGGTTGTAGGTTCCTTCAAGTAAGGACTATGAACTGCTTGGAGATAAGGGCTTGAAGTGGGTTGATAATAGGATATCGTGAAGAGAGGCAGATGTGTTAGTAAAGGGGATTGAGGGCTGCTGCACCATAAATGTGAAGGTGAAAAAGAACAGTCACAGTCATATCTGGCCACTTAAATACCGCTCACGATACTCAATTACTTGAGCTGACTAAAGGTTTAGGCATTTCAATAACAAGCATGAGATATTAATGTACATAAGTATAAGACATTAATGAACAGAGAGCAAACGTATAGCATTTCTTTTTTTTCTGGCTAATTGGGTTCTTTTAATGATTTATTTCAATTTGGTTTTAGTTTACATTCTGTGGGTCTTTATTGCACTTGTGAATTCGTCTATTGACCAACAGTTTTACTTCCTCAAAGTCTTATTATATTAAAGAACTTTATTTTGCTTGTCGCACCTTGACAATACAACAGTATTGCCACATGTATTGTCTTTGGCGGCCCCTTGGCGTTCTGCCTTGGCGTGCCAGTTAGGAGGATCAGATTGCATTTGAGGTTCCTCTCCTCTGCTGCTCACTTACGGGTAGTTTCAGGGGAATCGAGGAAGAAAAATGTTGAGACTTGGAGCACTTTGAGACTTGCTGGATATATTAACATGTACTGAGGTTTCAAGGCTAAGTGTTTATGTTTGACTGCATCAAAGGACTTTCTTTCTTGCGGCACCTGAAGTGTGTAGTACAGGAACACCATAAAGTATATCAATTGGAACTGCAGCTTTTTTGTGGCTCGAACCCCCTGACGATTGCTTTTCTGTCTCTATATTTTGATAGCTTTGCAATCATGAGCGGTGGGGGGGAGGGCAACTGGGGAAAGTCTTTGTGCCAGGTATCTGTGCACCCTTTCAATTGTGAAATATGTGAATAGTTTTCCAGTGGGCATCCATGAGGTAACCCAGGATTCTAAGGATAGCTCTGGTGCACAACCTTCTACACCTTCAGGAAAGTCTATGAAACTGAGGTTGCTCCTTTTTGCCCTGTTTTCTGTATCCTCCATCCAGTCTTTTGAGTCAAGGCCATCAGCCATGCTACTGTGGATTTGAGTGTTTGGGGTGTATCCTCCAAGTCCGAGAAATCACCCTCAGCTTCCCCAACCCTGCCTGCCACATTTTGCAGGTCCTAATGAAGTTGGGAGACATCCACACCTACTTCTCCAATCTTGGCCTTTAGCGCCACCCTAGAGGCTTGTATATCTTGTAGGGTAGCGCTTGTTTCAGTAGATTCAGACAGGCATTGATTAGGCCTTAAACATTGAGGGGTCAGGAGACATGATGCCGGGATGGTGAATTTTTCAATTTTAATTTGTTCCTGAGATGCTGGGGGCATTTTGTGCCACAGTGTGCCAAGACCTTGAGAACAACTTTCACTAATTCCTCATCAGGGCATAAGCCTGGTAGCCCCTGAACACAGTTCCTACCTGCCTGAGTGGGCCCCCCACCTTGGGCAAGTGTATGCCACTGTCTGGTCCTTAGTGAGCAAGTCCTAACAACCAGAGCCCGTAGGCCTGCTTGCCTTGAGTTCAGGCAGTATGGGCAACTGGGAAATTAAAGTTCAAATCCTTACATATTGTATGATCTGTAACTGCAGGTCATCATTGCAATTATGAAGGAGGAGGGGGTAGAAAGGTAGAGTATCCTCTACAGTAGCCCCTGGTCTCTTTCCTGGAGGCCTTCTGCAGCTTCTAAAGTCACATCCACTTTGCAGCCCTCAGGCAGGGAAGCAGGCCTTCAATAGACTAGGACCCCAGCAGACCCTTACTGGAAGGTGATCACAGGCTCAATGCATGACCCCGCCAGGAAGGAGACTTGTTACTGACAGCTGGCACTTTCCCTCCGCAAATCACACTGCTGTGCTCTACTCGCACCTGATCACAGGCGGGAGCGGGCAGCTCCAACCACTTGGTCCTGGGGCCACATGGCCTTCAGGGGCAGATCACAGTGCCAGGGGGCAGGTGTGATCTCCCTTCTCATTCCTCATCACCTCCGAGAGTGCATCTGCTGTCCCACTCATTGTGGCTACTATTACAGGGTACCCGGGGCTGCCATCTTTCTTGGTTCTCGAGATGAGGCTGTGGGGCAGACTGCCATCACTGTGGCCCACTCTTTATGTAATTGGCACCACAGGCCATTCAGGGAGATCCACAAGGCCACTGTATTGTGCCCAGGGCTACTGATATCGCGCCAGAAATGAGGGTGGGCATGGTTCTGAAGAGAGTGGTAGGAGCTTATGAGTAAGTGGCGTCATCTTGGCTGTCCAGGCCACAGTTTCTAGTGAATTTTAATGTCTAGAGTCTACCTCCTGTTCTGTTGTCAGGACACACACGCTGCTGAACTAGGGACCTGCCCGTACACCTAAGTTCCATTTTCTGATCTCGCTACAGGCAGCATTAGCAGGCTTTTGCAACAGCTCATGTCATTTATGTATCAAAAAAAGTATAAAGACGTATAGAGATAGTGGAATTTTAAGCAGCCCTGTTCAGTGATTGGCAATCCTGCTATTTTCTAAGTTACACTATGCTTCGATAGCCTGTGTAGGAAATGGCTTCCATTCCTTTAATCCCCTTGAAGTTTTTGCTTTTTGACTACCCAGTTTTGGACTTTTACTGTGAGTGAGTCTCACTGAGTCTCACTCATGGTAAATTCTGCGGAAATGAACTGAAAGTCCTAAACGCCACGCCTGCCTTTCAAGATGCTGGGCAGCTGAGGTAAGAGGCTCTGGGCTGGTTAGACTCGAACCCTTTAGCACTAGAGTATGCACACATGTGAAGTCTGAGTGTGCAAGACTCCCTCTAGCGCTGTATGGCGTTTGTGTACAGTTAGCCTGTCACAGAAGGAACCCTTGAGGGAGTGATGCTGACCTAGTGAAAGCCTTATATTATGAGATGGTATTCATAGTGTACATCTGTAACGATTATGGGTGAAATCTACACCTCAGCACAGTTTTGCAGGTCTCTCCGTGGACCACTTCATGCCACCATGGTTAAATGTTCCAGAATGCTGCGCAGGAGGGTTAGGGAAGAGGTGGAGTGATGCTGTGGCACCCTAGGTTTGGGCAGTGAGGCCTGCTTTCCAAAATAAGGAAGATACAGTTGAGAGCTCTCTGGACCAGAAAGCAATGTCCAGCTGGAAGAAGAAGCCACCTGACTCAGCTACAAGGATGGACCTAAGTACTTTAACTCCAACTGGCACAGAGTGACCAGGAGTGCTCTTGCATATGTTAAATTGATAATATAATGCTTTAGTGACAATGAAAAAAATTATGGTTATTGCAAAGTAGTACTATCCACAATTAATTTAATGGTATTGCATTTGTTTGATATAACATATTTCTGCTTTTAGCAATGTGGCGACACCCTGACAAATCCAGCAGACTTCCCTTATTGATAATGACACTCCCTTATACTGTATCTTGCATAGGTGGTGTATTGTGATTATATGTCTGCTCTTTGCTGTCATATCTCAACTGTCCTTTGTGCAGGCCTATTAGAGTATGATTCTTTCTTATAAGAAAACATACTGACTGGACAATGATTTATTGACTATGTTATAGGGATTCTGCACATATACAGAGCTATGCACAGGATAATAGGACCTCGGAGTATAGTGGTGAACCAACCATGCACCTTAGTACCCACAATCCCAATCCGACTAGCTTTAGCGTCTCATTAGCAGCGATGCTACCAATGATTAGACAACCCAGAACACGGTCTCTCTCTCAGGACTCGCGGGAGCAAGAACACCCTTTCATAACTCACTCATACTTGTCCACAACGAGCGTAATAAGAGACACAGTATAGTTTAAAATGTTTATTTCAACTATCGTGCTCTAAGATACAGTACACGTGCCAGTACTATCAGCTTAATGCATAATGATAAAATAATAAGCATAGTTACAATTCAAATACAATAGAATACAAACGGGGAAAGCATTTCATAAAGCAGTGAAAAGGTGAAAGGCAAAAAGGCAGACAGTAAAAGGCAGACAGTTCTAATATAGCAGGGCACAAGCAGAGTCTTGGTAAACAAAGTCACAGAGTAACGTGTGCAAAAAGGCATCATGGCAGCCAGGCCTAAGCCAACTTAGCAATGTAGACAATGAGGCCACAAACCACACGACACCCTCCCCTGGTCAGTCCATAGGCCAAAACAGAGGACGAAAACAGAGTTCAAATAGATGGAGCAGAATGTAAACATCTATGTAGGAACAGTCCTCAATGAAGGACATTGAATGGACAAAAAGTCAGGATAAAAAAATTTCAGTCAGGGCCAAGAAAAAATCCAGAGATGCAGGACGCCGAAGGCGGAGGCCTAATCCGTCAGAGTGTAAGTTCAAAAAAGCGCTACACCTTCCAAGAGGACATCGTTGGAACCGTCTGAAAAAAGAGACGCCATCCAGTCCAACAACTCAAAACAGCAACCATGTTCCTCGCAAGAGGGAGCAGTGATCAGCATTTCGGGACAACTTGCGTGATACTCAACATAACTTCGTAGTAGGAGAGACTGAGCAGCCGCCCAGACATCCCATTGCGCCAAAATTCCAAGTGCAGCCGCACGCGCCATTAAGGCATCGCCGGAACAGTCTCGTTCATGGGCCTCTAAGGGACCCATCAACTGGCCAAAATCCGGGTCAGACAGAGACGTATTTGAGAGGCAATAATCCAGGGACCAAGAGAAAGGACATCGGATGCAAGACATCACAGGTTGCACGCAAGTGAAATACGCAAAGCGAAAAGAAAGTCTATAGGACACGCTGAGTGTCACCAATGGCAGGAGGCCGAAGCCGATGAGCATGCGTTCACGGAGCATCAGGAGTCGACCGTGGTCGAGGAGGGCCCCAGGAAGTGCAGCCATTGCGCAGCAAACAGACCAAAAGCAATATACCAGCCGCTAAGGCGAGGAGCAAAGGAAAGCCGCCAAAGACGCTGGAAAAAATAGAATGAATAAAAGCCGGTATTACACCAAATATAGTTTGAAAAGAGGTTACAAGACCAGAGCCCACAACTTTAAAAAAGTGCACAAGACCTTCGGTGCGAGATGCATTGAAAACGCGGTGAATCAGCTCACCGAAATGTTGTGGGAGGTTTGTGTTCAAAAGGGCCTGTATCTCACTGTGGGTACTGGCCACCTGGAGGATAAATGTCTCCCGTGCGGATGTGAGCATAACCTCCTGATTCAATAATAGCGCCTTTATTCTGCTCAATTTATTGAAATCCGCCTTCAACGTTGGAATGGAAGGCCAAATGGAACTATCCATGATGTTGTGCGGGGGAGGAAAAAGCACAATCTTGCAGCAGACAACCCTGTGGGAAACAGTTACAATATAGGGTATGCCGGCCAGCATGCCACAGCAGTCCTGATTATTCAGAAGGAGATAGCTACCATTTGCAAGCACAGTGAAAGTAGGAGATATAGCAGGAGCAGGAATGCCCTTTAAAACACAAGCAAGATTCGGAGCCGAAACATTACAAGCCCCGTGCAATTTAATGTTCTTACAAATCAGGGAATGACCCACAGTAGAATCACATGACTCACCCGTGAGAAAAACTTCCTTCCCGTCCCGAAGGCATCGGTACATAAAAGGAAGGGACCAAAGTTCATGCAAGAAGGCACTGCCTAAAGGCTGAAAACGGCCAACAGGATAATGTTTCATGCATGAACTGAACTCAAATAAAGAAAAAGGCAAAGCGATAACCCTGTGTACTAGCCATACTGCGGAATCCAATTCCGCCACAGAGAATGGTAAGGGCTCTATTTTTTCGATATGTAAAAGAGTGTATGTTGCATCCTTCATGGACATGAATTGTTGTTTTTCAGTTAAATTAAACGGCAAGAATAAGGCAGAGGTGTTCAAAAAATGCCAAGGAACCTTACCCATTTTAAGTGTTTGCAAAGTCCATGCAAACTGCATCACTGAACGCAATTGATTCTGACCATGATATAACACAGAAACATCATCTTGTACAATATCAACAACAGAGGAAACAATATTCTCTAATGTGTAAATGCGGGAAGACAGGGTATTAATACTATTGTCAACAACAGCAAGCACTTTTTCTAAATTTGCTTGATCGATTTCCCGAAGACGGAAAGCAGCTTCAATTTGCGAAAGCTTCCAGAGTGCATTGTAAGTTTCATAAATGAATCTCTTAGGTCGAGGGCCACGAGGCCCCAGAACAAAATCGGACAGATCAATGTTGCCTGATAGAAGGGATAAATGCTGTTTTACAGAATCTAATGAAGAGTGCTGCAACCACTGTTTACATAATTTACCAACAGAATATGTTGTAACAGTACGGGAGTCAGAGAACCTCGGATCTGGCCTATCCTGTTTGTAACCAGGAGCTGAGTCATGAAAACGCAGTTGGCAGGCATTTGATGCTGTGGGCCAAGACAACCAAGGTGACTGAACAAGGGAAGAGACATTAAACGAATTGTTTTGAAACAAGGTTTGCAAATTAGCAAGGGAAAAATTGAAATGCACGCTGTCGTTGGGAGTAGAAGACAACAAGGGAATGGATGGTGCATTTAATTGTTTAGCAGTGGCCAAACCCCAACACGTCGTCTGATAGATTGTATTATTTAAAAATAAAATTTGGGCCGGGATTAGGCAAGCATGATGTAAGGCTTCCGTGCCTCGGACCTGCCATGACTTGGTGCCCCAAATAGACTTTAAGTCAATGGTGTCCTGCCAGTGTTCATAACCACCCACTGCTAATGCGTTTAAAAAGGAACCCGAATACAGCAACTTGGTGTGGGTCAACATGATCTTCTGTGCTGACGAAGTGTTCAATTTAAAATAATAGGACCCAGGGTTCGATCTATCAAAGTCTGTAAAGTAAGTGAATTTACTTCTAAGAGTTTGGGAGCTACCTGGCAAGGGTGTGGGACAATGTTCCCACTGGGTGTAATTAAAAGGACTCCGAAGAGTATTTGGCTTATGAAGAAAGTGATTGCCCCAATGCTGGTAACAATATAGGTCAGCATAACTTGCAGAATTTAAATACAGATCTTCAGCATTAAAAGCAGCATAGTATTTCAAATCAGTAAATAACGATTCAACGGCATGCACATCCCAATCATCAGAATGAATATTACTTTTAACAACATCACCCATTGAAACACGGAGGACATTTGGTACATTAATAATGTCGTGTAACCGTTGAAGGCTTAATTTGTTGACAAACGTCACAAGAAAGCACATAAGTACGGGTCTGTTTATATAAACCACGCCACCAGTAACGCTGCTGCAAGATGGAAACCGTCGCAGACACACCAGCATGGGCCGAAGCCAAGCCTTCGTGTGCGGCCACTATCAAGTAAGGTCTGCGGTCCGCGTTGGGAATCAGCCGATCTCCAACGTCTGGAATTCTTACGTAAGGAACCTGTTCGGGACCTAATTGATAAGAGTATTTGGAAGGGAAACCCCGTGGGTAATTAGCACCTTCCTTTGTTGCAGCAATAGCTGCCAAAATATCATTATCTATTTTAGTCATGGATCTTGTAACTGCTGCTACTGAGCACGTGGTTACTGCTGATTTGGCTGCTTCATCTGCCAAACCGTTACCGACAGCGTGTGCGCCCACACGCTGGTGGCCAAGAGTGTGAATCACCTGTGTGAGAGGCAGACGTTGTTTCAGATCTGCCACTCGAACCCAAAGCATTTTATGCTTAATTGTGCTGCCTTTTGCATCTCTATAGTCGTTTATGACCAAAAGAATAGATTGTCATTGAAAGATTGAACACAGTAGTAAGAATCGCACACAATAAGGGTTGTCACGTCTGGATTAGCGAACTCAAGTGCGAGCACCAAAGCGCGCAGCTCGGCCAATCGTGCAGTACTGTCTCCTAGTGCCTGTGTGTGCACTACAGTCGATTTGAACTCACCGTTCACTATGGTACCTGCAACAATAGCACATGCTGCTGAATAAGCATGCTTGGAACCCGTGGCCGGTTGTGCCGAACCATCGGTATAGATAATACATTCGTACTCCTCAAGCGGTAGCAAGGACAGAGGAGGAGGATGAACAAATTCATACTGTAAGAACTCCTGTGTCTGAAGAGAGGAATCAAAGATAAAAGTGACATCCGGAGATGTCAGAGATGTAGCCCATTGTATCCAACGGGGGTGCAAAGCCTTAGAGTTCGGGACACTTGCTTTCGTCACTGCCTCAAGGGCAGGATATGGTGTTACCACCAAAATGCGTTTTCCCTGTGCCAGTGCGCGTTCCTTTAGAATCGCCATTTGCGCTGCAGTCAAAACTTTCTCCACAGAGGAAAAGCGCATTTCTGCGGAAGTGTAAAGATGTGACTTGTATGCAATCGGTACTGTATCACCTTCATTAAAGGTTAAGTACTGAAACCCACTGCCCTTGGAACGATTCTAATCACCAGGTTTGTGTGGTTGTCACAAGTCAACAAGAATTTAGATTCAAGTAGATCTGACTGCAAAGACTGCAGTATAGAGGAATGCTCGGGAAGCCAGCATGACTTCGAAAAGTTAGGTTGTATCAAGGCATAAAGAGGCTCGATACGCTGGGCATATTCGGGAATGTAAGTACGCCCGAAGTTCAGAAAACCCAGTAAAGACTGGAGCTTCTTCAGAGTGGTTGGAGGGCACAAAAGTGCACACTTCTCCAAGAAATGGGGTGCTAAGCCCTTACCTTCATTGTTGAGCTCATAGCCCAAAAACAAAATGGTAAATTCAGCAATGTGAGATTTGGCAAAATTAAATTTGTATCCTAAGACCACAAATTCAAGAATAATGCAATCCACTCGGGAAAGATGCGGCCATAATTCGTCGTCCGTCAGATAGATATCGTCGACGTACGAACATGCATCTGGGTCTATGCTGTCCAATAAAGAGACAACACGGGCGGCGAATACACCCGGGCTGTTCTTGTAGCCCATGGGTAAACACCGGAATTTGAATTGTTTACCACCGGAAGTGAAAGCGCTCCATTGGCTGCACTCCGGGGACAAGTTGTGCGTGTAAAATCCATTGGATAGGTCAAGTGTCGTTTTATATTTTTTACGAACAAGACTGTCTACAAGCGCAGAACTGTGGGTATTTTGCACCGCAAAGGTCCGACAATGAGAGTTCAAATGTCGGTAATCCAAAACTAGGCGGTACGATCCATCGGGTTTAGAAACCGCGAAAAGGGGATTATTCATTGGTGATACGCATGTTTCAATTACTCCCTGATATTCTAACTGAGTCAGAATGTCGGAAACGGGACCTTTAGCTTCCCGCTTGATGGGATATTGGGGTTGTGGCTGAGGCAGAGACCGCAAGGGAATATCATGGGGGGGAGAGTCTTCATCCCAGCCCACGTGATTACGGTATAACGCCGGAGCCAGGGCCCCAGCCCATTCAGCTGCGAGAGCCTCCGCTTTGTCCTTGGGGACATGACGAGAAAAGCTCGGAAGGATTACCTCCTCCCCTCCACGTGCAGCAAGTACGAATGGGGGCGGCCAATCCGCCTCTGCCAACAAAATATCGTAAGAAGAGGTCAGATTCTCCCAAAAAATCCCTTTAATAACACGCTGTATGTCACCTTCAATTTGAAGGACTACATTATATAGCCTGTCAGGGGGTGCCACTCTGGTGTCAGCTGTCTCGACAGTAATGAATGTGTCAGTTGCTGTCGCCTCCACATGAGGACGTAGTGCCTCCCGCACTATGGTAACTTCCGCGGCGCTGTCTAGGAGCCGTCACTGCCCACGTCCAATTCAGGAGTCTCGTTCTCACCGTCTGTGGCATACCTCGCTGTTAAAGCTGCAACTTTCTTCTTCTGAAACTGTGGGCGAGAACGTGGGAATTCTTCTGGTTTCCCTCGGACTTGTTGTCGAGGTTGGTCTTGTCCCTGTGGAGCCTCTCGACCCCTGCCTCTATCCTGGCGTTCTCCTCCACCTGTCTGGGAGGTCGACGGTGCCTGTGAAGAACGAGGAGAACGCGGATCAGGGACTTGAAATCTCTCTGGAGATTTAATTCTCGCTCTATCGCGCAAATCATAAGTGCGTTCAGAAGATATGGAAACCGGGGATGCGCCAAGCGACCCTGGTTTTTTCTGTTGCTTACCCTGTTTCTTCAACCTCCAGTTCTTTTTAGTAAAGAACGGTTTCTCATCTTTCTCAGATTGAGTTTTTTGTTGTGTCTGTGATTGAGTTTGCGTTTTAGCAAAAGGCTTAACTCCCAAACTATTGCGGCCAATGGTTTTATATGCCTGTGCAATCATTTTCGGTAATTCGCGTGGTTTGTCCGGTTCTGGGACTAAAGCCAAAGCATTAGCTACTTGAAAGTTAACTGCATCGCCCTTGACATTCGCAAGGATTAAATCAGCCTCTACATCGAACACTCCCACCAGTCTCATCCCTAATTCCACAGCCGCTTCAGGGCCATGCTCATCCTGCACTCGTTTAATTACAGAGGGGAGAACTGTCATGGAAGGAGTGCCGAAACACTTCGCATACACTGCTGCGAATACCTTACCCCAGTTGTTGCATTCTGCCAACTCGGGAATTAAATCTTTTGGCAAACTAATCGTCAAAATCCTGTGTTTTTCCACAGGAGAAGTATTTGGAAAAACTGCCTCCAGCTGGTCAAATTTTTCTGCAAGCCAATAAGGCAAATCATCCTTATTTTGTGGGTGCTTGCCCATCACCGAATTAACCATGACGGGACTTATGGTTACACCGCCCGGCCCAGCTGGATGCACCGCAACTCCAGGAGGGGTTCCCTGGATGTTGCCTGTAACATACTGTACCAAGGCTCTGTGCACACGTATCAAAGACGTATGCAATTCACGCAGTTCAGCAACCGCAAGCGTCAGAAAACGCGGATGTGGGGTATACCCGGCCAACACTGGCCAAGTGGCCCCATCTATTGATAGGCGGCCTAAACGAACCGGGGTGACCGGATGTGGGAGGGCACCATTAAACCAAATACGGTGTTGCCATGCCGTAAGTGGTACTTCAAGAGCCTGATAAGGCCGATAAACATTGGGTACGGCAGTGTGAGCGTACTCATGAAACACATTGTCCGTTCCATCCACCGCCGGAAAAGTGACCCAAGAGTAAAACACCTCAAAGTGGTGAGCCGGGTCAGCCTGCACCACAAAGATTAGTGCGGCACCCGCGTCTGGCACTCCATAAGCCAGTAAATGAGCCCGGAGCGCAGCGCGGCTATGTGCTGGTATATTTACATCCGCCATTAAGGCCAGAAATGTTCAACAACCGAATATGAGGCAGCACAATATAGGGTTTACTTAAACACCTTTTAACAACTTCAAGCTTGAAAGAACCTATAAAAACGTCAATATAGGAGGTATCACCCTCACACACGTTTCCGGAAGCGTATGCGAAGGGTGTTGTGGACAAGCACAAGTACTACTCAAGCGTCTCGCAGATAAGCAGCCCACTACATTGGTGGCGCCATGTTGTAGGGATTCTGCACATATACAGAGCTATGCACAGGATAATAGGACCTCGGAGTATAGTGGTGAACCAACCATGCACCTTAGTACCCACAATCCCAATCCGACTAGCTTTAGCGTCTCATTAGCAGCGATGCTATCAATGATTAGACAACCCAGAACACGGTCTCTCTCTCAGGGAGCAAGAACACCCTTTCATAACTCACTCATACTTGTCCACAACGAGCATAATAAGAGACACAGTATAGTTTAAAATGTTTATTTCAACTATCATGCTCTAAGATACAGTACACATGCCAGTACTATCAGCATAATGCATAATGATAAAATAATAAGCATAGTTACAATTCAAATACAATGGAATACAAACGGGGAAAGCATTTCATAAAGCAGTGGATATAGGGCTAAATGACCTTACCACCCTCCCCGTGCTATTAACTAGTTTATTATAAAAATAGAAGACCTCTGGGCGTTGTCAGGCGGACCCTCATACCTCAATATCTAGATGCAAGGTTTACATCATCAGACAAGCACAGTTCTTCTCTCTGGAAAGGTTTTTCTCTGAGTGCCACAAACAGCGAAATCACAATATTAAAAGCACACAAATTTCTCCAGTGCAGCTGTACTTCGTGTTATGTCTAAGTGCGAGGGGCTGACCAGATCAGCAAGAACAAGGGACGTTGTTTTTCGACCTTGTACATGATGTGCAGACAAAACCCAAATGGAACAGGAGAAAAGGTGAAAGGCAAAAAGGCAGACAGTAAAAGGCAGACAGTTCTAATATAGCAGGGCACAAGCAGAGTCTTGATAAACAAAGTCACAGAGTAACGTGTGCAAAAAGGCATCATGGCAGCCAGGCCTAAGCCAACTTAGCAATGTAGACAATGAGGCCACAAACCACACGACAACTATTGTTACATAACAGCAAGCTGTGGTACTAACCCACACCACCTCCCCTGTGTAGGCCTTGGACTGCTCCGCTTCACCACCCTGAGAGAGTCAACTGTACATTAGGGTGATACAACAAATGAAAAACTGAGCAGTTGACCAGCGCTCACCACACCGCCCCCTTGTCCTAAGAAATAAGTACAAATGTTGTACACTTTGTATCTGTTTGCACACACTGTAAGCACCTGCTGCCCCAAGGTGCGACCCTATGGTCAAACCGTGATACTAATAGAAATAGCGGTGCGCCACATCCAATTTTCTCAAGAGGAAAAAGTCCCAATTTATATTTCAAATGTGTTCCAGTCCTCTCCTGCATCTCAGATGGAAAATGAACTACGCTTGCGTTTTTCAGTCCTACACTGATCTGTAAGGCTCCATGGAGAGTGACATAGATGGTGCCATAAAGGTGGCAACTAGCTAGCCCAGGCACATGGAGTTTCTGAATGTCTTCCAGAGGTCAAAGTGGGCGGTATCTGAGGGGCACGACATGCTTATACATTTTTAAACAGTTCCCTTACTTTATGTTAAAAGACAACTATCCCAGGACGGTTAATGTTGACATTTGAGATACCTCAGCTGAAGTGGACGGGGAGAGTCTACTGTGTTGTGAAGCAAGGGAAGGACAGACATCTGAAAAAGAAACACGCCTTCTTGCCAGAGTGTCTGCTGCCTGAAAAAAATATCAATGTGCGCATTTGATTAATCGGCAAATGTAAAGTCTGCTTGAAAGCCGGTATTAGCTTCAGTTGATGGAGTCACTTGAAGAGTATTCTTTTTGAGAGGTATTCTAATGTGACCTCAAGAACTGTGGAGAGCCTGCTTTTAATGGACAGTTATAAAAAGTGTTTGCACAAGGTACAATCTGCATGCTACTCAGATTTCCATTATGGAAGCACTTTTCAATCTTCAATTTTTTTGTGCACCTTTTGGAAGTCTATGTTATACTGCATGTGAAGCAAGCTTAAAATAATGACGTGCATATTCGCAGTGCTGGGATCTCGTAAAGCCAAAACACACAGAAGTCACTATTCCCCCCAGCACCAAGCAGAATAAAATTCTGTGCCTCTCTGGTTACACACACAGACAGCAGAGATCACAATGACCAATAGAAGTTTCACAACATAAAATAATGCATTTCTCCCTGGCTAGTTTATCTTGCATATATGTTTCATTTAAGGTGTGTGTTATTTTGCATACAGTTACTTGAAGGTGAAAAACCAGGACTGGTGCTAGGTATGGGCATTGTGGGCAGCTGCCCAGGGCCCTGCAATGAGCCCACCAACATGGGGTCCGTACCAGTACGTCACAACCAGGCCACGGCACACCCGTCCTCTTGTGCCCTCTGCTCATCTAATTGAGATAAAGATGTTTTGTTGCAATTGTACTCACGGAAGGTAGGCCCTCCTCCTCAGGTCCACAATGCTATTGTGCAGAGAGGCTAGACCTAGGGGAGGGGGCTCCTCCTATAGTCCCAGTTGAAGGAGACACATTCTGCAGGTCCTGCCCTGCAGCCCATACCAAGACAACGCAGGACACCCACTGTCCCGCGGTTTAGTGCCCCAGAAGTCTTAACCCTTTCAGCCTACAAGCAAACCTCACACCTTCTGCCGTTTATGAGCTGTAAAAGAGGTCCCTGTAGGTGGCTGAGAGGGAGGGGCTGCAGCCCAGGGGGCGTCTATATTAAGCAGCTTCTGGAGCAGGGTCTCCCTTTCTGCCCGGGGCCCCAAAACTCCTAGAACCTCTCCTGTGTAAGACCAACAACATAGTTACAAAATATTTTGTACTTTTTAGCCACATCTTTGACCCTGTCCTCAAGTTCACTGACCCCGCCTTACTGGACTCAGGATCACAATTCCCATACTTTTTTTTAATGCGCTTCCACCGTTGAGATCACGGGGCGCAGAAGTAGTAATACGTTTAGTTGCAATATGGCTTCCATTGACCAGAGGTGTTTTAAGGCATGGGCAAAGTGGGTTCTGGCCCAGGGCCCCAACCTTCCAGGGGGCCCCCTGATGGAGCCAGCTTTGTTCTGCAGAGAGTCTTGCCCTGATGACCTTGATTAATTCTTAAATGGATTGTTTTAAATACCGTTTTCTTTAAGTTATTTTTAATGTGTGTGATGTTTGAGAGCCTATAACGGACATTTTGCAGAGAAATGCTGTTTATGTTTCATGCAATATCCATAAAATGTTTCTTTTAGATAGGACCTCACATATGAGAAATTGGTGGTCACAGAGATTATTTACAGTAATATTAATGAGCTGCCGCTGTGTCACAATATTGAAAACACATATCACTATCCCTGAATACTAGATGTGAATACATTTAGAATTTGGATGAGTGTGCCTGTGCACTCAGTGACCTGGCCAGAGAGGACATGAAAGAGCTGAAATTAGATCATAAATTCTAAACTGGTCCAAACAGGGGCCCCCAAAATACGTTTGGCCCAGGGTCCCCAAAATCCTTAAGTTATCTCTGCCATTGACATGAACGTACTGCTCTCTCCTCTCCTGCCCACGGAGTTTCAGTAGGTCTCCGCACCATGGACGGCTCCTCCACTAGGGCGGAGGAGCGTTGCCCCACTGCTTTCTCGCAGTACGAGAAGCAGAAACATAAAATGGTAATAATTTTACGTTATTACCATTTTATGTTTGGTTGTGGGTGGACAGGCAGGCGGGTGAGCGGGGCTGCTCTGCGAGCAGGCAGGGCTGGGGAGGAGTAGTGTGCCCACTCCTGAGGGTGCAATGACTGTTTTGTCGGCCCTCTGGGGCCGCCCAAACCAGTCATGCGCACTCTGATCTTCTCCATGCAGGCTGCAATGCAGCCTACATGGAGAAAATGGCCTCCCCGTAAGCCCCTGGCTGGGCGGCGTCCCCACCAATCACAACTCTGTTTGCAGTGTTGTGATTGGCTTAGGGGAGGGTCTGGAGGGAGCCTGGCTGCCTGGTTCCCGTTCCTGCCGGAGGCAGGAGACCAGGAGCAGGAGCCGAAGCCGAGAAGATGCGGGATCCGGCCGGCGGAATGGTAAGTTTATTTATTTATTCTGTTAAATTAAACCCCCCTTCCCCACGCGACCCCCCCACCAGCACACAGGCCCACAGAAGTCATGAGGAGCAGCAGAGGAGGCATTAATTCTCCTTTGTCATGTGCTACTCAGCCCTTATGCATGTCGTGTGCTGCCATTATGGCTTTAGGTCAGACCTGTATGAAGATCCTTGCTGTCTTGTCTAAATCTCATTCAATTATGTTTGCCTGTGAAAATACGTCAGCTGCTTTCAGCTAACCCAGTGGTTAACAACAGTGCCTTCCAGAAACTGTGAAATGAAGATGGTTTCCAAGATGAGCGCCGGACACTGTATAGCACAACAAAGCAGACATGAACCATCAGCCCTTCGACCCGGACTGTTGCCAGGAAGAAAGTGACATAGGAGTGCCAACTGCCTCTCTGTGTGAAACAGGCCACCAGCTTTAGGCGGGCTGATTCCTCGAACTGAACAATGAGGCTGTTACACACTGCCTGCAGCACGTACACGCCCTTTACAGTATCAGTCACAATACAGAAAGCACAGTCATCCTCAAACTAACAGTTAAACACTACTCACAGCACACCAATGTCCCTACAGTAGCAGTCACAGACTAACAGAATCACTCCCACACCCTTCACAAAAACTGGCAAGGATTTGTGTGCAAACCTGAGCTGGCGTGCTATGCCCTGATGACGTAAAATGACATAAGAACCTTATTCCTTGACCCTGCCCATCAATCCCAAAATGTAATGTTCGAGCATCATTCCCTTCAGATTAAAGCACACATGGTAAATAATTTGCAGATAGGCAAACTCTATAATTGTGGGCTCAAGTCATGAAGACTTTCAGTCAGTCCTTGTTGTAGATAACAACATTAATCAAGCCAGTAATCCCATATGTGCATCCGGGCCAGAGGGAGTGCAAGCCATGCAAGCTTATTGCTGCTGAATGGAAAACTAGGACTAGCAACAGAAAGTCACCCTCGTGACATGGGGTCAGTGGTCAACTCTGGAGTACCTTTGGGTTACTGTTATACATTTTCTTTTCAGAGGTTTACATCAAAGCTGGGCTTCAAGTAGCAATCTTGGAAAAATGTGAGTATGTGAACTATTTTCTTTCACAGGTGTGGGACGGTCACACATTCTAGTTATTTTAAACATGTAGGACAAATACTATCGAAGCCAATGGGTTTGCCTTTTGTGTAGAGTTTGTACACAGAGATAAACAAACCAGATTCATGTATTAACACTTGCATGAACGTATGCAGAGCAACATACCTAAAGATACCCATGTGCACAGGCTAGCAGACATACAAACACCCATACACACAGTCCACCAGATTTGCAGTCACCCAGAGCTTTAAGTAAGCCGGGTCCTTCCAGGTCTCAGAATTGGGTGTAATTTAAAACAGACATTGAAACGGGTCCTGTTTTCATGTCCTTGACTTTTCAAGCAAAAAAACTGACCTATTTCTGAACAATGATTGTGAAAAAAACGTAAAGTAAATCTATTTCGTTCCTGCTTATATTTCACATGCCTTACTTAATCTTGCAGTCACTATGAGTGTTTGCTTTTTTCTAGGATGTTGTGTTACTTTCTTTTTCCTGTAAGCATATTACTCTTGCCTAGTGCATAATTGGAATTGAGTCACATCCCTGTGTTTATAACGGGGCACAATTGAGTTGCGGCTGAAGGCAGTGCAAGTTTCTCTCAGTGCCTGTCAGGGGCAAAAAGGTGTTTAGAATATGTCGTTATCCAATCCTTGGCCTCTCTGCAAAGTGCACAGAGCAATGTTCAAGCATACCAGTTGCAGTTGTGATTCTATTCAAATGTGTGGGTCGGGTGGCACTCTGCGCGAATTTTAGTGTACATGTTTAAGCCACATCCTTAACTATACAGGCACCACCCCTTTCACTGACTCCCCAGTTTTTTCATCCCACTTAAAGTCCTGCAGTCACACACACACACAGCCCAACCCACATATGGGCACCTAATAACATAGACCATCTCTTGCACCCCACATCGAAGACACCACAGCCATGGGTGAGTAAAGAACTTGTTTATTGGTTCAGTTTCCTTACATCTTAAGCGTAGCTATCCCCCAGTCAGTCAGACTCCAACTGACATCCTTGGAACGCTAGCTCAGTAACTAGAACTCAGAACACAACTGTATTCCTAGTTTTATATAATTTTCAACAAAGGTGGTGGAATGCACACCATTCTCTTCACAATTAATCCACTTTTATCCACATAAGTCCTCAAAGAATGCGTGCTCACTGGGTACGTGCCTTGCCCTATTCGCACGCTGTAACAAATCCACGCTGTGTGGGGCAACATTTTACCCCAACCCAGTCGCACAGCAAATTGTGTGATCACAACGATCTGTCATATCAACCATATTTACTCAATGTTACTCCAATTTTTGTCCAAATTTTCATCATTCTTCAAGTTTTATCCACATGTAGAGTGTCATGCCATTTCACAAGCTTCAAGTGTTTAAGATGTGCCCATCCGGACCTCGTTCAAAAACACGATGGAAATGCATGATAGGTTCAAAGCAGTGTTCTTTTATTTAAACCCAATACATTTCGGGCTCCTCAAGCCCTTCTTCAGGGGTAACTGTAAATGAACAATCAAACATTCACTATTACTCCATTTTATTACGTTTTACATAGTTAATAATCAATACTATTCATCTAATTTAGTTTAAAACCAAATGCCTAATGCAAATCATATCAAACACGAGCTTAGTGCTGTTATACTTTCATGCAGTTCATTCATTTGTATTATCTTTCTTAATCTAACCTGTTGCATTCTACTAGTTGCTAAATCTCTAATTTCACTCTCCCTCCTCCCTGTGGTCTCCCCAAATCACCCCCCTCTTGCATCCATACTTTCAAAAATCTTCCCGCATCCTCACTCTAAACCACAACTCTATTGTGATAACACCCAATCAATCCATACAAAATTCTCCCCATGCTCACATGCTAACTGCTCCGACACATTCCTGCTCGCGCGCCATTCACCTCTAGTCATCAAAACACCCCAATTCAACATTCTCGTCATATCGTACTTATGACATAGTCATACAATTGCCTGCAAGCATATAACACAGTCACACAGGTGAACACACAAACAATACGCATACAAATATAGTTTCCAAATGTTTACTTTTAAATTTAAGTATCTGAGGATAAATGTAGAAATTCAGTTTCTGTGCTGAATTGAAAGCAGAATTTCGGATTGGAAATTGACTAAGCCCTCTTATGTGTCACTGAATAAGTCAGAGACATTTGCAGTTAAAGTCGACTTGAGTGGGGTTCCTTTGAAATGATTAAATTAATGTGGTATATTTGACACAAGTGGACCAAAGCAGACAGCACTATGCCTTCTGCAGTGTCAGCACCGGCTGTCCCAGTTCTGGCAACATTATACATGATGCAGTGTCACTATAGATTATGCCAGGGCATGTCTTTCTCAGCCACACCGGAAGCACCACCAGCAGAGACTGGACCAGTCTACACTAACTAGCCTATGTCTGCTGGACAGATAGTGCTGACTGTGTCAGTGCATGCAGGACTGGACCTGATAAAGTGCCATTACACACTGCGCCAGAGCACAAACAAAGATTGGCCTTGCCTTATTTTTTTGGACAAAAGGTGTCAAAGAACAGTACTCTACTGCATTGAGCATTCCACTCTCTGAGGCTGCAAGACCAGAAAAGTTATTGAACTGATACTTGTGATTGTTTAAATATATTGTGGACATTCTTGAAAAACCGAGACCTATTGGCTTTGCCAGTGATTTTATGGCAAGGCACAGAGGCCAATATTATGCACTATCTCCTTTATTGCTGCTTTATTGCCCTCACACACAGCAGCAACAAAGAGCGCATAATTAGAATAGTACAACTTTAAACATTCTAGAACTCTTTAGAACATGCATAGAACCACAGAACCTGCAGCCATCTTCCTTCTTTTGTTGCTGCTCATACACAGATAAGTACACCTTGCAATTACCTAACAAGGTATAGGAGAATAAAGGTGTTGGTTGTTGAAAAAGAAGAAGTGTATGGTTATTATGTGGAAGTAGAAGTAAGTAGGATAAACCTTAAGAATTGCGTTTTCTGAATGCGTGATGGGCAGTAAGGAGATGGGCAGTGAGTTGCTGTTTAAAGGCTCAGAATACGTGAAGGATGGTGAGGAGCAATAGGGCAGACCAGTGCTATGGTTTTAGTCTGAAATTGATAGTTTAGGGTTTTTGTTTAAAGCACAAGATTGGTTAAGGAATTCATAGGACGCGCGGTGGCAAAATATGGAGAAATGTATTGGTTTGTTGTTGTTAGTGCAACCCGTTTCATGTATTACATTTTATGAGCTGGAGACACGTTACGTGTTCAGGATTTATATTTTTTAAGCTCATTTAATAAGGATGAAGGTAGCGGCACATTCGGCGGTGGTGCTTAAGAATTGAAAGGCTTACCGGTAGTTGGCAGCGCAAGAAGGCTGCGCGTGGGGAGCCGGTGCGCACTGCAGGAGCTTCTGCGGCTCACCCGTAGTGAAGGGAAGGAAGTTTGTCAGAACAGGGCCGCTGTACTTGTGTGCGTGTGGCAGCAATTTGTACAGATTGGGAAGATTTGTATTAATCTTCATTGTGCTACAGGCAACCATATTTTGGGAAGTAACGATCGCGGACTGAGGCGATCGTCATTCTGAAGAGAAAAGCTTGCGATTAGCTGTGAGGAGTAGGAGTTGAGAGGATATTAGCTGTGAAGTATTTTGTTTTGGAGGTATTGATGAATCGGAGGAATTAAATATGGAAATGCTTGGGGAAAATGTTTTGGAAGGAAAGGTCAATGAATTCATGGAGTGGATGTTTGGAGAATTAGCAGAGAAGATGGATCAGAAGATTGATATTTGCGTAGAGAGGCATATTAGAGAGAAAGGTGTTCAGAAGAATGTAGAGGATGAGAGATACTGGTCTACAGAGGAGATTGAGCCAGCCGCAAGTGACGGCTGGTGTGATTTGAACGTGGTGGGATGTAAATGTTCTGGCTGAGTACCTGGTGGTGAGCGAGCGCAGCAAGAGAGCCCGACTTTCCTAAGGGAGTTTCAGGGGGGTTCTCCCCACAATAACATTTTGAAAAAAGAGTGGGCAAATGGTGCATTCTCATGCAAATTTGAGAAAGCAGGAAGATTAATAAACAAATGTAGAAGTTTGGTTATGACAACAATAAAGAGTACAGGAAGCTTAAAAAAGTAGATGAGGTATAAATGGCCTGGTATCTGTTGCAGGAAAGTTAAGATGTCTATCCATTATACTGATTGGATTTAGTCTTCCTTTAAGATTTTGCTCACAACTGCAAACTGCTGCAATACTAGACCTGCAAGAGGTGCATCTCATGGGTCTCTGCTCTAGTGGTCTGGGGTTCACGCCACTTTGCCTGCAAATGCAGTAACTCCTGAATCTTTACCCTCAAACACTTGTTTGCCCAGGATTACTGTGTTTCATCTTTTGTCCCCTAGCAAGGTGGGTCACCAAAACTGCCCTCCTGAAAGTAGAGCTTGCATAGGTAATGTTTAGCCATTTGTAATGGCAGTGCTGACTGAGTCTCAATTACATCTTGCTTCATGTTTGTGACAGTTTTTTCCCAGCCTCTAGGATTTGTTCATGCTGCCCTCATCACTTTAATGATTGATCAGGCTTAATGCTAAAGTGTTTTTTTCCCTATTCTCTGAAGATGCATACATTTGTCTAACTTTTCGCTAACCACTTTAGTGTGAAAGAAAAAGAACATCCGTAATGGACCTATGTCTCCTTAGCCATCCTCGGCCTAGACATCTGAATTCTGATTTGGTCAGTTACTCATTAGCCAATAGGAAAAATAAAATAATCGCATCTGAGGAGGACGTTTAATAATTGCTCTACCGCTTTCCAGGTCGAGCTGGCAGGCTGATTTCATGATAAACTGTCTGCAATCACAAATAATCCAGTCCTGACCCTTTCACACCACCCCGAACAGTTGTACAGGCAATTGTCTCTGTGCATTATTCCGTGGCCACAGAATGGACAAACTGCCTGGTAGAGTTGTCAGTTATACAAAGGGTTATTATGTAACCGACCATTAAAAATGCACAAGGTGGCAAGCCAGTTTGTCTTGCTTTGTTAACGGGGCTCGTTGGCTGTCTGGCACAGTTCTCTATGCGCTTAGCTGCTGCCAATTTTAACAATTGGACGGTCTTTGTGCACCTCCGTGAAAGTCACGCTTTATACTTTTAAATGCTGCCTATAGCGATAAATTAGGAATAGATGACGCAAAGTGTAAAAAGCACACTTTTAATTACAGAAACAGTCAATCAAATACAGCTACAGTGCTGTTAGAGCTAAAGTACCAGATGAGTCTATGTGACAAAGAACACAGGGGCATATTATCAAGGGCTGGCGATAGAATTATCACCGCTTTAGCGTCTGTTTTCGGGCGAAAAGCGGCGATAATTTTATCGCATTATTAACAAGGACACGCTAGCGCGTGTTTCCTTGATTTAGCTCCCATTTTTGTCACGACTCGCATCGCATCGATAATGAGATGCAAAGTAGGCGTGGCTGTCAAAACAACACAGGAAAATATCGCTAAGGCAGCTTCGCGATATTAACAACGAGGCGTAGCGATAATCATAATCGCGCTAACCCTGCCTTAATGCAGTAATTTAACGTCTGCTAAATTCCTGACTAAGGCATACCTAACATGGGAGGTGGATTATGGGGTTAAGGCCACAGGGCCTTATCACCAAGCTTATCGCCGTTTTAAAAGGGACATCGCTGGTTTTTCAGCGATGTTTGGCCATTTTCCCGCTATCGCTGGAATATTTATCGCCATAGCGCTAAGCGTTGATAATACAGCGCTAGCTTGGCGATATATTCCAGCGATAGCCGGCGATAATAAAAAGCGCGCTAAGCGCGCTCAGTGATAATTATCGCCTCTTCTTGCTAATATGCCCCACAGTGGTACATCCTGAGATTTTTTTCCTCAAATGTTTATTTTTCAAATGGATTAATTCTAATGATTCAACTAAACCATAAAAAGACTACAAATCCCAGAATGCATCAGGGTGCTAAACACAAACCAATCAATGACTGAGGTGTAAAGTCCTTGTCCAGACAGGTTTACTTTCTGAAGTTTCGGCTCCCAACCCATTTTTTGCACGTCTATAGCAAACAGGAGGTTTTGGAGGGGTGAAGGTGGGAAGAAGTGGGAAGTCAACATGCCACCTGGATGTCATTTCAGTGAATAAATGCTTTTGCTTGTTCTCATACTCATTCGCTCTCTTTCTCTCCCCTTCCTATTATTTGCCTTTCCACTCACTCACCCACAGCACACCATAGCACTCCAGCTGTCCATATTTACAGTCACGCAGCGCAATTAATCCACAGACGAGCAAAGGCCACTGAAAAGTCACAGTAGAAGTCTTTCAAGGTGAAAGTTCCCTCTCCTGGCAATCTGTTGAGTGCAGAACTGAGCGAACTGCCCTCAAGATGCACACAGAGAGAAAATGAGAACTCTGCGATTGTCAGATCTCCGAGGGTGCCAGCGTGAGCCAGCTGCTGAAATATTTACACTGTTGTGAGGAATACTTGATGGAGTGTAAAATATTTGCCTGAGGGCCTGACCCAAACAGTGCTAATTTCACAGACTGGATAACTGACGACTAATTAGTTGAGCAAGGGTGCCATCAGAGGACAGAGAATGTGCGTGTTCTGATGACTTTCAGGTGCAATTTATATGCTCTTCAGAGAGAAAAAAACCGGTGTTTCTGCATTATTAGAATTCCGAATTACAGCTATTAGATCCTTCGAGATGGATAGCTACTGGAAAGCCTTGCTGTGCTGTAAACAAGGCCTTCGCACTCGCCTTCCAGCTTAGCCAGCAGTTCTGTGGCCTGCAGGCTACACCATTAAACTGGACATAACCCATGCTGTTAATGTTATGTTAATGTTATGCCATTTTATATAGCGCACAGCTGCCCCGGCAAAGGGGCGTCCCAGCGCTGATAGCAGAAAACTGCAGAACTATAGACAACAAAAGCAGCCTACAATGAAGGGAAGAGGTGAGTCTTGATTGCCTTACGGAATGCCAGGTAGTTTTTCAGGCTGCGAATGCCGATGGGGAGCGCGTTCCAGAGTTTGGCTGCCAATACATAGAAGGAACGTCCACCAGCACGAATCCTCCTTGCCCGCGGAACAACCACCATATGCTGCCCCATTGACCGGAGTTGACGGGAGGGAGTATAGAGTGTAAGCAGGTTGGCCAAGATGCCTGGAGAGGAGAGATTTAGAATTTTGAAAGACATACAGATGACCTTAAACTCTATACGTTTGACCACAGGCAGCCAATGTAACCAAAGAACTGCACTAGTGGTAGGGCATGTCCTGGGCAGACCCAATAAAGTTCTCGCTGCAGCGTTTTGGACCCTTTGCAGTCTTACAATTTCTGCCTTGTTGGATCCCAAATAGAGCGAATTGGCATAATCCAGTCTAGACAGTATGGAAGCCTGTACAATAACCTGCCTAATAGATGGGTCGAAAAACCCTAGCAACGGTTTGAGCCCCCGTAGGATGCCAAAGCATGTTCCTGCTACTTTCTTTGTTTGCGTCTGAAAGCTAAGGGCAGAGTCCACCCACACACCCAGATTTTTCACCACCTGTTTGGGGACGGGTGCACAGCCCAAGGTGGCAGGCCACCAGCGCTCGCTCCACAGCTCAGAGTCTCTCCCAACCAGCAGTACCTCGGACTTGTTGGCATTAAGCTGGAGACAGTTGGCAGTCATCCACTCAGAGTTGGCCTCAAGATCTCTCCGAAACTTGCATGCATCCTGCACGGAGTCATCCAAGAGTGCCACTACCAACTGTGTGTCGTCCGCATATGACACTGCTGTGAGCCCTCTGCTCTTAGCCACCACTGCTAACGGTTGAACATATAGGTTAAACAGTGTTGGGCTCAAGGCTGAGCCCTGCGGTACCCCATATTTGATGGTATGGATCTTGGAGGCAAAAGGGGGGACTGCAACCTGGAAGGTCCTTTCCACTTAAAAAAGAGGCAAACCACTCCAGGGCGGAATCCACGATACCCACCTCCTCCAACCTCTGCAGCAGGATCTGGTGGGAGACCGTGTTAAACACGGCACTGAGATCTAACAAAATCAGTGCCGATGTGCGACCCTCGTCTAGAGCCCCCCTCAAATGCTCAGTCACAGCTAGGAGAGCTGACTCCATACTGTGACCCGGCCGAAAACCATTCTGAGAGGGGTCCAATATGTTGTTCTCCTCCAGATAACCTGTCAGCATGGAGTTGATGTAAGCCTCCAGGATCTTGGAGACCCAGGGCAGGAGAGAGATGGGTCGAAAATTCTCTGGTTTTGCAGTATCAAGGTTGGGCTTTTTTAACAAAGGAACCACCCTAGCTTGCTTGCAAGATCTAGGGACAACAGATGTAGACAAGGACAGATTAATCATCTGGCTCAAGGATGGTAAAAGCACGTGCAGAGATTTCAGAAATTGGTCCGGCTTAAGGGGGTCAACAGGAGAGCCCGATTTAATCTTACGACAGAGCACGGCAAGCTCCTATTGAGAGATTGGCGGAAAGGCAGCCAAAGTATGCAGGCAAGAGGGTCTAGACACAGGACCAGGACATGCTGCGTATTGAGGGAAAGATTTATATATTGTTTCCACCTTCTCCACAAAGGAGGAGGCAAGGGCCTCACATTGCGCATCAGATGCTACTGAACGTGTTGTAGCATCTGCCAAAGTTTTAAGGTCTTTTACTATTGAAAAAATACTTTTGGAGGGGTTGCTACTATTCCTGATCTGGTCCGAATAATATGCTGCCCGCTCGGACTGGATCGCCCAATGGTATTTCTTAATGGCCACCTGGTAACATCCCTTTAAACTAGGGTCATAATCTCTTCTCCATGCACGTTCCAGCTTTTTACAACCTTTACGCAGGGAGGCTAACCTATCATTGTACCACGCACTTGATTTAGTGCTTCGACATTTAGACCACCTTGCAGGGACCAGGGAGTCCAGAGAGCGGGAGATACAGCCCGAAAATGCTCTGACTGCCACCTCTGGGTCGGCTGGCATCTTAAACGTGGTAGTAGAGAGGAGATCATGGAATTGAGCAATGTTGAATTTGTACCAAGGGCGCCTAAGAGCAAACTTCGCAGGTACCCTCTTGACCGGCTCGACCTCTGCCAGTGTCATAGATATTAAGAAATGATCAGACCAACACACCGGTAAGGGGGTGTGGACGGTAAGGGAAGACAGATTGGAAAAAACAGGGTCTAATAAATGGCCTGCGGGCTGCGTGGAGCCCTGGACCCTTTGGCTCAGTTGACACGCCGCAAGATCGGCTAAAAAGTTTGCGATTTCCATGTCCTGGGAGCTATCAAGGTGCAGATTCAAGTCACTGATAACACTGAAGTTGGCTGCTCTCATAGCTAGGGGGCTTACAGCTTCAATGAGAGCGGCTCTAAGCTCCTTAGAGGGTCCTGGCGGGCGGTAGACTAATAGGCCAGACATAGTGTAGCTGGCGTTGAACGAAATCCAAAAGCATCCGCATTCACACCCGATCACAAGCTCCTTTACAAAAGTACACAGGTAGCAGGACTTAAAAACCACCGCTATGCCACCCCCCCTAGAACCTCTGTTAACCGTTAGAATACTAAAGCCCTGGGGAAGGGCCAGACCTGGTTCAACCACTGTGTCCTCTGATAACCATGTCTCAGTTAGAAAGAGAACATCAGGGGATTCGCTCTGGAGCAGGTCATAGACATCCAAAAAATGTTTAGCTAAAGAGCGGCAGTTTAAGTTAAAAAGTTTTATATTGGGCCTGTGGCTCGGCGGGGGTGAAGTTGCAGACAATGGCCAAGAATTGTAGCCACAAGATATACAACAAAAAGGGCCCTCATAGCAATAGCAAGGCAGGCGGCTACACGGACTAAGTCCCTTCTTGATTTCCAAAAGGTCGTCCGAGGAGTACCGCACTGCACCTCTAGCAAAACCGGCAGCATAACTGGTGTCTGGCGATGACCGGGCACGGACGGGTACAGACGGGCTTGCCTTAGGCGCGCCTTTGGCGCCCCCGCTGCGCGCCCGCCACGGCATGAGTTTAAGTAGTACAAAACCCGGAAATACCGATAGCGCCAGGCTGAGAGAGACTGACACGCCCACCGCTCAATCGGCACGACAGCCGTGGCGGTACAGGGTGGATGTTTGGTGAAAGATTAGGTGACCCCCAACTGTGCAAATATGCAGGTACGTGTCCCGTAAAACAAGCAGACTTAACAACACAGTATTCCCCCCAAAAACTAAAACACATTAAAAGCAGCTAAAAACAGTGTCATGTGGTTTGTGGCCTCCTGGTAGCGAACATATACAGTGCAATCAACAGCTGACCTCACTCGGTCCCTTTAATCTATCTTCTCTTTTTACTTACATCACGCCGCCACCTTTGTTGCACTGGATCTGCAGGTCCTCCGAGCTCGCCCACTGCTCCCAGAACGAGTTGAAGTCCGCATCGTCCTGGATATGTACCATGACTCTATCCACCTTAGTTTAGGACAGGGCAAGATAGGTCGTCTTAGAAGGCTGCCCCAAGCGCAATCCAGTGATCCTCGTCAACTACTGCTGTGAAAAAGAACCCCTGCAACTCTAATCTGGAAACTGGAGTTCTAATCACTTCCTCTCCAATGCTTCAAACTGACCCAATGTTCCTAATATCAAAGCCCCAACGTGACGCAAACCTAACCAATCCTGGCACTTCTCTCATGCGGTTTTCAGCATGAGAGGAGCGCCAGGATTGGTTTGAGCAGGCTAATCCAGTGCTCCTTTTGAGCCTAGGTGTCTGTGCCGGCAATCCCGGGCAGTTTAACACTGCAGGGATTAGTGCGGTCTGAAGTGCGCGTGTCGGGCTGGCCGTCGCAAGAGAGCCGGCCAATCTGACATGGGCACTTCAGACTGCACTGGCATCCTTAAGTCATCCTGACCCTGCCGCTGCCAGCAGCCATGCCCTTGCTCTCACTTCACTAGAATAGAACAGTGCGTGTCTGTAAATGGTAATGTAATTACCGTTATTTTATTTACATGTGCCTGCTGTGCTTGCAGCAGGTGGAGCGATGTTCCTCCGCCCTTTGGGAGGAACCGCCACTGCCGGTAGCCAGTGTTTCTAATGCTGAAGGATCTAAGAGAGCACATAAAAGGAAGCATGTGGAGGTGTTAAGGGAAAACAGAGGGGCTGGGCATAAGGCACCGGATGCAGGAGTAGCTATCAAGGTAAAAGGGGATGTTGTAAAGGCAAAAGGAAAAAGTCACTATGTGCTGACTTGTGACAAATCACCCGCAAGTGCGGATGTGGAATTGATATGTTCATCAGATTTTGACAGAGGAAGAAAGTGAGAAGTATAAGGAAAGGAAGTTGGAGAATAGAAAGATTAAGTTGGAGTTGGGAGATTTTATGGATCCATTGGGAGAGGAGATGTTCGATCCTCTTTTGATTCAACACCCACTATCACCACAGTGGACACCAGTTGAACATGTGTCACAGTATATATCATATTGGATTTGCAGGGAGATTCCAAAGGAGGTTCGGACTCGGCTACGTTCTGAGTGTCTGAGACCTACCTTGAAATCCAAAGTGGTGTACACTCCAGAGTTAGACCTCAAAATGTTGAGTTTCCGCAACCAAGAAGGACGAGATCCAAGAAGGGGATTGGACAAAGGATTGAAGGGGTGTCAGGATAGACTTTTGGACATCCTAGTATTTGATATGTGTGAAGAGGTGCAGACAAATAACATTAGAGTGGATGTGGTAGAGTTACGCCAGTGGGTGCAGAGGGCAATTTGTCTTTTAGTCAATGCAAATGCCAAGTTATGTATGGAAAAATGTAAGAGTATTTTACTGAAGATAGACCCCAAGTTAACGAAATTGGCGAGCAAAGAATTTGGTAAATAGAGTAATGGGATGTTGTTTGGTGAGAAATTCGTCAAGGATATGTCCAGATATGTGGGCACATTCAATTAGTTTCAGAAGGTCCAGAAGGACATATCTAAGAATTTTGGTGGGGCTGTGAGGATGCAGGGTCGATTCCCCGGCCATGGACATGGAATCACTACCGGCACACGAAGGTTCAGAGCCTATGGTTATGGGTACAAGAAAGAGCAAGATACATTCTTTCCACAGAGACAGAGGTCAAGGTCGCGAGGAATGTGGAGTGAGAGAAGAGCAACAGGTGGAACAGGTGAGTTTAAGAAATGACTTTATATGTACCCATGTACAACTGGGCGGCAGACTAGCTCAGTTTGTTTCAAGGTGGAGAGAGATTATGCAAGCCCCCTAGGTGTTGAAGACAGTAGAGGGGTATCAAATAGATTTTGTAGAAGAACCGATGGTCAAGGTTTGTTCAAGGTAGTTACGTTTTTCAAAGGAACAAGAAGAATTGGTAACTCAAGAAGTGGAGGCTCTTTTAAAGAAAGGGTCCATAGAAAGGGCAAAGTAGAGTCTGACTTGTTTTACGACAATATTTTTTGTGTCGAGAAAAAGGACAAAGGGATGGGGCACAAGATCAATTTGAGAGAACTGGACAATTGGCATGTTACAATCACTTCAAAATGGAAGGGATACACATGTTGAGGAATTTGCTATGGAATGGAGATTGAATGGCAAGTTTGGACCTAAAAAAAAGTGTACTTGACAATTCCGGTGTGTGTGGGGCACAGAGATTACGTTCAGTTCCGGCGGAAGGGTGTGAGATGGAGGTTCAAGAGTCTACAATTTGGGTTAACATCAGCGCTCTGGTGCTTTACGAAGGTCTTGAGACCAGAGATGGCATGAATGAGATGAAGGGGAGAACGTCTGATAGTGTATCTGGACAATGTGTTGATAATAGCAGAGGAGAGAGAGATGGCATTGGAGAAGACAGAGTTAGCTGTGTGGATACTGGAGGATTTAGGATTTGTAGTAAATAGGGAGAAGTCATTCTTGATGCCGGCACAGGAGATTTATTTTTTAGGTTTTCGGGTACAGACCTTCAAAGGAGTGTTGAAGTTACCTATAGAGAGGGTGAACAAAATTTGCAAGGATTTGAAGAGAGTGAAGCAAGAAGAATGGATTTCTTGCGGCAGATAGCAAGGTTGTTAGGAGTCCTGTCAGCATCTATTTAGTTAATCGTTCCTGCACCCCTACATTTCAAGGCACTTCAAAGTATGAAAGGTTATCATTTACGCATGGGACTGAAATATTCACAGAAGATAAGGATGAACCAGGAGGCAATGCAGGAGGTGAACTGGTGGTTAATAAATATGGAAGCATGGAATAGAAGGGCAATTTTTGGGGAAGTCCCAGAATTAGTAATTGAGTCAGATGCAAGGCTGTATGGTTGGGCGGGCCAGATGCGGGTCAGTGACAACGGGAGGACGTTGGTCCGTCACGGAGTGAGAGATGCATATCAATTGTCTGGAGTTTCTAGCAGGGTCATTCGCAGTGAGGAGTTTTATGAAGGATCAAGTAAAGTGTTGTGTTCTGTTGAAAATGGACAATGTGTCAGCAGTTCGGTATGTCAACAAGATGGGGGGTCCTTGGTCGCAGAGATGGCAAAGGAATTTTGAAGTTTCTGTTTGGACAGGGAGATTATGGCACAGGCACAGCCTATTACAGGGAAGTACAATGTAGAGGCAGATTGTAATTCAAGGAATTTAACGGACTCAAGCAACTGAGGATTAACAGGGAGGTGTTTTTGAGTCTGGACAGGAGATGGGGTCCTTTGGAGGTGGATCTATTTGCAGATAGGTTGAATGCACCGCTGCAGAGTTTCTACAGTTGAAGACCGGATCCAGAACCAAAAGCGGTGTATGCTTTTCTTCAGGATTGGGGGAAAGGAAGGTTGTACGCATTTCCTCCTTTCTCAATGATTCAGAGAGTAATAATGAAGGTCAGGAGAGAGAGAGAGAGCGGAATTGGTGTTGATCACTCCATTTTGGCAGTCAAAGGTGTGGTTTCCGGATGTGATCAGTCTGTTGATAGATGATATGGTGTTGTTGCCATGTTTTCCACAGTTGCTGGTGGATTCCCAGGGAAATGCCATGATTTAGTAGGAGGGCAGTTGGTGTTGATGGGTTGCATGATTTGAGGAGAGTGTGGCCAGTGTCTGAGTTATCGGAGGAGGCTTCAGAACTTATTAAAGAATCCTGGGCTCCAGGAACAACAAAGGGATACAGGACAGTATGGAGAAGATAGAGTAGTTGGTGTGTTGCAAGGGCTTTGAATCCTGTAACAGCAGCTGTAGTGGAAGTTGTGACTTATTTGACAGAATTGTTTAGGAAAGGCTTGGCTTACAGTTCAGTGAATTTGAGCAGATCAGCAATTTCAGCAGGTTGTAAGTTAGTGAATGGGATTCTGGTAGGACAACATGTTTTGGCACAAAGGATTATTAAGAGTTTTGATTGGGGAATCCTCCTAAGGCATGGTATGATTCTTTATAGGATGTGTCCAAAGTGTTGAAGGAAGTTGAAAAATGGGGAGGTAATGAGTTTATGCCATTGAAGTTGCAATCTTGGAAGATGCCGATTTTACTGTGTTTGGTGTCTTTTAGGAGAGTTTCTGATATAAGAGCTTTGGAGGTGACTCTATGAGTTTTCAGCCTGAGTGTGTGTGTTTTGAACTACGGATACGTACAAAGACTATGTCAAGGATGATTTTTTACCCTAGAATGGTGGAACATGATGATTTCTGTGTGGTGCGATGTTTGAGGGAGTATGAGTAAAGGATCAGTGAGGTTGAGAGAACAGGGATGTTCTCTGTTGCTGATTTCATTTAGGCAACCTTTTAAAGCTGTGTCTGCACCCACTTTGGCTGGGTGGGTTAAAGAGGTAATGAGGATGGCTGGTATTGATGTGAGTGTTTTTAGGGCACATTCGACAAGAGGGGCTATGGCACGTAAAGCTTTTTTGTCAGGAAGCAGTTTAAGTAGCATCATGAATGCAGCAGATTGGTCAAGTTATTCTATGTTTAAAACTTTTTATTTTAAACCTGTGGAAATTGCTGTACAAAGAGTAATGGATGAGCTTTGAACATGCATAACATTGGCCTCCATAATATAAAGGAGCACTCTCGTGACCTATCTGTGAGTTACTTTCAGCATGGGCTTACATAGTATATCTTAACAACAACAACCTATGAAGAGAAGACATAATAGCTCTATAAAAATTTGTTAAACTTTTTAGTTTATTTCAATTTCAAAAATTTCTTTACTTTTTTTCTTTTTTTGTTTTTTTGTATAAATACCAGAACATTCATGAACTTGTTTGACTTAGCGCGTCCTGAATACAATCATTCTGTCTCACAGTACCTGGTCACTGCCCAGTAGGACATCCCCTCCTGACTGATCACTTCATCGAAGTATTCTTTATCAAGTGCTCTCCACATGAGAGAACTTTGGAATGTGCATTTCCAGCACTAATATGGAAATATTTGACACTGACAATTAGTGGTCTTCTGCGCTGCCCTACATATCTCCTTTGAGTAAACATTAGTTCCCCCTGGGTGTTTTTGTATGTTCTCGTTATCTGGTTAAGGTCCTGATGAAGGTGGCGTCACCATTCCTCCAGCCACCGAAACGCGCGTCGACCAATGCCGTTTAGATCTTGCTGTTTGCAGCCAACTCTATTGGTCACAGAGACCATGTCATCTGTTGTCTCCCATTTTCCAGATACATGCATTTTTTTGGATGGTGTATGACTATGTATGAGGTTGTATATATGTAGTGTAGTACGAATGAAAGATTTTCTTTTTTCACGAATTTGCATTCAGGGGTCATTAATTCAAACCTGTTGTATCTAACATTTTATGTAACTATTATGTTCTATTGCATGTAAGTGCTTTAAAAAAATATTCTGGTATTTATACACAAAAACAAAAAAAGTAAAGAAATTTTTGAAATTGAAATAAACTAAAAAGTTTAACAAATTTTTATAGAGCGATTATGTCTTCTCTTCATAGGTTGTTGTTGTTCAGATATACTATGTAAGCCCATGCTGAAAGTAACTCACAGATAGGTCACAAGGGAGCTCCTTTATATTGTGTTATTGTTTTCTCCTCTTCTCCCTGACCTTAAATTACTCTATCTAGAGGGGGTCCCCCATTATTGCATTAACATTCAATCAATCATTTGTATAGCGCGCTACTCACCCGGAGGGTCTCAAGGCGCTTGGGGGAGGGGGGTCCGCTACTGTTCGAACAGCCAGGTCTTGAGTTGCTTCCTGAAGGAGAGGTGGTCTTGGGTAAGGCGGAGGTGGATGGGTAGGGAGGTCCACGTCTTGGCAGCCAGGTAGGAGAAGGATCTTCCTCCCGTTGTGGCTCTTCGGATGCGGGGGACGGCGGCGAGGGCGTGGTTGGTCGATCGTAGCTGGCGGGTGGGAGTGTAGAAGGTCAGACGGTCGTTGAGGTATCTGGGGCCTTGGTTGTGGAGGGCTTTGTGTGCGTGGGTGAGGAGCTGGAACGTGATTCTCTTGCTGACGGGGAGCCAGTGCAGGTCTCTCAGGTGTCTGGCGATGTGGCTGTGTCGGGGGATGTCCAGGATGAGTCGAGCTGCAGCGTTCTGGATGCGTTGGAGTCTTTTTTGAAGTTTGGCTGTGGTTCCGGCGTAGAGGGAGTTGCCGTAGTCCAGTCGGCTGGTGACGAGGGCCTGGGTGACCGTTCTTCCTGGTTTCGGTGGGGATCCACCGGAAGATCTTGCGCAGCATGCGTAGGATGTTGAAGCAAGACGAGGAGACGGCGTTGACTTGTCGGGTCATTGAGAGGGAGGAGTCCAGGATGAAGCCCAGGTTGCGTGCGTGGTCCGTTGGTTTGGGTGCGTTGCCCAGGGCAGGGGGCCACCAGGAGTCGTCCCAGGCGGAGGGTGATGATCCTAGGATGAGGACTTCCGTGTTATCTGAGTTCAGTTTCAGGCGGCTGTTCCTCATCCACTCGGCTACGTCCTTCATCCCTTCATGTAGGTTGGTTCTGGCGGTTGTGGGGTCGTTGGTGAGGGAGAGGATCAGCTGGGTGTCTTCGGCGTAGGAGATGATGTTGAGGTTGTGTTGGCGTGCGATGGCTGCGAGGGGGCTCATGTAGACGTTGAAGAGGGTGGGGCTGAGTGATGATCCTTGTGGTACGCCGCAGATGACTTCGGTGGCCTCGGAACTGAACGGGGGGAGGCGGACTCTCTGGGTTCTTCCGGCGAGGAAGGAGATGATCCACTCCAGTGCCTTCTCTTGGATTCCGACGTTGTTCAGGCGTTGCACTAGGGTGCGGTGGCAGACTGTGTCGAACGCTGCGGAGAGGTCCAGGAGGATGAGGGCCGCTGTTTCCCGTTGTCGAGCAGGGCTCGGATGTCGTCGGTGGCTGCGATGAGGGCGGTCTCGGTGCTGTGGTTGGCCCGGAAGCCGGACTGCGAGTGGTCGAGGGATCCATTCGTCTCGAGGAAGGCGGCCAGTTGTCTGTTGACGGTCTTCTCGATGACTTTGGCAGGAAAAGGAAGGAGCGAGATGGGGCGGTAGTTTTTGAGGTCGGTGGGGTCCGCTGACGGTTTCTTCAGTAGGGCGCTGAGTTCGGCGTGCTTCCAGCTCTCTGGGAAGGTGGCGGTGTCGAAGGAGGTGTTGATGATGTCCCGGAGGTGGGGTGCGATGACGGCGTCGGCCTTGTTGAAGACGTGGTGAGGGCAGGGGTCGGTAGGTGATCCGGAGTGGATGGAGTTCATCGTGCGGATAGTGTCTTTGGTGTTGATCGGGGTCCAGGCTCAGAGGGTGGAGGTGGGGGACGTTGGAACGGTCGTAGGGTACGTCGGCTGTGTGCTGAAACTGTTGTGTATGTCTGCGATCTTGCTGTGGAAGAACGAGGCGAGCGAGTTGCAGAGGTCTTGCGAGGGAGTGATGTCGTTGTTTCCGGCGCTGGGGTTCGAGAGCTCTTTGACGATGATGAAGAGTTCCTTGCTGTTGTGGGCGTTGTTGTCCAGTCGTTCCTTGAATGCGGTTTTCGTGGTGGTGTGGATCAGCTGGTGGTGTTTTCGGGTGGCGTGCTTGAGGGTGGTCATGTTGTCTGCAGTCGGGTCTCTGCGCCATGCTTTCTCGAGGGCCCGGCAGTTCTTCTTGGATTTCTTGAGTTCGTCGGTGAACCAGGATGCTTTCTTGTTGCCGTGTCTGACTGGGGGGTCTTCAATGGGGCGAGGTCGTCTGCGCAGTTGGTGATCCATCTTGTGAGGTTGCTGGCGGCTTGGTTGGGGTTCGTTGAGCTGGCGGGAGGGTTCTGGCTCAGGGATGTGGTGAGTTGGTCGGTGGTGATCTTGTTCCAGCTTCTGCGCGGAAACTGTTGCGTGTGGTGGTGCGTGGTGGTCCTGCTGAAGCTGAAGTGGACGCAGCTGTGGTCTGTCCAGTGGAGTCCGGTGGTGTGGCTGAAGGAGATGTCCTTACTGGAGGAGAAGACGGGGTCAAGCGTGTGGCCGGCGTGGTGTGTGGGGGTGGTCACCAGTTGCTTGAGTCCGAGGTTGGCGAGGTTGTCCAGCAGGGTGGTGGTGTTGCGATCGTTGTTGTTCTCTAGGTGGAAGTTGAGGTCCCCAAGGAGGATGTAGTCAGCCGAGGGGAGGGCGTGCGGGCTGATGAGGTCGGCGATGTCTTCGCTGAATTGTGTGCGTGGTCCTGGGGGTCTGTAGATGAGGGTGCCTCTGAGGGTGGTCTTGGGGTCGGTGTGTATCTGGAAGTGCAGGTGTTCGCCGGCTGTGAAGGTGTCGTCGGAGTTGGTCGTGATGCGGATGGTGTTCTTGTGGACGATGGCGATGCCTCCTCCGGTCTGGTTGGCGCGGTCCCTTCGGGTGATCTTGTATCCGTCCGGGATGGCGATGGCGATGTCGGGCGCTGAGGAGGCGTTCATCCATGTTTCCGTGAGGAAAGCGACGTCTGGTGATGTGGAGTCGAGCAGGTTCCAGAGTTCCACGGCGTGTCTGTGGATGGAGCGGGTGTTGAGCAGGATGCACTTCAGGTGGTTGCTGCTGGTGCTTGGCTTGGCGGGTGCGGTGCAGGTCCGGAGGCAGGAGAACTTGCAGGATTGGCAGGCGAAGGGTCCGTGGGTGCGACCTGGGGTGGCACGGTGGCAGCCGGGGATACGGCCGGTGTTGAGTGCGTTGAGGGTGGCGGTGTCGTAAGTCCGGTGGGTGGGTTGGCTGCTGCGGGGGCCAGGGGGTTTGGCACTGGGCGCGGTCAAGGCGCGGACGGGCGCAGACGGGCTTGCCTTAGGCGCGCCTTTGGCGCGCCAGCGGCGCGGCGCGCAGCGGCCGCCATTTATGGGGAGGTGGGAGGGAGGAGCAGCTGGGAGGCGGGAGGCAGGGGCAGCGAATGGGCAGTCAGGGGCGGGGCCGCAGGGACGCAGCGGCGGGAATGGCGAGAGGCAGCAGGGGCACAAAAGGAAAATGGGGGAGAAAACAGACAAAAATACAGGCACAACGCAAATGGGGCAGCGAGGGGCACAGAAAGGAAAATGGGGGAGAAAACAGACAAAAATACAGGCACAACGCAAATGGGGCAGCGAGGGGCACAGAAAGGAAAATGGGGAGAGAAAACAGACAAAAATACAGGCACAACGCAAATGGGGCAGCGAGGGGCACAGAAAGGAAAATGGGGGAGAAAACAGACAAAAATACAGGCACAACGCAAATGGGGCAGCGAGGGGCACAGAAAGGAAAATGGGGGAGAAAACAGACAAAAATACAGGCACAACGCAAATGGGGCAGCGAGGGGCACAGAAAGGAAAATGGGGAGAGAAAACAGACAAAAATACAGGCACAACGCAAATGGGGCAGCGAGGGGCACAGAAAGGAAAATGGGGGAGAAAACAGACAAAAATACAGGCACAACGCAAATGGGGCAGCGAGGGGCACAGAAAGGAAAATGGGGGAGAAAACAGACAAAAATACAGGCACAACGCAAATGGGGCAGCTAGGGGCACAGAAAGGAAAATGGGGAGACAAGCAAAGAAATACGGGCACCGAGGCCACAGGCGGAAGGGCGATCTTACCAGCAGCAGCAGCGGGCGGACAACACAGGCGGAGCTGTGTGGTGGGGGAGCGACCTGCCTGGCAAGGTCAAGGGTCGCTCCATGCCTTGCCATAAAATGCAGATTTTCCACAGTTTTCATGGGAAGAAAATTATGATTTTATTAAAGACACAGATGCTAATATTATCTCTCCCAAATGATATTCCGAGCCCTATTGATGTGTTAGGTTTGGTTTTCCAGGACAAAGTTAAGAAGATGGCTTCAGAGAAGAATCTTGGCGATAAGGGGAGAAATATTCGGCATTACGACAATTGCAGTTTTTATAGTTTTTCTTGAGTTTGGACTAGAATGTTTAAAGTTGTACTATTCTAATTCCAATGTCTTTGTTGCTGGTGTGTATGAGGGCAATAAAGGAGCAATAAAGGAGATAGTGCATAATATTAGCCTCCTTGTCTTTAAAAAAATCATGATTTTCTTCCCATTAAAACTGCGGAAAATCTATATTTATCTGCCTGCTGCTGCACACTGCTGTAGGGATGAGGGATGCATGCAATGACATTATGACGAAGCTCAGGCTAGATGGAGCAGTATACTCATCACACTGCACTGGGAAGTGTCTTACATAGAGTGTTGTCTTCGTTGCAATCTGTATCCTCCCATTGTTTGGTCAGACATCTACAGAGAGAAAGAGAGATAGAAAAAACAATGGAAAGATGGAGGAAGAGAAAAACTTTAACACCACCATAAAGAGAGAAAGTAGCAACCTGCAAGAGTGAGATGAAGGGGCAGAGAGTCTCTGGTAGTGAATTAAAGAGGCATGAGGTGGAATCAAGACTTGACAGCCTTGGTATTCAGTGAGCCAACATTTAATATCACTAGTCATGTGCTTCCGAGCAGTGCTTTGGGCACTGGCACTCATTTTTTTCAATTTAGACGCAGCAGACTCATAGATATTTTATGAGATGTGTGTAAAACTTAAGTCTCTTCATCGTTTGAACATTAGTTTTTGATTGTTGTTCCTTTATGATGAGGATTAACGTGTGAGTAAATACAAAATATGTATGATGAGGCTATGAATGTGTTTTTTTTATTTTTCCTGCTTTGTAAAGGAAGATCTAAAGGCAAACAGACTTGCTTTACATTAAGCTCAAAACATTATTTACAATAATATATGACACAAGATTATATCAGTATATATAAACTTTATTCGGTTTATTGCAAACCATCAAAGTATACATCCACAGTAAAAATTAAAAATATAATATGCTAAACTAATTCTTGAAAACAAATGGCGTACAGTTCAATTAATTACATGCTACATCACAGCCCTCAATAGTGTAATCATACTATTGTGTAGCGTGGCCTATGCTTAGCAAGAAGAAAACTGCAATAGCAATATCCAGAATGGTAATAAAAAAAGAAGAATAACTCACTTAATGGAGTTAGTGAAATTACAACCAACAACCATAGACACCTAGCAGGAAGTACAAGGATAATCTCATCACAGGAATCAATCAGTTTAAAAATTGTAATAAAATGTATAAAATATTTTAAAAGTTAGGAAATAACTGAAATTGTGTATAAAATCGTTAAACAACAGCATTTAAGATTTTTCTTCTCTGGTACCAGCTTGCCTGTGGAAATTTGCTCAAAGCAAATACAATTTTAGGAAAGGTATCGGTTTTTAAAATCCTGAGAGCTTCCAGGTATTTAGTTGTTCCCATGTCATGACATAAAGGGTGTATCCATTTGTGACGAGAGTTCAGATACTCAGGACAAAAAAACAATAAGTGAGATTCATTTTCGTTGCTCAGGCCATACATAGGGCAAACAATGGACTCCTGTTCCTGACACCGTTTATGAGTAAAAAATCTTAATGGAAGAGTCCTAAAGCGAAAGCGTAAATACTAGGGGAGATGGTATTAGATCTAGGTATTGCTCAAATGACGGTACTAGCATATGGTCTAGACACACATTAGTTAAAGAACTATTTGAGATTTTTCTTATATACTCTTCATTAATATAGGCCCAGTAGCAAGCCTTCAATACACTCAAATCAGCTTTGCAGATTACAGTAGGATCAACCCAATACCTTTGTAACCCCAGCTTCCCCATCCATGTATGAACACATTTTTACCCAGGAAAGCATCCTAGCCCTTGGGATTTTCAATAATTCTACAAGCCAATCCTTGTAATCTCCTAACTCGGATGTAGTCCAGAGGCGGACCTAATAAACTAGTAATTTTAGTACAGCCACGTCTACGATTCTTTTAAACCCAACTCAAGATACAATGGGATAAGATGTGAGCTAGATGGGAGGCGAACCAGTTTCCTAGCAAAGTTGTTTTCAGCCGTGGTATAACCCCAGATTTCGGTGCCCTAGAGTGCGGCGCCTTGGGCCTTAGCACAATAAATCTCCAAGAGTGGTGAGACTATATGTGAAACCGATTGCCTATGCATTCTAATAGGAGCATTTGATCTATGCTCAATTACAAAGGTGCTCTTATTTAATTGGCCCAGCCACTTCAAGTTTTCCATAAGTCTCACCTCTAAGTAATCAAAGCTGTCTACCCTTTCTAGTGCCTCGCTACCAATGTGAATGACCATTTTTATATTCGCTTCCTTGCCCTGCACCATGAATTTGGTCTTGTTTATATTTAATTCCAGGCCCCTTGACCTGCAAAAGCCTAGAAACCTATCAACTAAAATTTGAAGGCCCATGGGCATCTTCGGGATAAGAAGAGAGTCATCAACGAAAAGTAAAATAGGTACCTTCCTGTTGTTCAAGGCAGGAGAGTCAATTCTACAGTTTTCTAAAACTTCAACGATGTCATTCATGTATAATGCAAACAGTGTGGTTGCGAGAACACATCCCTGGCGCACCCCTCATTCAATTGGGATGCGTTCAGTCAGATCTCCATTTAGGCCCCAGTGAAGCTGTGCAAAATTGTTCTTGTGGAGTTTACTTCTGAGCTGAACAAGATTGCCTGGGACCCCCATGTTTAGCAAAACGTGCCATTGATTTGGGCGTGGAATGAGATCAAATGCGGCTCTTAAATCTACAAATGCCACGTAAAGCTTTTGGTGTTGAAGTAAAATGGTTTTCCAATACAAAATTGAAAATCTAAAAATCTGATCAATTATACTGACCTTTGGCCTAAAACCAGCTTGGAGAGGGGACATAATTTTACTAGAATCCACCCAATTGAGCAGTTTATTTCAAACTTGTCTAGCGATTATATTAGTATTTCTTTAGATACTTCAGGAAATTGCTTACATTGATATACACCTGGTACATCTACCAATTTACAATACCCTCTGTAATCAACTTGCAAACTTTAACTCCCTAACCTCCAACATACACACCAACACTGGGGCAGAAGCACAGCTGGCCACATGAGTAAGATATTGATAAGTAAGAAAGTGCCAATATGTGCACATTTTTTTAGTCTGCAAATGTAAAGGCTGCTTGAAAGCCAGTATTGACTTTAGTTGATGGAGTCACTTATGTATTTTTTGAGAGGTATTCTAAGGTGACCTGATGAGCTGTGGTGTGCCTTCTTTTAATAGACAGTTAGGAAAAATGTGTTGCACTAGGTACAATCTACATATTACTCAGATTTCTATTATGGAAGCAGTTTTCAATCTTTTTGTGCACTTTGTGGAAGCCTATCTTATACCGTTTGTAATGCAAGCTTAAAATAATGACGTGCATATTCACAGTGCTGGAATCTCTTAACGCCAAAACACACAAAAATCACTATTACCCACTGCACCAAACCGAATTAAATTATGTGGCTCTCTGGTTACACCAAGACATTTGCAGTGATCACATTAACCAACAGAGGTTTCACAACGTAAAATAGTGCATCTCTCCCTGATTAGTTTAACATGCATATATTTTTCAGTTAAGTTAAGCTGTGTGTTATTTTGTATGCAGTTACTTGAGGGTAAAAATCCAGGCCTGGCGCTAGGCATGGGCATTGTGGGCAGCTGCCCTGGGCCCAGCACTCAGCCCACCAACATTGGGTCCCGCACCAGTATGCCACAGCCAGGCCACGGCACACCGGTCCTCTTGTGCCCAATGCTCATCTAACTTAGAGCAAGATGTCTAATTGCAATTGTGCCCACGGAAGGGGGCCCCACCTCTCCTGGGCCTCGATGCCATGGTGTAGCGAGGCGAGACATAGGGGAGGGGGGCCTCTTCTATGGCCCCAATTGAAGGAGACACATTCGGCAGGTTTCTCCTGCAATCAGGCCTCTTGCCCAGCTGCCCATACAGAGGCACCGCTGGGCACCCTTTGTCCCGCAGTTTAGTGCCCCAGCAGTCAGCACCCTCTCAGCCTACAAGTAAACCTCACACCTTGTGCCCACTATGAGCTGTAAAAGATGTCTCTGTAAGTGGCTGAGAGGGAGGGACTGCAGCCCAGGAGGGGGTTACGTTAAGCAGTTTCTGGAGCAGTCCTGTGAAAGACCAACAATATAGTCACCAAATCATTTGTACTTTTGAGCCACATCTTTGATCACACGCCAAGTTTACTGCCCCTGCCCCTACTAGACTCAGGATCACAGTTCCATTACTTTTATTAATTCACTTCGACTGCTGAGGTCACAAAACACAGAAGTATTAATACTTTTTGTTGCAACATGGGTTCCATGGACATGAACATGCTGCTCCCTGCTCTCCTACCCATGGTGTTTCAGTAGGTCTCCGCACACAGGTCCAGGGGCCGCTCATCCGCTAAGGTGGAGGAGCGACGCGCCACTGTTCTATGAGCAGCTGACAAAAGGAAAATTAAAATGGTAATCCCGGTTCCGGCGGCAGGGTAGGTCGCAGGCTTGGCATGGTCACACGCGGGACCCACATCGGTGTCCATTTTATGACCGCCGGTACTGTTGCTAGCAACTCTAGATAACAGGATAGGTCACTGACCTGAACACGTGGTACGTAGATGTCACTTGACCACGTAGTGTAGATAGTATTTCACTCTGATCCTGAGGAAGTGCCCAGATCCCCCTGACATTAGAGGCACGAAACATGTCGATTAATTGAGAGTAGGGCTACATGACTAGACACATTGCATCTAGTGCACTGCACCTCTCTATATATTTTTAATCAGGCGGTTTACCTTATGAATTAAATAATGGTTAGGACTAACTGACCTGTTTTAATCCACTTTCCTTTTACATATAGACACACTAGGCCACTCACCCCCACTGCACCCACCGGCAGGAACAGAAGATCCCCGCTAAAGAGCCCCGGTTCGGGAGCCCGTCAGGTACTGCAGCGCCGACCAGACGAGGGGCAGGCTCATATGATGAAGCATGACACCTAGCTTGCTGGGTGTGTGAGAGCCCTAGTTCCGTAAGGGGGTTTCCCAACCCCCCTTTTTTTGCCTTTATCTTTGATGAGTCATGTAGTTACCTTTTACCACCCACACCTCATAGTATCTCCTCTCCTTGTCGCTTGCTTCTGAGGAACTTCATACCTTCTTTGCATACAATATCGAATGTTATCATTTTATTTTTACAAAAGGAAAAATAAAATGATAACAAATGTCATAATCATTTTATTTTTCCATCTGCTTCGCACCTGGTTAGGTGTGGGGAGGGGCTACACGTCACCGTAACAGTGGTGGCACTCTCTTAAGTGTGCATGAATGTTTGGCTGGCCGTCTTGGGCCGGCCAAACATTCATGCGCACTTGCATGTTCTCCCTGGGTAGAGAACAAGCCCAGGTCCCCAGTCCGTCTCTGAGCGCCGAACTACAGCTCTCAGACCAATCACAATGCTGCTGTAAGGCAGCTTTGTGATTGGCTGGGAGAGACTGAGAGCCTGGGTGCTTCCTGGTTCCTGCTTCCTTCCTGGACTCCACCGAAGAGCCGAAGAGGACGGAGAGGAAGCGTCCAGCCAGCGTGCAGGTAAGTGCAATTTGTTTTTCATTTATCCCCACCTCCCCTGCCCACCCACCCCCCTCCATCCCGCCAACCCTGTTAAGTAGCGGCCACCACTGCATTCTCTTTTGTCATGTGCTACTCAGCCCTTCAGCGTGTAATGCAATGCCATTATGACTTTAAGTGAGATATGTATGAAGCTCCTTGCCGTTTTTCCTAAATCTTGCTTAATTATGTTTGGCTGTGAAAATATGTCTGCTGCTTTCAGGCTGATCCCATCTGTTAACAACAGTGTCTTCCGGATTGTAAAATGAAGGTGGCTTCCAAATTGAGGGGAGGAAACTGTATAGCACACCAAACATGAGCCGTCAGCCCTTGGACCCGGACTGCTGCTAGAAAGAAAATGACATAGGGATCCCCACTGCCTCTCTGTATGAAACACACTGTCCACTTTAAGCAGGCTGATAGGTGGGCTGATGCGTTGTACTGAACAAGGCAGGGGCATAGCTTTTGTCAGTAAGACTAGGGGGTGGGAGCTTCATATTTTCCGACAATCACACTGGCATGTCATGTTAGTTATTATTTAAGAAGCAGTGCATGAGGTGGGCTTAAGGACCAGTGGAAAGGGAAAGGAGTTCAGATTGTGAGGGGTACTTAAAAATTGTATTTTGTAAATAATCATGTTTTAAGACCTACAAAGCAGAGACGAAAGTGTATGTGTGTGTTTTTGTCTGAGTATTTAAAATCCCAGGTGAAATCCGACAGCTTACCATACCCAAATGAAAGCTCCTGTACCCAACTATTTATTAAATAATACATTTGTTTAGGGGTGTAACAACCCAAACACCCCTTCTGAAGCTGCGGCCTTGGAACAAGGAAGCTGTTTTACACTACTTGCAGCATGCACACTTCCTTTGCAGTAGTAGTTACACAACAGGAGGCACTCTCATCCTCAAACTAACACTGAAACAATAGTAACAGCACACCAACATCCCTCAGTAGCAGTCACAGACTAGCAGAATCACTATCACACCCTTCACAATAGTGACAGTCATCGAGGATGTGTGTGCATACCTGAGCTGGTGTCCTGATGAAATAAATTGACTTTGGAACCTTATTGTGTGGCCCTGCCCATTAATCCAGAAAATGTGTGGTGTCCGAGTATCATTCTCTTCAGATAAAAACACACACATGGTAAATAATTTGCAGATCGGCAACCTCTTTATTTGTGGGCTCAAGTAATGAAGACTTTCTGTCAGTCCTTGTTGTAGATAACAACATTAATCAATCCAGTAATCCCATATGTACAACCGGGACCGCAGGGAGTACAATCCTGGCAAGCTTAATGCTGCTGGATGGAAAACTAGGACTAGCAACAAAAGTCACCCTCAGTGGACTGCTCTGGAGTACCTTTGGGTTACTGATACAGATTTTTCAGAGGTTTACATCAAAATTGGGCTTCAAGTATGAATCTTGGAAAAATGTGGAAATTTGCACTATTTTTTTCCACAGGTTTCTAGTTATTTTAAATATGTAGGACAAACATTATCAAAGCAAACAGGTTTGCCTTTTGTGTAGCGCCTGCACACAGAGATAAACAAACCAGATTCATGTATTAATACTGGGATGAACGTATGCAGGAAGAGCAACACATCTTGGGCACAAGTCCTAAAAAAGGAAGTGGGGAACTAACGAAGTTAGGCAGTATGCAAGTGACATCATGACACATGACGTCATAACGCATGACGTAACGGGGCATGACATCACACATGTCATCACAGGAAGTGACCTCACAAGAAATTACATCAAAAATTTAGACCTCAAAATTTGTTTAGCAGGTCTATTATGAGTACATTTAAGCACATCACAAGATTTAACAAATTAGATATTGTGTCCAGGTTTTGCCAAAAATGTGGCGCAACCCAGACGCAAAAATCTGGTCCTCACCCAATACATTTATTTTTATTTAACCTCTGCCACAAATAAATTGGCAACAAGGAGAAATATGACAGTAGATCTGTTCTGCTTAATTAGTTGCAGAATCTGTATTTTAAAATATCTTATGGGGTTAAGGTAGCTGCTGCAGAGATCTTTCTGTGCCCAGTAAATCTCAGGGAATAATAATAATGGTAAGATAACTCTGGAGGTTAATGCATTTGCTGGAGAGATCTGTGTTTGGTCTAGTCCCAGTTTTGAATCAAAGTAGCATAGAGGGCTAATCTGTCACCTGCTAAGCGCATCATGTAACATGCCGATGATAGATTTTTATTTTATGTAGATAGGTAAGTGGGTTACTGCTTTTAACAAAGAAATCCTTTTGTTACTTGCAGTTCATAAATTGCAATCCTAATATAGCACAGTGAGCTATGACGGACATGTGACTCCTACACCTTGTAACCCTCACTTTCTTATATAACACATTTTTCTTGTACATTGATTTGCACATTTACATGATTTATTGTCAATGTGTAATGTTTATGCATGATGTAAAGTGCTCTGACACACTGTGTTGGGATAAGTAGAGCTATAAAGGAAATAAAATAGTGGTATTTAAATTCTTATTTGTGTAAATACAGGGACAGACCTACACATCTAAAATTTTTTACAGTGTATTCATATGTCTTATATACAGGGACTGAACAAAGTCAAAAGCATGCCCAAAGGTATGCCTATCTTAAGTACCTGTGAAGTGATATGATAAGCTGTGTGGCTTTGTTTCCGCTTTGTTGAATTTGAATCAAAGTGTGAGGCACCAGACCTCGCCCAGTCAGCATACAGGAACAAAAGGAGGCATGATGCCCTAAACTTCGGCCTGTATCTTTGGCCCAGCTGGAGGTGAAAATAACAAAGCCCCCTCACTGTCTGCACGTTGGTGCTGGGAATGGACAGCAGACAATGTGCAGGCGCTGCTGAACGTGTCCAGGTATCTGAAAAATTACACCGGGACAAGTTCCGCATTTTTCAGTGGGGCCCAACTTCTTGGCAGGATGGATGGCTTCTACCCTGTGAAAATAGTGGATAGACACCGTCTCACCTTTGTGTACACCCGACTTGTGACCTGAACATGCTTAAAAAGATACCCATGTGCACAGGCTAGCAGACATACCAACAAACATGCACTCGAGCCACCAGATATGCAGTCACCCAGTGCTTTAAGTGGGCTGTGTACTTCCGGGCCTCAGACCCGGTAGTAATTTAAAATGAACATTGAAACGTGTCCTTTTCTGGCCCTCTATTCATGTCCTTAACTTTTCACAGAAAAACAATGACCAATTTCCTTTACTTAATCTTGCAATCACTGTGAGTGTTTCTTTTTCTAGGATGTTGTGTTACTATTTTTTTTCCGGCAGCACATTACTCTTGTCTAGTGCATAATTAGAATTGAATCGCATCCAGGTGTTTATAACGGGGCACAATTGAGTTGTGTCTGAAGGCAGTGGATTTTCTCTCAGGGACTGTCAGGGGCAAAAAGATGTTGCGAATTTCTGGTCATCCAATCCTTGGGCTTTCTGCAAAGCGTACATAGCAGTGGTCATGTATGTCAGTTGCAGTTGTGATTCTATGCAAATGTGTGGGTAGGGTGGCACTCTACGCGAATGTTAGTGTATATGTTTTAGCCGCGCCCTTAATTATTTGGGACACTCCCTTTTCATGGACCCCCAAGTTTTTTCATCCCACTAAAACTTATGGTCCAGAGCCTCAGCTGTACTCGGCATTAAAAGTATCCAACTGGCAGGTGTACACCATCGGATTGAATTTCAACTTTGTCCTGCGCTAAGATTTCTGCACCTCCGAAAAAATGACAAAGGGCCATATGTATCAAGCCTTTTTCCCGTTTGCAAACGGGCAGATTCTCAGAATCGGCCCGTTTGCGAATTGGAAAAAGCCTTTTGGGATTTATCATTCCAGAAGGCCATCGCAAAATAGAGAATAGCAAAATTTGCGATTCTCTATTTTGCGAATGCAATTAAGGAATTGCAAATTGCGATTCCTTAAATGCAATTCTGGAAGCACCAGAAATTTGCTATTTGGCCTTAGGAATTGCAAATTACCACCAACTTCAAGTTGGTGGTAATTTGCGATTTTCTTTAAAAAGCACTTTTTGATTTTTAAAAGTGCCATATGTCGCACATATATGCCCTTAGGGCATGTATATGCGCAAAATGTGCACACATGCATATTTCAGGGGTGCAACAGGGTGTCCTTTTGGCACCCTTGCAACCTTGAAATTGCATTCTCAATTTGTGATTCGCTAATTGGTAATCGCAAATTGAGAAGTCTTCCCATTCATTCCTATGGGCCTCCTAGCCCATAGGAATGAATGGGAAGGTATTCCTTAATTGCGAATCTCAATTTGCGATTCGCAAATAAGGAACATGTAGGATTCTGCAAATTTTTAGCAAATCCTACATACATTGCATTTTGCGATTCTCTAAAAATCGCAATTTGAGAATGGCAAAACTCTTTTTTGATACATATGGCCCAAAGTCCCTTCCTGCATTGTGACTTTGAAGATTTTTCAACTAAAAACTGAAAAGCTCCACAGCATTAGTTGGACTTACCTGCTTCCAGTAAATGACCTCCTGTTGCATGGCAGTGTCTACAGTTTCAGTTTTGACTGGCGAGGAGAGGTTTTTCAACTCAAAAAAGTGTCAAATTCTCCATTTCAATTAGGATTTTGAAATTCTTTCGAACTTGGACTTCCAGACTTCAGCAGTGTCAGTCCACTTGTTTAATCTGATTAGAGCTCTATTGTGGTTGCCCTCAAATCTAACTTAGGTTCTGGTCTACCACGATCATTGAGTATCATTGGTGCTTTGTGCTTTTTGGTGCTGTTTCTTCTTAAAACTTTTTAAAATTATTTATTGGTTTCCCTTATAAGATTTTTGTCATTTTGGTGTCAGTTTCTTTATCAATCAATCAATCAATCAATCAATCAATCAATCAAGGAAAATGTATTCGATCCGTTTAAAATACAGATCATAAAAGTACAAAAACATCTTTAAATCTGAATCAATTAACACAGTTTCCCTTTAGCTTATAACACCAGGCATATACAAAACATTAAAATTCATTTCATAGATACTGGTTACATTATCCATATTACATTAAAATTTAATAAAGCTAATAAAAACCATTTCATCTGTAGTCTCAAGGGCATATACAGAATAATAAATGTCCAATAAACTACCTCTATTATACATATTACATTAAATTTGATAAATCTGATCAAAACAATTTCATCTCTAGTGTCACGGGCAAATACAAAGTGATAACTATCCCATATACAACCTCAAGCTACCATTACATAATAATTTAAATGGGCGATTATTACTGTACAAGATACGCCTCTCACGCCTCTTCAAGACTAAACTCATCAGTTTTCCTTCTCCTTAGGCATGCGAATAAAAAGCTAGCTATCGAAAAACATAAAAACGGATCCGAAAGGTTCTTTAAAAAATATAATGCAGGACGACATTGCTTAATATTCATTCTTTTTAAAATTGGGAATAAAAATGTAATTTGTTCCTTCACATAAAACCCACAGATGAAAAGTATATGGAGATCAGACTGCTCCGATCCGTGATCACAAGGGCAGAGTGACAGATCCTCACGTCTGAACCTCCTCGCAGGGAAACCTAGCATAAGGGGGATTAAATTTAGACGAAATCTAATCAGAATAAATCTGTGCTGCGAATTTCCTATATGCTCTAATTATGAATAATCTCCCGGTAATATTGTCGGAGATTGATGATACAACATCACTGTATCCTTAGAATAATTTACATTTTGGCGCTCACTGGTCAATTTCACTAAAAGAATAGATTTCAATTTTTCCTTTGTTATCTTTTTACACGCACTCGGGGTAGTAAATAGTTCCTCCAAGCCTAGTGCCATCAATGAAGATCTCACATACTGAAGCCAAGGAATTTTATGTGTGTTGTCCAAATCCAGGCAATTTTTAATTATGGACTTTGTTAAATTCCCTGGGCCTGATTCACAGAACTAACTTACGTCAAAAACGTAAAGTTAGTACTTTTTGGTATTCACAGAATACACTTAGTCATTTTGGTATTCACAGAATGCACTTAGTCATTTTGGTATTCACAGAATGCACTTACTCATACTAACTTTATGTCCGCACTCGGGCCGGAGATTCCGGCCCTTTGGTGGAGATTCCGGCCCTTTGGTGGAGATTCCGGCCCTTTGGTGGAGATTCCGGCCCGATGGTGGAGATTCCGGCCGGTTGTGGAGATTCTATCTATCTTTGCTTGCTATACCTTTTTTTATTATTGGGAGTGGTTTTGACCCTAGTCTTTTTGCAAAGGTCCGAATAGCTTCCATAACCCGCTCCATTGCTAACGCCCTATTATTCACCATACATGCCCATGATTGTTTTTTATCGAAGTGAACCCCTAAGTACAGAAAGGAGTCTACAACCTCCACTCTCCGTGAGCCTATAGCAAAATTCGGAATCCTCGTTGAGGATGGGGTCCCTGTGATGAGAACAAAAGACTTAAATTCATTCACCCTCAGTCCCAATGAGGACATAAATGAAACGTAGGCCATTATTAATCGTTGAAGGGCTACCCCTGTTCTTGCAATTAATACTGCATCATCAGCATATGCTAATATACGTGTAGCAATAGAGTCAAAGACAGGAACATCTGGAGTTACTCCTGCAAGGGCTGCCTCTTTATCACATTTTACCCCAGTTTTCTAATTTAGTTTGGTAAGTTTATTTCTTGGTGTTCTGACTGTATTACTGTTTTGGTACTGCATAAATACTTTACACATTGCCCTAAGTTAAGTCTGCTCTGTGCCGTAATTACCAGAGGGTTCAGCTCAGGTTAATATATTAATTACTTTGAAGGTTCACCCTCAGAAGAGCTGCAATTATTCCTTGGAGTAGTCAGATGACCTCCCCAAATTATAATCCAGTTTCTTACATGTGTGAATACTTCTGCAAATTTAAATGCATGTATGAAAGTAGCTGGCCATGCCCGACCTGGGGCTCAAACTCACTGTGCCATGGAACTGAAGCTGCACCCTACTGATGAGGCCAAACAAGGCTTAGCCAGTCTGAGCTTTTTATGTTCCCATCTGTAGGGGGCCTGTCCTGACTGCCCATGCTGGACTTTTCCTCTATAGGGGACCTGTACTGGCTGCCCATGCTGGACCTTTCCTCTTGGAGGAGGATGAGGTGATTCGCATAAGGCTAGTCTAGAGTGGTACAGTGGGCAAAAATGATGGAGTAGAATGCAGTCAAGTAATTAGCAGTGGCTTAAATTAATTCAAACATTGGCCCATCACTTTTGTAGGTTTTTAAACATAAAATGAGGTCGTTCCTTTTACACGTATGCCTAATAAATACAAGAAGTCAAATTAAAATAAAAAATGCAAAATTAAAACCCACCAGATTATTTTTCTCTGCAGTGAGAATGTATGTGCTATTTACATAGTGCAAACCTGACTGAAATCTCAAATTAGAATTTCTTGAAATCAAAATGTCTGCTTCATTTGATTTTTCTTTATTCAGATAGGTTTACTTACCAATGTCCATTTGCACTGTCATATAATATTTTAAATATGCTTTTTTATGTTTGCACCAGCTACTTCTTATTTGTTTCCTATACTTTTAGGAGCACGGCGTCCAGCATCCCGCTCTACCTCTGGGACAGGTGCTTCCCTTAAAGGGCCAGTGGACAAGCAGAATAGCTCATAGTGATGGCTGCATGTTACAGCCAGTCCTGAGGAACATCTTTTGGATACCAGTGGCAAGACAAATAATGCTTATATTTTTTATTGTGAAATAAGGAAATTGCCCCTATTTTAAATATAGCGATGATTCAAATCAACAGAAGCTGTGTTTTTTTATCTGCAACTTGATGGAGAACTGTAAAGAAAATATACTTAGACAAGAATTACAGTTAAGCCCATTTGATGTTCCATTACTTTGTGCAAAATATAAGTGTGTTCGTTGTATTTTTAATTTGGCTCCGTATTTTATTAACTGCCTTTTTCTGCACACATAGAGAGAGGAAAAATGAGGAGAAATAAAGATATTTCTCCTCGTTATGCCTCACCTGAGGAGGCGTAGCATTTTAATGCATTCCCAAATCTACCACTAATGGCAAATCTGGAAATGCACCAAAATCCATGTGTGGATGGATGGGAACACCCACGCTCCACCCATGGAATGCCTCCCTGCCGCAGAGTAAAGCAAGGCAGCGATTTGCACTGCCTTGTGCTACTCTAGATTCATCAAGCCATGCAGTGTTACGCAAGGTGGCCTTGAGTGGCATGATAAATCTCACGTAGGTGTTGCGTTGCCCTTGCCCCCCTTGCATGGTGCAAAGTGATGCAAAACCTTGATACATCTGGCCTTGACTGTGCACCAATTCCTATGTGCGCCTCCTGACAGTTTGTTTGTCCCTGTACCTGTGTTGGTAATATAGCACAGGAGATAATGTGTTCCCTCATTTGCATGGGACCACACCCCCATTCAAGATGAGGAAATGCCACCTTGAGATGATGCAGGTGCAAAATATGCTCTACAAGAGCACTGTTACAGAAGAGGCAGCACAAGTTTCTGCAATTACTATTACAATAATGACATACAGAGGATCAGAAAGAATGGACAGGCCTATTTGTAGTATGGCCCCTGGTGATATAGCTGTTCAGTAACATCACCTGAGTACTAGCCTCTCCTCCCACAACTATGCAGAGGCACCTAGTACATTTGTGCCAGACTCCTTTATTTGGAAACTGAATAGTGAATGTGGCTTTACTCCTGGGAAAGGAGATGTAGATGATGTCTTTTGAGAGTATGTAAACCATCCATATTGTAAAAACTTGACCTGGGGTTATACCACACATACATACATACATGCAATGAAAGACAAGCACACCAAGCCTACTGACTAATTCCCTTCAGGGACTTTAAGTAGTGGATGCAGGGCAACACCTAAATTCCCCGGGTTTTATTCAAGACAGGCTCCTCAGACTACCCTATTTCCCGATCTTTTTGACTTTCCTAGGCACAAACACCTCCATCCCTGACCTTCGAGAAACACAGAACATTGTTGTTGAATGAGTACTGCAGAGCCCAGTGGCTGAATCTGGGGAAATAAATGTTAATTTCCTTGCTCAGGGAACTGATAACAAATGAGCTGTCAAAACTCCTTACTACCAGGAACCTGTCTAGGTTTCAGTGGTGGCTGGCAATGCCCAAGAGTGGTGAGGCAGGCAGAGGGGTGGTGGGTGGGTGTAATCACGCATGGTCAATCAATCAATGAGCATTTCTATAGTGCAGCACTGTCACCCCTAAGGTGTCGTGTAGTTCCTATATTACCCATACAGGACCTGTGCGTTCGGATAACATAAACTGTGGGTTTGGTGGCAGACGGATTCTGAGCACCCCCACCGAGAATGTTAGCCTGTTTGCATTAGCTAGCTCACAGTGCCACTAGTTTCTCCTCTTATCGGGAGAGAATAGTTTCTGGCAACCTCAGAACATGACAACCCTGATCCCTCAGGATCGTGGAAACAATGTACTACTTTTCACTCAGTCACTCGTGCTCACTTATCTCGTCTCAGAGATACACAGAATAAACAGCCTGGGCGTTTCAATAAGGGTTTATTGAACAGTCGTTATTCTTGTGTAGAATATATGAGCTGCAGCAACCATTAGACAGTAGCACAGATATATGATTAGCAGTACTATGAATATAAATGGATAGTACAGTTCTACCATCTTGCATTACGCATGAATAAATACATGAATATAAAATGCATTGATAAAAGAAAGTGCGTACTCCTACGATGCCTATCTAGATGTACCTAAGTGTACCTAGCATGTGAGTAGGTGTGAAGCCAAGAATCCCTCTAGGATTTAGTCGAACCCCATTACCTGAAGTGAGAATGTAGGAGCCCCTCTTGGTCTCGAGCTGGACACCCCGCAAGGGATGTTCAGACCACTGTCAGCTGGAGCGTCTGTATGCAGGAGCCTCAGCGTCTCTGGTCAGTGTGTCAGCCTGGAAGTCTCGGTTCCCTCTGTCTAACACTAGCAAGAGGTGCTATATTTATACAGAAAGTATCTAGGGCTCCTTTGTCCCTTGTTGCTTGTATTAGCCATTGTTGGATTTGAGGATGACGTATGGGATGAACCGTGCACGTAGATGTGGGGAGGAAGGTGGTGTAGCCCCAGCCTGGTTTCTAAGAACCCTTATGAATACTACATGAGTCTATTGATGGAGTTATAGTACTCTATTGTTCAGGAGAAACCCTCCTTCTGCACCCAGGACTAGAACTAGGTAAAAATTCAATCCTAAAAAGTCTTGTTACAGTGTAGTGTAGGGGAGGTAATGTAGGTGAAGGGGTATGATTTTACCCGGGCCTATATTAGTGTACCTATATGAAACATAACAAAGGGTATCTGGGCGCTGTGGATGCCATGTCTCCGTCGAGAAGCCAGGAAAGAAACGAGTTGAAAGAGGAAAAATAATGGTCAGAAACGAGCAGAAAGAGAAAAAATAAGGGTCAGAAACATGCAAAAAGAGAACAAATAATGAGTAGAAACGAGCTAAAGAGGCAAAATAAAGGTCAGAAACGAGCAGAAAAAGGAAAAATAATGGGCAGAAAAAGGAAAAATAAAGGTCAGAAATGAGAAGAAAGAGGCAAAATAAAGGTCTGGAATGAGAAGAAAGAGACAAAATAAAGGTCAGAAATGAGCAGTAAGAGGCAGAATAATGAGCAGAGCGAGCACTTACTCACTCTGCCAGCTCACCTCCTCCGGGTCTCTGTTTCAGTGCATCGGAGCTGGAAGCTTTAAGCAGTTGAATTTTCTGCACCAATTCAGACGCTGCTGTCCTGCTTCTGATAATGTTCAGTAGCATGATAGCAGTGCCAGGATTGGCTGGAGCGGGCTGCCTCAACGCTTTTACAGACACTATGTGCCTGTTACGGCTCTCCACCCAGCTGTCTGAGACAGCTGGGTGGGGAGGTTTATACTGCGCATGTCAGGCTGGCCATCGCAAGACAGCCGGCCAAAGTGATGTGCACAGTGTAAACTGTTAAAGTGAGCACCACTCCCTGCTACCAGTCAGCAGCAGTGGCCCCGCCCCCAAACACCAACTGGGCCTGGGGAAAGGGAAAAATAAAATGGTAATAAATTCAATTTATTACCATTTTAATTTTCATCTTTGCGGCGCTTGCAGCAGGTGGGCGACGCTCTTCTGCCCTAAAGGAAGGGCTGCCGCTACTAGGTTTCACCCCAGCCTAAGTACGAGTACCCAGAAAATATATATATATAGGGCAGCCTAGGCACCAGTACCCAGAGAATATATATAGGTATGGACAATGCCTAATTTGTTAAACAATGAGTATTGGTGCCCAAAGCTCTCCTCAGAAGCCAATGGCTGGTCAATTAAATGTTGGGACGTTGAATACTAAGGCTGCATAGTCTTAAATCCACCTCATGCCTCTTTAATCCACTACCAGACACTCACTGCCCTTTATCTGTCTTTCTCTTTCTGTGGAAAAATGAGTGTCGGTCCTCAAAAATGAGTGCCGGTGGACCCCACCAGCAAACATGGGCTCAAATTTGAGCACTGGGTTGGGGACTCCCAGGGTCCACAGAGTTGGTGGCTTTGCAGTGATGACCCAGCATTCTTTCCAATTTCCTGTCCTTCTCATAGAACCATAGGCACGGTACACCACCACTTCAGGCTACTCCATCCTTTAGAGGATAGAGTCCTAGGATCACCAGAAGGCTTCCCACCAATGCCTATGACAAGCATAACTCCTCCTCTCCTACCCTTGGGCTACTCCTGTGACGTGCGGAAGATAGTTTGTGCCAATTGGGGCACCCAAGGTGTGCAAAGCCTCCTAAATGGCATCCGCCTGACAAACACTCTAAAACAAATTCTCAATTAACGCGCTCATTTGACACAGGCATATACCAGTCACATCCATTTATCCTCTAGGCTGATTTCACATTCACTCTGTGCATACAAGCAGCTAGGTTATGACCGCTGCTCCATCAAATTGCTCTTTGATTAAATCTTACTGCTGTTATCTGCCACCCTGAGGCCTTGCATCACACTGCAGTCTATGTGGGCTAACAAGTGTTTTACCATTAATTTCTGTGACCTTGTCACAGCACTCGCCTAATACTCATTCTGTAGAGAGGTAACTCTATAAATAGTTTGGCAGCTACATACCTAGTAATGCTATCAGGGTCGTACTGGCTGGACTGGGCATCAGGCGTTTCCCTGGGAGGCTGGAAAGGTGGGAGGCCGGTTTTGTTACTGGGTCCAGTAACAAAATGAGCAGGCCAGCATAATCCACTCAGCATTCACTCTGGTTTTCAGCCTCCGTGTGTTTTGAAATATGTTATGGTTTAAAAGCACAGATTTCCTTGTATTGTCAGCATTTTACAGCAACAATAAAAGTGTCAAGATATTTCTGGTGATCAATATTCCTGCTGGAGAGGGATCGGAGTTTTCTCTAGTGGCTTCTAAGGTAGTGCAGAGGGTTAACATGCCTGCTGTAAAACATGTGTCACAGATCACAGAACTGTATTTTATGTGCATAGCTCAGAGAGTTACTGCTTTTGTCTAAGAGATCCTTTTGCTATTGTGCAGTTCATAAGTTGCAATCGTAATCTAGCTCAGTGAGCTATGAACTGCCATCAAAGAGCTGAATGCAAATTGTATGGTACAGGTTAGAAACGTATGTTTTTTCCCAGTCTTTCATTATCATAATGTTGCTTTAAAAGTGTTTGCTTGGGTAGAAATAAATTCAAATTAGTAAAACCAACCCTAACCACTGTGCTATGTTTTGAATCCTGAGTTTGTTCTTCTCCAGGTGAAGCACTATTAAAAATGCCCACACCTTGTAGTCCCCTGTGTCTCATGTAACATTGTCTCTATGTGTCTGTGATGTAAAGTGGTCCGACATCCTATGCTGGTACGAGAGGAACTATAAAACAAATTAAATGCATGTGAGAGAGGGGTTATGGAGAGATGAGGGGCACTGCTGGACGGTAGTAGTAAGGGAATCATTGAAGAGCCCCAATAAAGATTGTCATATCCTGGTGCACTCTAAGGTCATTATTTGCTATGAATTAAAAGCTAATACAATTGAATGTATAATGAAATTTATGTTGTAGAATGCACCATTTTTGCCATTTGCCTCCATATTTTGCTTGGGGGGAAAACCGACAAACCCCCCTTTTAGTGGACAGGCTCTCTCACTCTGCTCCTTTGCTACGCAACATACAGAGGCTGGTCTGAGAAAATTTGCCAGTGCTTCTTTAGGTCCCAATCCAGCCCTGAATGCTATGCCATATGTGTGCTATTTCTTTACAAGGTAAAACATTGCTTAATATTGTTCTTTAAGGTGCACTTACTTCCAAATGTGAGTATAATAAAAGACAAATAAAGAAAGTAGACTGTAGTGCGATATATCTGTAAGAGCTCTTGAGGGTTTAAGTGACTTCCATGGATAAATTTGTGCTTCCAGTAAGTCAGGAAGATGCAGATTCAAATCATGACAGGTTGAGGAACCATTGTGGTCTATCTGAGCATGAAAAACTACTTTTAGAAAGATGGAGGGGAGATGACTAAGGCTTGTAAGAAATCCTCTGGTGGATGTTACTCTCATTAATCATTTACCTCAGGTTAGGAATGAGGACAATACTGTTAGATGAGTGCATCGCACATGGCACCAATTTAAGCTAACTTAGATAGCCTATGTGTAGGAATGCGTGAGGTCCAGTACAATGCAAAAAATCATGGTGAACTGGTTCTTTAGCGGTATAGGGAGCAGAGAAAACCAGCAGTGGACCATGAAGGGACATCATTTATAGTTTATTTTAATCAGGCTTGACTGACCTGAATCATAAGCTGCTCCCACTGAAAGAAATAAAGTTGTCACTCAAAAAACTATTAAAGCACTAGATTATATCTACTTAAAACTCTGTGATACCAGGTTATTGCTTAGAAATTCATCATAAAAGGGATGTGATGCTGTGTTCTCAGAAGAATTTTAATGGCAAAAACTATTCCTCATGTGGGCAGATAAAGTCTCCCCATTCTCTTGCTTTATTAAGAACGATTCATCTAGTGGCAGTTTAAGTGCTGTCCTAATTCTGACTTAAATTGTTTAAGCTAGAAAATTTCACGTTGAAATCAGCAGTGGCCAAGTGGACAGGACTTTTAGTGAATACCACTTTTCCAAAGCTTACAGGTCAACTTGAAAGGATCTCTGGAAAGCAGATTTAAGAAAGATCATAGTAGCCCTGAAATTTTAAAGCGGTCAAATACCATCTCAATAGTTTCCTGGAATGTATTTGGGTACAATAGCTAGTGCATATTAACAGATAAAGCTGTTGACGGATTGTGCCATTATTATGGTCTAAGAAAGATGGGTGAGTGACATCTCTCTCCCCTTTAAATATATGGGTTCCTTATGTTCCACAAAGAAGCAGAGAGGGTTGCTAGAAGAAGGGTGATTGGTTGTTTGGTGATGTTTGCAAATTTAAGTGCTAAGGGAAGAAATGCAGAAATTGTCCTGGAATCTAGGAATATTTTGGTGCAAATTGATAGACATCCAAATATGTATTAAAATCAATCTCAACCCTAGGGAAAGTGTGTGAGGCGTTTTGTACCTAATGGATTAGATTTGGATCCAGTAAAACACAATATCTGTATTTGGTAATTATTTTTGGGGGCGTTTTCAATGAGGGAAGTATAGATGGAGTATATGCCAAAATAGCTGATGAAATTCACTAAAGAATTGATATAGCAGAGTTTAAAATCAATTTAAAATTTGTATCAACCAGCAAAGAGTACTTAAAGGTTCTGTTAATCATCCTGTAGTTTATTTGTTTATAGGGGTTCCAGTAGTCTTCGAGGCCGCACTTACTAAGCCTATGGGAGGAAAGAGACCACATCTCCTGGCTACCCTAGCGAGGCCCGTAAGCCCAACGTCACTTTCCTGCTGCTGGAGCAGCATAGAGAGAGCTGAGGTGTCCCGCAGCGCAGGTTTCAGTTATCTTCAAAGCCGCACTTACTAAACCGACGGGAGGGGAGAGACCACATCTCCCGGCTCCCCCAGTGAGGCCCGAAGGCCCAACGTCACTTTCCTGCTGCTGGAGCAGCATTAAGAGAGCTGAGGTGTCCTGCAGTGCGGGACGCGCGTGGGGCGCACCCGGGCATGGCCCGGGCAAAGACCAGACCAGGAGCGGGCTCATCTGCGCCCGTCAGCAGCCTGATGAGGCTCGGCTGCTCCCAATCTCTTGGTTCTTCCTCTTCAAGGGCAAGGTACTGTTCCTGCAATTCATTCCTATTTAATTGACCATATTTTACGAGACTATTCAGGGAGTTTCCAAGGGGGTTTGACATTTTGACATTTAGGAAATTTTTTGTGCATTTGTTACAATAATTCTAGTTAGTTATTTTTGGACAAGTTAGTAAGTCAGTACATACATTGAAATGGGGAAGCGCAAGGCAGCAGAGCAAGCCCAGGGATCAACAAGGGCCAAAAAGAAAGTAGGGGAAAAATAAAAGAATACCCTGGAGGAAATCAATAACCTGATTGAGGAAGTGGAATCACTAATAGCCCCTGATCGACCGCAATCAATCATGATACCAAAGGAAAGGAACTCCAATCATAACCGCGCAATATGTACAGGGGTAAAGGCGCAATCAGTAATTGAGGGGGTACCTTGGAAGAAAACGATTGTGGGGCAAGGGCACACTTCTATAAAAAGTTATTTGACAACACAACCTACACAAAGGATTAAGCCTTGTGATTGCCAAAACAATACTAATCTACCAAACCCCACAGAACCACTCCCTTCCCCCTTGAATGAGCAAAATGGAGGCCCGGCTCAGTCTGTTTCGAGAACAGTCTCGCGCCCAGTAGCATCAGCATCTCTGCTAAAAACAATCCCTAAACCCATATCGAAGCCAGAAGAAGGGTTCATTAATGACCTAAAACTGCAGATAAAGGATCTAACTAAAGAGGTCAGAGCACTTAAAGCAATGGTTAGTTCATTATCTGAATCCCTTAAGCTAGTAGTAGCAGATACAGCACACATGAAGGATCACCTGCTTAGCTCCCAAATGACCACGCAAACAGAACAATACCCCGTCAGGCAGGTCCCAAGAGACAGGTATACAATTGGTAAACCTTATGATTCCCCTTTACAAGCATTAGGAATGGACCCTATTCATCTTGAAAAGGGTTTAGCACAGCATCCAGTATCTCAAAATCATAAAGGAGCAAGTCCCGTCAGAATAGGGCCTCATCCCCCAGAACGTGGTAACACTCATAACTATCCTTTAAATACTACATATCAACCAGGTAGGTCCATCCAGATAGTACAATCTTCTTATGATCAATTTCAAGTGCCAGAGTACAAACGCTGTTTTTTCTAATGTTCCCAAAGTATCACCTAGCTTGATTAAAGAGGACGAAGATTCATTGATAAACAAATGCACTCAATGGATCAGACACGTTAGGGGTTGCAGATCGATCATTAGGGAAGACATAATTACTGCTTAAAGGTCCCTTCAAGCAGGCTCTGATCTGGAGTGCATAGCCCTAACACTAGGCAGCAGTGAACTAGTAGAAAATCTAGTGGCTTTTGAAGTTCGAACTTCCCATCTAACAGACACAAAAATTAGAATGAAATATAACCCCCCAGATCCCCTAATGCAACACGTCACTCAAAAGTCTGCCTCAACCCGCTCAGAAGGGTCTTCTTTATGCGAAATAGATTGATGGTCATGGAAACCTCTCCAACAGTCCCACCAGGATTTTATTCCTGAGTCCATGGGAGCGTGTACCGGCACTCAACTAAATTTCCGCACCCCAAGTAAAACCCAGCCCACAATGGTTTACTCAAACTTAGGAAATAAAAACTACAGCCCAAGAGGTATGAAAGTGCACCCAGAGCTAGACCAGCCTACAGAGACACCCCAAACCTCATTCCTCTCATGGAACATCCCAGGACTGAGTTCAAGGGGAGCCTCTCCTGAGTGGGCCGATTTAATTGATATTCAGGATTTTTGTTTATTTAGAAAAAAAAAAAGGTCTTTAGACCCAATATTTCGTTTAGGGTACCTGAATTATTATAAACCGGCAATTCGAGGTCAACTGAGCAGACCATCGGGTGGGTTGACTATATGGATCAAGCAAGATATAGGGTATAGGATTCAGGTACTTCAGATCGACAGTCCAGACATCTTGGCCATTTGCATACAGACCAGCCCCCAGACCCATATAGCAATTTTTAATGTATATGCCAGAGGATTAAAAGGTGGAAGAACGTCCAATATTGTATCCCTGCTAGACGAGTATCTGGATAGTAATCCGGATATTGTCATTCTAGTTATAGCGGGGGACTTTAACACAACCTTCGAGCTCCTTGACCACGAAGACAGTAAGTTAACAGACGAGGAAGATGCACAATGGGACATTCCTACTCTAGAATTGGTACCAATCAAAAAATGGACAGATGCAGTCATACAATTAAAAGCTCTGTGCATGGAAAGGGGGATCAGGGCAGTAAACAGGAGAACTACCTCCAATAGGTTAGGGTCAAACACATTCAATAATGGCCACAGTACGAGCCGAATTGATTATATATGAATAAATTTGGAAAAGTGGCCTGCCCTCATTGACATTGAGGTATTGGCGGGAGTTGAAAGCGATCATAATCCCCTGATACTTGTAATGAAATCAGTGAATCTCAGTAGGGATTTGACACTGCTAGTGCAAAGCACGACTAGAAATATATTGCTCTCCAATGATTTGAGATGGGTCAAATGGGATAAGATTATTGATAATCCAGACGTAGCAACAGCCATAATGGAAGATGTCACTAGCATCTTGAAAGAGATGCAGACAGCCCAAAACCATGAACAGCTAAATAAAACTATAGTAGGGGCCCATAACAATGTATTTGATAAAATACGGACATATTTCTTAACCCCTTCCATGCGCGGCCGATTTTCGCCCTGTGCGAGGCGTTGCATTAAGCGGACGGGTTCATGACGAGCTCAGCTCGTCATGCGCACACGAGCACTGCGCAGCATGACGAGCTGAGCTCGTCATGAGCATGGAAGGGGTTAAAGCTGTCTAGTCAGCACCACAAACCACTAGCAATTCAGGACAATTCGTATAACAAGGTTTGTAGGCAAGTTTATAAGTCCCTTGCAGTAGCAATCAAATCAAAATATTCGGCTAGCACAAAACAAGTAAGGAAATTGTATAAAATTACACAGACGAGAGCAAAAAAGCATTTGGACGAACAGAGATGGCAGGATCTTCGTGGGGCCAGCACAGGGAAAAATCTTGAATATTTTTGGCATTTGGTAAAGTAGGGCAGAGGAGGGCAAGCTCTATCCCCGCAAAATCATGTAGCACCAGAAACATGGACTGTGCACTTTTCGAAACAATATGCAGAGGAAGAAGAAGAAGTGGGTGAGCCTTTTCTAATCCCCCCTCACAGGTCAGTTTTGTCCTTTGACATCTCTGATGTAGGTGCAGCACTGGGAGCAGTTAAGGGAGGAAGAGACCCGGGTTTAGATAGCATCCCAGCAGATCTATTTTTGTACGATAAGGACACCTGGCAAAGATATATACAGATGCTAGCTAACGCAATAGCTTGTGGCGCTCACATCCCTAAATCCTTGGGAGGCGCTGAGATTATACCAATTTTTTAAAAAGGTGACCAATCTTCTCCTAGAAATTATAGGCCAATAAGCTTAATTGACTCAATACAAAAGGTGGTGGCAAGATTAGTACTGGCAAAAATACAGGACTGGATGGCAGCAAATGATAAATTAACATCTTTTCAGTCAGGCTTCTGTGTTCATGTCAGCACTATTGACCAAGTCTTTAGCTTTATATTACTATACTGGTGCACCGTAGTGATTGCCGAGGGCAGCATTTATGCTGCCTTCGTAGACCTCAAGTCTGCGTTCGACATGGTCTCTCGAAAAAAAAACTCTGGACGGTCCTTTTGGACCTAGGAATGCCACCAGATCTATTATCCTTAATTGTTAGACTCCATGAGGATAATTTTGCACAGGTGCGATAGGGTGCACAGGGCAACATCACGGACAGATTCCAAGTCTCCAAGGGTATTCATCAAGGGTGCCTTATGGCCCCAACTCTGTTTCCTCTATTTCTGAATGGAGTAGCACAACTTTTTGCTACCTACCCAACAGATGCCCTGGTCCTTGCAGGTATAAAAATACCAATTCTTATGTTCGCAGACAATACGCTCATTATTTCCAAAACACAGAACGGTCTACAGCGAGCACTTTTTCATTTTCAAGAATTTTGCAGGGTCCGAGGACTAGTTATCAATGCAAGCAAAACCAAATTTATGGTGTTAAATAAGCATTGGGTAATAAAGGGTAATGTGTGCTTAAATGACGAGCCCCTTGAACAGACAGAAGTCTTTAGTTATTTAGGAGTTACCCTAGCTAAAAAAACTGTCTTGGAAACCCCAGATCGAAACCATGGCCCTAAAACATCGTCAACTGACAGGAGCATTACTGAAAGAACACAAAACTTCACTAACAAAGCCAATCAGCCCTGCCCTACAGATTTATAACGCCAAAGTCATGGCCTTGGTATTACATGGCTCGGAACTATGGGGTTTAGAAAATTTGACACCACTAGTCTTAGCTGAAAATAAGTTCCTAAGAGGTATTACGACTCTCCCACAAAACACCCCACTAAAGCCACTGCATTGTGATTAAGGTTGTAAACCCCTGGAAGAGGTAGCGATATACCCCCCAATAGCACACTGGGTAGATTATGGACTACCCCTGAGTTAAGACATTATGCTGCAGCACTCAAGGATCTCCAGGAGGCTGACACCTCACACAAGATCAGCTGGTTCCAAAAAGTAAAATGCATGTTGGTGGCAATGGGACTGAGGCATTTATGGGAGGATCCCATGGGCCAATGGTTTCCCTCGAAAAGGGAAATGAAAGAGTTATTGATCTATGACTATGACCGATATTATAAGATCAACTGAGAGCTCATTGTTGACAGGGAGATTCTTAGGGGCATATTATGAACAAATGGCGATATTTATCGCTAACTCCGCTTCATTTTCCTTATTGCCGCAGAATGCCGGAATCTATTGCCGTATTAGCGGCGTATTAGCAACACGCCGCTAACAGGCGATAGCTACCTTTTCCGGCGGAAATGGACGGCGATATATTTAGCGTGACGGCGATAAAAAAACGCACGCTAACGTGAAAAAAGTGGCGATGGGTCAATCAGCGACAGAATCCGATCGCTAATTGGCACCAGGCCTGCATTTTACGCGTTCAGCGGGAAAATGCACTATAAAAGTCCCGCCAAGCAGAAAAAAAGTAAAATACCAGAGTAGCAATGGAAGAAGCTGGGACCAGTGCAGAGGCCACAAACATGCCCACAAATACCCAGGAGGACCAGCCAGAGACCCATGTGAAGGCCAAGAGGAAGAGGAATCCTAAGTTCAGCCTGCAGGAAAACCAGGTCCTGATTGCGGAGGTGACTGAACACCAACAAGAACTGTTTGTCACCTCCACAGTGACATTGGCAAGAAAAAAGAAATATGGGAGGACATTGTGTCCAAGGTGAATGCCGTTGGAGAGAGCAGGAGGACAGTGGACGACTGCAAGAAGCGCTGGCATGATACCAAGCGCAAAACCAAGGAGAAACTAGCAGCCAACGTGAGAGCAGCGAGGCAGACTGGAGGTGGGAGTCCAGCGCCACAGGAGGAGCTGAATGAGTTGGAGGAGCAGGTGTCCCGAGTCATCAGTGAGGAGACGGTGGTTGGAGTTGCGGGCCAGGATAGTGCTGAATGTGAACAGACACAACAACACCAGGGTGAGCATCAACCAGGGGCAGGGGGAAGGGGGTGGATGGGCCCAGTGGCACTCATGTACAATTAAATTAATTGTAGTGCATACCCACATGTACTGTGGATCATGTCCCGGATACCCCTGTCCATGGTGACATAGGTACATGATATGGGGCGATTTGATGCCCCATCTCCAGTCTCACTGCTTAATTGCGCTTGTTGAGCGCCTACTTATTTTTTCAACCATTTAACTCCGTTGTATTCCATGTACTCCATATTTTTAATCACACTTTTGTTGCTCAATTCTAGTTCGGTCCACACGTAGGAATGTCATGCCATTTCCAAAGCTTCACATGTTTACGTTGTGCCCCTCCGGACCTCTTACAAAAACACGAACTGATGCATGATTCGTCCAAGGCAGTGTTTTTTAAAAACCCAATGCATTTCAGGCTACCAGAACCCTTCTTCAGGGGTAACTGTTAATGACAATGAAACATTTACCATTATCTTATTATTCATTATTATGCATCTAACATAATCAATCGATCGTTAATATTATGCTACCTACTTAATCAATCCTAACAGTGCAGTGCTCAATTGGCCCAATCTCCATATGTTTATTACTGCCCTGTATATATCTCCACTCATAAGCCTTTCCAAAAACAGTTCTAGTGATAACCCGCCATTGAACCTGACAAGCCTTTATCGATTCAAAATGAACCACATACTTTCCCACCTTCGCCCTCACTTTCCCTCAACTAAAAATATCCACACTTTACATTCACCTCCTATCGCATTTCCCTGCAACCTCTCTTCTTTCTCTACTTTTTCCAACTCTCCCCGAACTCAACATACTTATAAATGTACCCATGTCACTCCACTCTACTTTTATACCGCTTTCATCACAAACTTCCCTCATCTATCCGCATACAACCAACCTCCCATCCACCCTGAGTCAAAACTCTACTCACAGCCCCTTAACACATACACATAAACGCACGCTCTGTCACTCATTTTCTGCATTTACTGCTTTTTAAACTGACTTCCTAACTCAACATTCAATCACCAGCCAAATTTTGCTCACAAAACTGCATGTACCTGCCGCGACTTTTAAAACCAGTCAGTCCTCATCTCATCGTCAAAAAGTGATTCATCTCCCTGTACTTCCGCCCAGTTTTTAACCACAATTACCTGCCATAGTCCCTCCCTCATGTGTGTTGCCTGATTGGCCTACTACTCAGCCTTTTCCTCTTACTATCTGCTTTTGACTAGGAGAAAACTACACTTCCCACAATGCAATAAACTCACCAAAAAACGCACAATGAAAGATAATCATTATCGTGTAAACAATATACTATTGAATTTACATTTGTGAAAAATATAACCAATGTAAGCTCTTTATGTTCACCAAATGCCAAAACGTAAATGTATTAAAAGTTCAATGCCGTATTTCTTTAACACCAGCTTGCTTGAGGAACCAAGATGTTACACCGTACGTGTGGAAAATTGCGCTGTACTTAAAGTTCATCATCTTTATGCATTTTCTACTGCCGGGTGCTATCCCAATAAAGGGCAATGTTCATGAATGATCAATTATAGAGGTGAGATGCACACCTCTTAATCAAAAGGTTAACCATATTAATCCTCATCCTCCAAGAATGCGTGCTCACTGGAAAAATACCTTGCCCAAATGACACTTCAATGAACAACTACATGATATGGGGTGATTTGACGCCCCATCTCCAGTCGCACTGCTTAATTGCGCTTGTTGAGCGCCTACTTATTTTTTCAACCATTTAACTCCGTTGTATTCCATGTACTCCATATTTTTAATCACACTTTTGTTGCTCAATTCTAGTTCGGTCCACACATAGGAATGTCATGCCATTTCCAAAGCTTCACATGTTTACGTTATGCCCCTCCGGACCTCTTACAAAAACACGAACTGATGCATGATTCGTCCAAGGCAGTGTTTATTAAAAAACCAATGCATTTCAGGATACCAGAGCCCTTCTTCAGGGGTAACTGGTGGCATAGGGACATATCACCCTTCTCAAATAACACATTGCACGACACACATTGGCCAGTATACAGACTTTTAAATGTGCACAGAAAAGGAAGCCCAAAATAGTTCTAGGTCAACGTCTGACCACTCCATAAGTGCCCCCTCAAATGACAAAGTGGCACAACAACTTAACATGCGGCAGGGTGGCAAAATGGCCCCCTTGCCACATCACCACGCACATACAAATTGCCTGCACAAGGACACATCTCACTCTAACGCCAAAATGCGGGTGCACTGTGAATGTGACTGGTCATGTGCACAATAAGGCATGCCACCACCAATGTCAGCACACCTGCAGCATTCTGCACATGTGTATGAGTGGTGTGGAGGAATGTGCATGTGCATATAGGTGGACATTGCTGCGCATACACAACCTTGCACAATACTCATACACATGTGCACAATGCTGCAGGTGTGCTGACATTGGTGGTGGCATGCCTTATCGTGCACATGACCAGTCACATGCACAGTGCATCCGCATTTTGGCCTCAGAGTGAGACGTGTCCATGTGCAGGAAATTTGTATGTGCGTGGTGATGTGGCAAGGGTGAAAATCTGACATCACCTGCATTACCATGCAATATGCCCCCTTGCCTGTTCATGAGATGCAGTCTGGTGTACACCAAGTGGGGAAACATCTAGTGAGTCTGCATACCACACACACATGCAATGTCACAAGAAATTGACCATGTAGGCTGCTGGATAAAGGTTGCACCTCCAAAAATGCACACAAACAGCACACTTCACTCAAAGGGCGATGGAATACAATGAGCAGGGGACGCGCTGTTTAGCACACGCACCATCATCTTTTGCCTTCGTTTGCTGCTGCCTGCTCCATTCAAGGGACTAACAGGGTGCTGGAGAACTGGAAGAAATCCATCTACGCCGCCAGTCCACTGCAGGTCTTATTTTCAACCGACCTGAGCAGTGGACCACCAAGCCCAGGGTGCACAGTGCCACCTGCAGCTGCTGCTGATGAGGGGGAGGCGTAGGGCCATCCTGCGCATAAAGCGCTGCTCTTTCCCCCGCGGCACGGGACGCGCTGTTTAGCACACGCACCATCATCTTTTGCCTTCGTTTGCTGCTGCCTGCTCCATTCAAGGGACTAACAGGGTGCTGGAGAACCGGAAGAAATCCATCTACGCCGCCAGTCCACTGCAGGTCTTATTTGCAACCGACCTGAGCAGTGGACCACCAAGCCCAGGGTGCACAGTGCCACCTGCAGCTGCTGCTGATGAGGGGGAGGCGCTAGGTCCATCCTGCGCATAAAGCGCTGCTCTTTCCCCCGCGGCGCGGGCTAAGCCCGGGCCAAGGGCGGGCCCGTCCTGCGCCCGTCATCGCCAGGAAGAGGCAGGGCAGGGCCATCCCCCTTTTTCATTGCTTATTGACTACAGAGGAGCTGCGGGATACCAAACAAGGTACTGTGTCGCTCTGCGATAATGTATTATTCCTCATAGTGAAACCTGGGTTTCTAAAGACACTTATACTCTCGCCACTTGGTTCAGCTTGCGCTGTACTTTTGCGTTGTGGCTCTGTTCCCTTATTTCTTCTGATCCCCCATTGTGCCTATTTAGACCACTCTCAGCGTAATTATGGGGAAAAGGAAAACCATGGAAGGAACGGGGGGCAAATGGAGTACCTGGTGGGGTAGGTAAGGTGAAAAAGGCAAGGAAAACCAGTAAGAATATTGTTAATAACTGTGTGATTGACAGAATTGAGACCTTAATCACAGAATGTGAAGGGATATTGGTAGCCGAGATGCCGGCGACTACTGGTGTCATCAAAGCTCCCCTCGAAAAGAGTTGTAGACAACCTCGCTCAACTACAATACCTTCAATGTTCCACAAACCCCCTTATAATCGCACCTTAAGTAGTAGTGAGATTGACCACCCGGTGACAGGGCAACGGGAAACCACTCCCACCCAGTATGACAACTCACTGTCCAACGATGCTCCGAATCACTTAGAATCCTCTGTCATCATTTGTTCTAATCGTTTTGCGGCACTGGCTGAGGCCCCTGAATGTTCGGGGGAGCTTGCACCTCAATGCCTAACTCTAAGTCCAAGCCCTACGGAAAGATCACCCGAGTTAGTAAGTTCAGGTGCCCCTATATCAGAAGATCTTCTGCAGATTGTTATTGCGCTCAGGTCAGAAGTAGGCGCGATGAGGACGATGATAGAGGAGCTAGTGGCCATAGTTAAACTAATACCCCTGGGAAGCATGCTACATCAACCTGCAGCTAGCCTGCCATTTAATTCCCATTCTCAACGAGTAATCATAATTACACACAAAGAAGGAGTTACCACACAAAAAGGTTCCCTCCCACCCCTCAATGCGCGTACGGACCTGGCTCACAAGGAATCTAATCATAAATGGGTGGTCTCTTCCCAAGCCTCTGCCCCTAGTAACCTGGTAAAACAATTCTCTCTGTCAACCAACCCAAAGTATATTAGACCTTTTAACTTATTAGCAAATTCTTGCTCGCGCCCAATAGGTTCTGGCCATTTAGGAAAATCTCCAACCTCTTTACCTGCGCAAACACGTATAGTCCTTATGGTCAATGTCCCTAAGCTCGTTTCGCATGATGTCCGAGAAAATGAAGATTCTTTAAAAAACAAGGCTATACATTGGATTCGCCATGTCAGGGGCTGCCGGTCATTGATACGGGACGATATAGTTAGGGCACGGAGATGTACGACTCATAATCATCCTTTAGATTATATCGAACTCACTCTGGCGAAACATGAACTGGCTGAAAATTTGCTAGCACTAGAATATCGGACTTGTGCACCAGGGTCTTCAGCCATCCAGTTTAGACACTCTCTATTAATTGATGATATAGGGGCTCAGGGCAATACACCAGAGCCGGGTGCAGAAGGGGGGACAACTTTAGATGCCAATGATTGACTGAGAACTGCCTTTACCTTACATCAGGAGCCTCAGGATACTCCTTCCAATAGCAATCTAAGTACCCTCCCAAGCATACAACTCCCAAACGCTCTTGATCAACCATTAATAAACTCAAGCCTCATTGATCATATTAGCCATACTAAACCCTGTACCAATAAGCCGAGGGATCGGATTGTAGCCACAAACATGATTACAGATAGGGTGGCCATAGGTGTTTCCCCTGCCCTATCATTTCGGTCCCATGCTACTCCTCTACGAGTGTCAGCTCCTGGTTTGGCCCATTGCTCCCAACTTAACATTATTTCCTGGAATGTGGCCGGACTTAGCAGTAAATTGCTATTGCCCGACTGGAATAAACTAATAGAAGGCCAGGACATCTGCCTCTTCCAGGAAACTTGGAGCTTAGTTCCTCTTTACAAATCTGGTTATACCTGCTTCTTTATACCAGCTGTTACTACAGGGAGAGGGCGCCCTTCGGGAGGTCTGATTGCCTGGTTTAACATTGCTTTGGGTTGTAAAATTACTGAACGTAATTGTGCAAACCCAGACATAATGAGGCTTACCATCCATGGAAACAAAGGAGCTCTAACTCTTGAGTTGTTTAATGTATACGTAAGGGGGATAAGAGGGGGAGTCTCTTCAGCCATTGTTTCATCCTTGGAGCAAGAGCTATCCAGCTGCCATCCTGCCTCACAATTTGTGATCGCAGGAGACTTTAATTGCACATTTGAGCCCCTTGGCGTGGATGACATGCTGGGGCTAGAGGAAGATGATGCGAGATGGGGTATTCCACCCCTAAGCATCCCCCCCATCAAAAGATGGTCACGGGTCGCAGTTCAGTTGAACGCACTTGCTCTGGAATTTGGGTTCAGGGCGGCAAACGGCAGAACACAGTCAGACGTCGAAGGGGCCTGTACGTACAATAGAATTAGTTGTCCATCCCGTATTGACTACATCTTGATAGACGTAAGACTGTGGAGTAGTATGATTGATATGGAAATAGCCCCTACTAATGACAGTGAACATAACCCACTTTGTCTGACTATGAAGGCCCTCTGGCCCTCTCTTGGCCATGCCCCTGCTGCAACTATTAATTTAGCGACTAAGGAAGTGGCCCCTTCCAATTGTAGAAGATATCTTAAATGGCCCAAAGTCGCTGTTAGTGAATCAAAAATGGTTGGAATTAATTGAGTCCTGGCAGAAAATATAGCTGATCTCCAAGAGGCATCTCTTAATCTTGTTGCCCCAGAGAAGGCTTTGGATATTTATATGAGAACTGTAGAGCAGATGGGGTCCTTTTTTAAAGTAGCTGTTGGTTCCAACACCCACAAAGGATGTCCAAAATGTAGGCAGGCATGGTTTACTAAAGACTGTAGACAAAAAAGAAAAGCCCTAGCCCTAGCTATCAAAAGTAAAAATTGTTCTCGAGTCCAACTAGCCAGGAAAGAGTATAAAGAAGCGCTGCATCGTGCAAAGCTACAGTGGGAAGAATCGCACTGGCAAGATCTAAGGGATGCTAGTCTAGCAAAAGATTCCAATCAATTTTGGAATCTTGTCAGGGGGGCTAATTGGAAAGACCCTGACTTAATCCCCAACCACATATCGAGCCAAGATTGGTTTGACCACTTTAGTAAATTATACACAGGGATAGACACAACTCATCCAGAGAGGGTGTCTGACCAGCTAATTCTCTGCCCTACCTTAAACACCTGCGACCACTTTACTTTAAAAGAAGTCGAAGGGGCAATCAGAAGAATAGTGTCAACAAAGGCCCCTGGACCGGACGGTCTTCCGGGGGATCTACTCCTTGCAAACCCTAGTAACTGGGCGAAATATATTACGCTCCTAATTAATTCTATTTCTAATGGGTGCCCTATACCTGATTCGTGGAAGGGCGCCGAAGTGGTGCCCATTTTTAAAAAAGGAGCAAGGGAGGATCCTGCCAACTACCGACCGATTAGTTTAATCAATGCCATTCAAAAAGTAGTCGGTAGGGTGTTGTTGCAGCGAATTCAATCCTGGGTTGAGAACGAGAATATTCTCTCCCAATATCAGGCGGGCTTTAGGACTAGAACAGGGACAGTTGATCAGGCATTCAGGCTGCTTCTCCTTCATTGGAAGGTGGTTGTGTTAGGTGGAGGCAGCCTCTATCTTGCCTTCATCGACTTGAAGACTGCCTTCGATCTGGTCCCTAGGGACCAATTATGGAAAGTCTTGGGTGAGATAGGTATTCCCTCGCTTATTCTTAATATGCTTGTCCGACTGCACGAGGGCAACTATGCCCAAGTAAGGTGGGGGTCACAAGAGCAAAAAACTGATAGGATTTCGGTGAACAGAGGGGTTCGCCAGGGCTGTGTCTTGGCGCCTACCCTGTTCTCCTTGTACGTGGACGGGGTGGTTAGCTTCCTCCTGGAAATTCCAGCTGATGCCCCGGCCCTGGCAGGAGACAGGGTACCTACCCTTCTGTTCGCAGATGATACGCTCTTGATCTCAAAGACCCCGGTTGGGCTACAGATACTCTTGGATAGGTTTCAGGATTTCTGTACTTTAAGGGGGCTGATCATCAACACCACAAAGACCAAACTGATGACATTCAACCCCCATAAGCCCTTTAGATACACTTTTACTTTGGGTGGAATACAATTGGAGAGAGTCCAGACTTTCGATTATCTAGGCATTTGACTCTCCGAGACCATGCATTGGAATCCCCACATTAATAAGATGCTCTTGAATCATAAACGAGCAGCTGGCGCAATAGGCAGAGAACATCGCTCCTCGCAGAGTAGACCTGTTGCCCCAGCACTCACGATCTATGCTGCAAAGGCAGTAAGCTCGGCCCTTTATGGTGCGGAACTGTGGGGGTTCAACAATGTGCAAGAAATCTGAACATCTGAACATAAGTTCTTGCGAGAGTTAGTGAGCCTTCCCCGAAATGTCCCACTAAAGCCTTTGATGAGTGATATGGGAAGACGCTCCTATAGAGACATTGCTAGATCTAGACCACTGTTATACTGGGCCCGATTGCTATGTACTCCTGAACTTACAAATTATGCTGCTGCATTTAAAGAAGTAATCAGCTTAGACTGCAGCCACAGGGTGAGCTGGATCAACAACGTTAAGAAACTAGTTTTTGCTTTAGGTTTTAAAGACTCTTGGGTAGTTCAGAATCCACCCTGTAAGGATGACCTTAAAAAAGCATATTGGGCTTGGGTTGACATACAGGAACTTAGTAAACCAAGAGCAGGCAGGATGGTAGATGATTTTTATCAGTTTAAGTTGCACATTTTTTTAGAACCATATCTAGATTTTATTCAGATTCCAAGAGACAGAGCACTTTATATACAGTTCAGGGTTGGCTCGCTCCTAATTCGTGAGCTAACTGCAAAATGGAGTCCTCCCCGGCAGACAATTGCGGATTGCCCTTGTTGTGAAGCCCCAAAAGAGAGTGTGGCCCACATTATGTTTGTATACTCAGCATACTCGCGGGCCAGAACAAGATGAATAAAACCAATTTGTAGACAGCTGGGTACCTTGGATCACCGCGTTGCCTTGCGGATTTTGAAATCAGATTCAAGAGTCCTCTTTGCCTGTGGGGTGGCAAAGTATCTCGGCTGTATTTGGTCCGTTAGGTCTAAAGTTTTACGCAGGGAGGTATGAGTTTATACTGCGAATGTATTTTTAAGTAAAAAGATTTTTCTGACTGTTATCAATTAGCTGAATTGATGTACGTTCTATAATTATAAACAAAATGATTAACCCCTTGTATAAAATTATTGGATGGAATGTATATACTTATTTTTAATACCTGTGTTTTTATGGATGGAATGTACATATTTGCTCTGATCACTGTTTTTATGATAACTCGTATCTTTTATCTTTGTTTTGTATGTATGAATGATCTTGCTTTTATGATACTTGTTATCGAAATAAAGCTATTTGACTGACTGACTGACTGACAATGAGCAGGGGGACGTGCCAACAACCGCACAGTACGTCAACAATGCAGAACAGGAATGCATCACACCAATATGTACTGCGTGCCTTGTCTGTGTGACATACTCGCTGAGCCACAATGCACCTGTAAAGCGGTCTCACTGCCAAAGTATGACAACAAGCAAGGATAGCTAATTTGAAACAAATCATGTAAACTGGCCAAATTCCACCCTCAACCCCTATGTAAAATTGCACTCCTACCCCCCCAAGTGTACATATCTGCCACACAGAATACACCATTCCCCATCAGTCCTGATGTGAGTTGCCCATCACACCATCATGTGCAATTCAAATTAACGGTTTGGTAAGCCGACTGTGTCAGTGAACAAATATGCAGTCAGGTAGTCATCACCCACATGCCAAGCCAGGCATTGAATAACAGAACCAGGACAGCAGGTATCATCCATGGCAGCAGCTGCGTGGCACATACACAAACACACATCACTCGCACATTTGCATCTATTGTGAGGGTGATGTTGACCAGGCCTGAGCACCATAAATAGGCATAATGAAATGCACATACATTAGAAAACTGACCACTTACACACCACACGTGGGGTCAACCTTGAGGGTAATGGGTGTTGACACTATGGGGCATATTACCAAGCTCTTATCGCCACCACAACGTCACTCATTTTTGACGTTGGGGTGGCGATAGGGTCAGCGCACCATTATCAAGGCAGCGTTAAGTCACTCAATGTGGCTTAAAGCCACGTTAAGTGGCTTTACGCTGCCTTGAGAATAGGGCCCCTTTCACGCTAAACTTTGTCTGAAAGGGGGTGTGCAGTGGGTGTTGTGGTGGGCGTCCCACCACAACACCCATTGAAGTCGACGTTGCCATCCATTATCAAGTTTGGCGAGAATAGGTGGCAGTGCTGATCTGAACACCAGAGAAATCCTGGGCCTAAGGTTGCAAAACTAGGAGAAATGCATTAAATCTCCTTGTTTTTGCTTGTTTCATGTGTGCTGCCTTGTGCAGCCCACATGTGAAAAGCCAAATTCCATAGTATGTTCATGTACAGGAAGGTGTCCCTTCCTGTACATGAACAAACTGTACTTCTAAATGTCATTTTGTAACTTCCATGTGTGCTGCACGAAGCAGCACACATGAAAGTTAGAAAATGCCGTCTTAGCTTTGTCCATGTGCAAGAAGCAACTACTTCCTACACATGAACAAACCTCCCTGCTCGCAGACACCCTTGCACTATGGTGCAAGGGAGCCTGCACTGGCGCTAAGCAGTGCAATTTTCTTCCATTGCAGGGGGAAACGCCAGGCTGCACCATATCCTTGATGACATGTTTGAGCCTGGCGTTACCAAAGTGGTGGTGAGAGCCGTGAAGACAAGATGGCTAACGCCTCTCCCTGCCACTTCCTTGGTAACATGCCCCTGTCTGTTCAGACAGCAACAACAATCGAAACTCAAGCCGAACCATACTCACAACGGGTCAGCCAAACGGAGGGCACTCAGCAATGCATGCAATAAAAAACATGAAGGACGACATGCACACCAGACAAATCACAATAGACAAAGCAACATGGATGTCCATGTGTACTACATAGTGCAGCACATGTTGAAACAGCAAGTAAGCTCACATTGCTAAAGTGCCTAAAGGGTGCCCTACTCACACATAACCATACTTGCACAAAACACATGCACATGTGCAGTACCCTACAATGCTGCGTGTCCGTGAGCCACATTGACAAGGCAAGTGACAGTGCATGATGAATCAGAAAAAAGGACAAGGGAACCCTTGAAATCAAAAGGGACCAAGGGTGCTAATCGATTCTCAGAAACAAAGGTCCCTATAAAGTAAAAAATGGATAAGATGGCCACAAAGTCACAATGAAGTTTGAGGCTACTTTAGTTATGCATACAAAATATTTAATTATTAAGAACCAAAATAACAAAACACAAAAAAATCAATAATGAGTGAGCAAGGTGTGAAGAGGTAGGGGAAATCAGCCGATTTCCTTACCGCAGGCAAGTGACTTAAAAGTGACTTAAACAATAAAATGAAAATTAGAAGCCACAATAAGGGGTACGTCTTTTGCTCAAAAACAATATCTATACAACATGAGTTAAAGACGGTGGTGTCGACGACGTTTCGATCCCAACTTAAATTGTGGGATCATCATCAGGACTGAAGGTAAAACAAATGCCTGAAAAGTTGCCTGGGTAAGCGAGGAAAGGTAATGAAGAGAGAGGGGGGAAAAAAAGAAAAAGGGGGAAAAAATAGCTAGAGTTACATGTTTGCATTGCATCAATAATACAGAAAAAAGACAGTTCCACATAAGCAGTTAAAACGTGAGAAGGTACAGAGGTCCGTGTAACCACATATGATATTAAAACGGGAAAACAAAAGGATAGGCGGCTAATGAACACGGGGCATGCTGGACACGATGGTGCGGTGGGCAAGCAGGGAGTTAAATAACAAGGAGGCTAGTAAAAACCATACAATAAGGTTAAGGTGAAAGTCTGAAGGCAAACACCTATAAATTTGGAGCGACCAAGCGTCTGTGAGTCTAAACAACCAGAACAAGGTGAAAGGGGTTCTGGTACACAATGAAACCCAAGAGATAACACCGTGAATTCCAGCGCAGCGCATAAGAAGCAGAAAATTCTTCCTTAAGAGAAACGCGATGCATGCAGAACGATGGTGGAGGCAATGAAACTTACTCAAAAATCCGAGTGAGCAGTCATGTGGGCAGATGTCTACAAGGGGAGCAATCCAGGGCGAGAGTAGACCTGTCATACAGGCTAGGGAAATAGGGAAGGACAGCGTTAAATAACGAGTGATAACGAAGGGGGGGGGGGAAGGGAAAGGGGGGGGGAAGAGAAGGGAGAAGGGAGCCAATTGTCTTACCGGAGATACTACATAAGGAATACGGGGGAGCGGTCAAGACGGATCCAGCGGTGGCAGGGCCTGGAATCGGTCATGTAAGTATACTGCCCCGGCAGGACTGGATCAGAAAGCCCAGGTGCGGGCGTATCTTGAAGGGTGGCGGCAATCTCAATGGAGCCGCTACTGAGGGGAGTAAGCAATGAGCATAGTGAATTGAGGTCACTGAGGAATAAGGAGTAGGAATCATAGTATGAAGGTGTACTCACTCGGAAAGTCCTCTATGCGCAGGAGTCAAAATGGAACCGTCGCAGATGGTCCGGGGGCTGTGTAGTATGTAGACACTCAATTATACCTCAACCACGAGGGTCTGTAGGAAGACTGATAAACTAGGCCGGTGCTTCCGGAGATATGCGTAGTGCGTGAGACGGCGCCTGCGCAATGGTCACAGAAAAAACTAGAATGGAGAATAAACTACAAAATGACACAGTGGTGGTGCAAGTAAACTGCGCATGTCTGAAACGGTAAATGCACGTGAAGGAATACAGGGAAGGTGCACAGGACTCGTAGGAGAGCCGAGATTAAGCCATGCCTATGCCTGATGTCAATTACTGCGTGTCCCTGGTGAGGAGGATAAAGGGATACAAGGTAAAAAACAAGGTAAAAAACACGGAGTCCACCAGCCAGGACAATCAAACATTGTATATATAAAATATGAGGTGAACAAAACTGAATTATAGTGTCAGTCGGACACAATAAAAACAAGAAGTGCAACAATGCATATAACGAAAATTGAGACCATTCGGGCCGATAAACATGCACAGTAACCAAACAAATGCAGCATGATCTAGTGAACCCACTGAGGGTAAACAATAACATTAATGCATATTAACAAGCGTCACATAAATCAAGAGTCTATCTACATCAGCAAGGTCCATATTATAGTAGATTCATCCAATCCTCTGTGCGGTTTAATCCTGTACGGATGCTGTTAGTCCGTATAATCCATTTAAGTTCCTCTTTATTGAGGATGCTGGTGATATTGGCGTTCCTGGGCGGTTTTTGAATTACATTGATAACTTGCCAGTAAAGATCCTCTTCATTGTGGTTACAAATAGTAAAATGTTCAACCAGTGGTGCATTCGCAATCTTGCAACGGATCCTACTTCTGTGCTGGCAGACCCTGATTCTGACCTTTTGCGTGGTTTGACCAATGTAGACCAGGTTACATGGGCAGGTGATAGCATATATGACATTTTGGGTATTACAATTTGAGAAGTTAGACAGAGTGACATTGATATTAGCATGCTTAAACGTTTTAGTGTCAGAGGTCAAATGACAAACACTACAACCCCCACATCTAAAGTGCCCTGTAGTGGGGGGTAGGCCCCACAATTGGGTAAGTGTCTGGGGGCCGCTCTTAGTAGGCAGGGCTGCCCTGACCAAGTGATCTTTAATACTTTTGTTCTTCTTGAACGCAAAAAGTGGGCGCTCAAGTTTCAATTCAGCAGTGTTAAGTACAGGCCAGTGTCTCAGAATAGACTTTCTGACTACGTTGGAGACCGGGGAAAATGTAGTAACACAGACTGTCTTCTCATCTGTAGTCCTGATTTTAGGACTAAGAAGTGTATCGCGGGGACAGTACCATCCTCTCTTTAATGAGGTTTTCACCAATTTGTGGGGGTACCCTCTGTTCCTCAATTTCTGTGACAGGATGTTGGCTTCTCTGAAGTAGTCCTCCTTCCGCTGACAATTCCTCCGAATACGAAGGAATTGGGAATATGGAAGGGAATCACGCAAGGCACGTGGATGGTGGCTATTATATGCCAACAGTGTGTTTTTTCCGTCGGTTTACGGTATAGAGTGGTGTATAGGGTGCCCTCATCAGCTATAATGGTGAGATCAAGGAAAGCTACTTGGGTTCTGCTTTTGGTAAGGGAAAACTTAAGCCCATTGCTGTGGGCATTGAGCCAGTCTAGGAATTGTCCAAGTAAAACCTCATCGCCTCTCCAAATCATAAAAATGTCGTCAATATACCTTTTCCACTCGAGGATGTTACTTATAAAGGGATTAAAGGGGGACAGTATTTTCTCTGTCTCAATCCAATCCATATAGAGAATGGCAAAATTGGGCGCAAAAACTGCGCCCATAGAAGTTCCCTTCACCTGTTGGAAAAAGGTACCATTAAACAAGAAAAAATTTCGAGTCAGGCAGATTTTAAGTAGATGTAAAATAAATGAGGTCGGGACAGGGTGAGGTTGTGGTCTAGAGTTAAGGACTGTACGGATAACCTCTATGCCTTCCTCTTGGGGGATATTAGTGTACAAAGACTCAACGTCAAGTGTACAAAGGAAACTATATTCTGGGTCAAAGGAGAGTTCCTCAACTAAGTTCACCATGGCCATAGTGTCCTTGATATAGCAAGTAGTGGTAGGTACGAAGTCCTTAATAAAGTAATCAACATACCGTCCCAATGGCTCAAGAATGGATCCACACCCAGAGACGATGGGGCGGCCGGGTGGGGAATCCGCATTCTTATGCACCTTTGGTAAGGTGTAAATTACCGGTGTCCTGGGTGACTTGACATTTAAGTATAAAAATTCATTTTTGCTCAAAAAGCCGCTTTCCAAACCTTCTTCAGTAATGTCACGAATCAGTGTCTGGATTTCAGTAGTAGGGTCTGAAGGAAGTCTACGGTAATGATCGGGTATGGAAAGCTGCCTATCGATCTCCTGTGTGTATGTGTCTAGATCTTGCAATACTATTCCACCGCCCTTGTCTGCCGGTTTGATGATAAGAGTATCTGTCTGTTTCAAACTAAGAAGGGCATTTTTCTCATCCATGGGTAGATTGTATGGAACAAACCGATGCTGCTGTTCAAGGTTCATGATATCTTTAAGAACTAATTTCTCAAAAGTCTGGACTTCAGCCGGTACGCCACTTAGAGGTGGAGAGAAGGTAGAAGGAGGGCGGAGACTAGTATAGGCTGAAGGCGGGGTATATGGTGTATTGAGGAAGAATGCTTGGAGACGTATTTTTCTAAAAAATCTGAGGAGCTCAATATGCAATTCGAGAAAGTTAGGTTTCACAGTAGGGACAAAGGATAAGCCTTTGCTCAATACAGCAATTTCTTTCTCAGAAAGTTGGTGATTCGATAAGTTAAAGATCGGGATGGGATCAGAGTTGGCAACAGCAGGTATGATGTCAATCATGGTCAATCCAGTAGTATTTCTCATGTTGCTCACCACTGGTAGTATCGTTGTCGTGTCTGTCTGTCCCCGGGTGCACTGTACCACCTTGGGGGCGTGTAGACCCTCTGTTGGGCTGGCGGCCCTGATCTTGGCCTAAAAATTAGGATTGGTACTCCTATTCCTAGAAGTGCTCGTCCCTTCACCAGAGTCTGAGTTGTCCGAGGATTCAACTGAAGTGTCAGAGAACCCTACAATGCTCTGTTGTTTATTGAATCGTCCCCACGGTCTTTGTGTCCTAGGACCTGAGTACAGTCTGTTAGTGTAAAAATCCTCAGTTAAATAAGGGTATGTTCTTTCAACCTTATAGTTCTTAACGTCTCTTTTAACCTTAGTTATTTTCTTGTTTTGTTCTATTCTAAGAAATTCAGAAATAGTTTTTTCAACTTTATCTAGGAGAGTCTTGGCATCCTTTATCTGACTATTCTCTTTAATCTGTTTCTCAATGTCCGTTATCTCAACCGTGAGTTTATTGATTTCTTCTGTAGCTATATCAATGCCCAAGACCATCCAGTGTCTTGAGCACGTTGTCCCAATATAACTAAAGCCAGTCAGATATTTTTTACAGTCAGTAAATACTCCAGGAATATTACGCACTTGCAGTCCTACAGGAATAGTATCAGTTTTTAAATATTCGGTAAGCATGCGTACCATCAACTGAAGTCTAATCAATTTCTTATTGGATTTTTCTAGTTGGTCAAATATAGAGCAGTCAGGGGTACTGGGGTTTCTACAGTATCGGTGAAGAGGGAGGGTCCCTCCAAAATCTTCTTGATATATTCGTGAGAATATAACGGAGCGTGGTCTGTCATAGCAAAAAAGGGAAAAGGGGACAAGGGAAAGGAGTAACAAGAAAAGGAGGAAGATAAGGACAGGAAACCCACTATGTTCTAGTAGGGGGAATAAAATATATTCCCTTGCAATCCAGCGATTGCGCTCAAAATCAGAAAAAAGGACAAGGGAACCCTTGAAATCAAAAGGGACCAAGGGTGCTAATCGATTCTCAGAAACAAAGGTCCCTATAAAGTAAAAAATGGATAAGATGGCCACAAAGTCACAATGAAGTTTGAGGCTACTTTAGTTATGCATACAAAATATTTAATTATTAAGAACCAAAATAACAAAACACAAAAAAATCAATAATGAGTGAGCAAGGCGTGAAGAGGTAGGGGAAATCAGCCGATTTCCTTACCGCAGGCAAGTGACTAAAGTAAACAATAAAATGAAAATTAGAAGCCACAATAAGGGGTACGTCTTTTGCTCAAAAACAATATCTATACAACATGAGTTAAAGACGGTGGTGTCGACGACGTTTCGATCCCAACTTAAATTGTGGGATCATCATCAGGACTGAAGGTAAAACAAATGCCTGAAAAGTTGCCTGGGTAAGCGAGGAAAGGTAATGAAGAGAGAGGGGGAAAAAAAGAAAAAGGGGAAAAAATAGCTAGAGTTACATGTTTGCATTGCATCAATAATACAGAAAAAAGACAGTTCCACATAAGCAGTTAAAACGTGAGAAGGTACAGAGGTCCGTGTAACCACATATGATATTAAAACGGGAAAACAAAAGGATAGGCGGCTAATGAACACGGGGCATGCTGGACACGATGGTGCGGTGGGCAAGCAGGGAGTTAAATAACAAGGAGGCTAGTAAAAACCATACAATAAGGTTAAGGTGAAAGTCTGAAGGCAAACACCTATAAATTTGGAGCGACCAAGCGTCTGTGAGTCTAAACAACCAGAACAAGGTGAAAGGGGTTCTGGTACACAATGAAACCCAAGAGATAACACCGTGAATTCCAGCGCAGCGCATAAGAAGCAGAAAATTCTTCCTTAAGAGAAACGCGATGCATGCAGAACGATGGTGGAGGCAATGAAACTTACTCAAAAATCCGAGTGAGCAGTCATGTGGGCAGATGTCTACAAGGGGAGCAATCCAGGGCGAGAGTAGACCTGTCATACAGGCTAGGGAAATAGGGAAGGACAGCGTTAAATAACGAGTGATAACGAAGGGGGGGGGAAGGGAAAGGGGGGGGAAGAGAAGGGAGAAGGGAGCCAATTGTCTTACCGGAGATACTACATAAGGAATACGGGGAGCGGTCAAGACGGATCCAGCGGTGGCAGGGCCTGGAATCGGTCATGTAAGTATACTGCCCCGGCAGGACTGGATCAGAAAGCCCAGGTGCGGGCGTATCTTGAAGGGTGGCGGCAATCTCAATGGAGCCGCTACTGAGGGGAGTAAGCAATGAGCATAGTGAATTGAGGTCACTGAGGAATAAGGAGTAGGAATCATAGTATGAAGGTGTACTCACTCGGAAAGTCCTCTATGCGCAGGAGTCAAAATGGAACCGTCGCAGATGGTCCGGGGGCTGTGTAGTATGTAGACACTCAATTATACCTCAACCACGAGGGTCTGTAGGAAGACTGATAAACTAGGCCGGTGCTTCCGGAGATATGCGTAGTGCGTGAGACGGCGCCTGCGCAATGGTCACAGAAAAAACTAGAATGGAGAATAAACTACAAAATGGCACAGTGGTGGTGCAAGTAAACTGCGCATGTCTGAAACGGTAAATGCACGTGAAGGAATACAGGGAAGGTGCACAGGACTCGTAGGAGAGCCGAGATTAAGCCATGCCTATGCCTGATGTCAATTACTGCGTGTCCCTGGTGAGGAGGATAAAGGGATACAAGGTAAAAAACAAGGTAAAAAACACGGAGTCCACCAGCCAGGACAATCAAACATTGTATATATAAAATATGAGGTGAACAAAACTGAATTATAGTGTCAGTCGGACACAATAAAAACAAGAAGTGCAACAATGCATATAACGAAAATTGTGACCATTCGGGCCGATAAACATGCACAGTAACCAAACAAATGCAGCATGATCTAGTGAACCCACTGAGGGTAAACAATAACATTAATGCATATTAACAAGCGTCACATAAATCAAGAGTCTATCTACATCAGCAAGGTCCATATTATAGTAGATTCATCCAATCCTCTGTGCGGTTTAATCCTGTACGGATGCTGTTAGTCCGTATAATCCATTTAAGTTCCTCTTTATTGAGGATGCTGGTGATATTGGCGTTCCTGGGCGGTTTTTGAATTACATTGATAACTTGCCAGTAAAGATCCTCTTCATTGTGGTTACAAATAGTAAAATGTTCAACCAGTGGTGCATTCGCAATCTTGCAACGGATCCTACTTCTGTGCTGGCAGACCCTGATTCTGACCTTTTGCGTGGTTTGACCAATGTAGACCAGGTTACATGGGCAGGTGATAGCATATATGACATTTTGGGTATTACAATTTGAGAAGTTAGACAGAGTGACATTGATATTAGCATGCTTAAACGTTTTAGTGTCAGAGGTCAAATGACAAACACTACAACCCCCACATCTAAAGTGCCCTGTAGTGGGGGGTAGGCCCCACAATTGGGTAAGTGTCTGAGGGCCGCTCTTAGTAGGCAGGGCTGCCCTGACCAAGTGATCTTTAATACTTTTGTTCTTCTTGAACGCAAAAAGTGGGCGCTCAAGTTTCAATTCAGCAGTGTTAAGTACAGGCCAGTGTCTCAGAATAGACTTTCTGACTACGTTGGAGACCGGGGAAAATGTAGTAACACAGACTGTCTTCTCATCTGTAGTCCTGATTTTAGGACTAAGAAGTGTATCGCGGGGACAGTACCATCCTCTCTTTAATGAGGTTTTCACCAATTTGTGGGGGTACCCTCTGTTCCTCAATTTCTGTGACAGGATGTTGGCTTCTCTGAAGTAGTCCTCCTTCCGCTGACAATTCCTCCGAATACGAAGGAATTGGGAATATGGAAGGGAATCACGCAAGGCACGTGGATGGTGGCTATTATATGCCAACAGTGTGTTTTTTTCCGTCGGTTTACGGTATAGAGTGGTGTATAGGGTGCCCTCATCAGCTATAATGGTGAGATCAAGGAAAGCTACTTGGGTTCTGCTTTTGGTAAGGGAAAACTTAAGCCCATTGCTGTGGGCATTGAGCCAGTCTAGGAATTGTCCAAGTAAAACCTCATCGCCTCTCCAAATCATAAAAATGTCGTCAATATACCTTTTCCACTCGAGGATGTTACTTATAAAGGGATTAAAGGGGGACAGTATTTTCTCTGTCTCAATCCAATCCATATAGAGAATGGCAAAATTGGGCGCAAAAACTGCGCCCATAGAAGTTCCCTTCACCTGTTGGAAAAAGGTACCATTAAACAAGAAAAAATTTCGAGTCAGGCAGATTTTAAGTAGATGTAAAATAAATGAGGTCGGGACAGGGTGAGGTTGTGGTCTAGAGTTAAGGACTGTACGGATAACCTCTATGCCTTCCTCTTGGGGGATATTAGTGTACAAAGACTCAACGTCAAGTGTACAAAGGAAACTATATTCTGGGTCAAAGGAGAGTTCCTCAACTAAGTTCACCATGGCCATAGTGTCCTTGATATAGCAAGTAGTGGTAGGTACGAAGTCCTTAATAAAGTAATCAACATACCGTCCCAATGGCTCAAGAATGGATCCACACCCAGAGACGATGGGGCGGCCGGGTGGGGAATCCGCATTCTTATGCACCTTTGGTAAGGTGTAAATTACCGGTGTCCTGGGTGACTTGACATTTAAGTATAAAAATTCATTTTTGCTCAAAAAGCCGCTTTCCAAACCTTCTTCAGTAATGTCACGAATCAGTGTCTGGATTTCAGTAGTAGGGTCTGAAGGAAGTCTACGGTAATGATCGGGTATGGAAAGCTGCCTATCGATCTCCTGTGTGTATGTGTCTAGATCTTGCAATACTATTCCACCGCCCTTGTCTGACGGTTTGATGATAAGAGTATCTGTCTGTTTCAAACTAAGAAGGGCATTTTTCTCATCCATGGGTAGATTGTATGGAACAAACCGATGCTGCTGTTCAAGGTTCATGATATCTTTAAGAACTAATTTCTCAAAAGTCTGGACTTCAGCCGGTACGCCACTTAGAGGTGGAGAGAAGGTAGAAGGAGGGCGGAGACTAGTATAGGCTGAAGGCGGGGTATATGGTGTATTGAGGAAGAATGCTTGGAGACGTATTTTTCTAAAAAATCTGAGGAGCTCAATATGCAATTCGAGAAAGTTAGGTTTCACAGTAGGGACAAAGGATAAGCCTTTGCTCAATACAGCAATTTCTTTCTCAGAAAGTTGGTGATTCGATAAGTTAAAGATCGGGATGGGATCAGAGTTGGCAACAGCAGGTATGATGTCAATCATGGTCAATCCAGTAGTATTTCTCATGTTGCTCACCACTGGTAGTATCGTTGTCGTGTCTGTCTGTCCCCGGGTGCACTGTACCACCTTGGGGGCGTGTAGACCCTCTGTTGGGCTGGCGGCCCTGATCTTGGCCTAAAAATTAGGATTGGTACTCCTATTCCTAGAAGTGCTCGTCCCTTCACCAGAGTCTGAGTTGTCCGAGGATTCAACTGAAGTGTCAGAGAACCCTACAATGCTCTGTTGTTTATTGAATCGTCCCCACGGTCTTTGTGTCCTAGGACCTGAGTACAGTCTGTTAGTGTAAAAATCCTCAGTTAAATAAGGGTATGTTCTTTCAACCTTATAGTTCTTAACGTCTCTTTTAACCTTAGTTATTTTCTTGTTTTGTTCTATTCTAAGAAATTCAGAAATAGTTTTTTCAACTTTATCTAGGAGAGTCTTGGCATCCTTTATCTGACTATTCTCTTTAATCTGTTTCTCAATGTCCGTTATCTCAACCGTGAGTTTATTGATTTCTTCTGTAGCTATATCAATGCCCAAGACCATCCAGTGTCTTGAGCACGTTGTCCCAATATAACTAAAGCCAGTCAGATATTTTTTACAGTCAGTAAATACTCCAGGAATATTACGCACTTGCAGTCCTACAGGAATAGTATCAGTTTTTAAATATTCGGTAAGCATGCGTACCATCAACTGAAGTCTAATCAATTTCTTATTGGATTTTTCTAGTTGGTCAAATATAGAGCAGTCAGGGGTACTGGGGGTTTCTACAGTATCGGTGAAGAGGGAGGGTCCCTCCAAAATCTTCTTGATATATTCGTGAGAATATAACGGAGCGTGGTCTGTCATAGCAAAAAAGGGAAAAGGGGACAAGGGAAAGGAGTAACAAGAAAAGGAGGAAGATAAGGACAGGAAACCCACTATGTTCTAGTAGGGGGAATAAAATATATTCCCTTGCAATCCAGCGATTGCGCTCAAAATCAGAAAAAAGGACAAGGGAACCCTTGAAATCAAAAGGGACCAAGGGTGCTAATCGATTCTCAGAAACAAAGGTCCCTATAAAGTAAAAAATGGATAAGATGGCCACAAAGTCACAATGAAGTTTGAGGCTACTTTAGTTATGCATACAAAATATTTAATTATTAAGAACCAAAATAACAAAACACAAAAAAATCAATAATGAGTGAGCAAGGCGTGAAGAGGTAGGGAAATCAGCCGATTTCCTTACCGCAGGCAAGTGACTTAAAAGTGACTTAAACAATAAAATGAAAATTAGAAGCCACAATAAGGAGTACGTCTTTTGCTCAAAAACAATATCTATACAACATGAGTTAAAGACGGTGGTGTCGACGACGTTTCGATCCCAACTTAAATTGTGGGATCATCATCAGGACTGAAGGTAAAACAAATGCCTGAAAAGTTGCCTGGGTAAGCGAGGAAAGGTAATGAAGAGAGAGGGGAAAAAAGAAAAAGGGGAAAAAATAGCTAGAGTTACATGTTTGCATTGCATCAATAATACAGAAAAAGACAGTTCCACATAAGCAGTTAAAACGTGAGAAGGTACAGAGGTCCGTGTAACCACATATGATATTAAAACGGGAAAACAAAAGGATAGGCGGCTAATGAACACGGGGCATGCTGGACACGATGGTGCGGTGGGCAAGCAGGGAGTTAAATAACAAGGAGGCTAGTAAAAACCATACAATAAGGTTAAGGTGAAAGTCTGAAGGCAAACACCTATAAATTTGGAGCGACCAAGCGTCTGTGAGTCTAAACAACCAGAACAAGGTGAAAGGGGTTCTGGTACACAATGAAACCCAAGAGATAACACCGTGAATTCCAGCGCAGCGCATAAGAAGCAGAAAATTCTTCCTTAAGAGAAACGCGATGCATGCAGAACGATGGTGGAGGCAATGAAACTTACTCAAAAATCCGAGTGAGCAGTCATGTGGGCAGATGTCTACAAGGGGAGCAATCCAGGGCGAGAGTAGACCTGTCATACAGGCTAGGGAAATAGGGAAGGACAGCGTTAAATAACGAGTGATAACGAAGGGGGAAGGGGAAAGGGGGGGGAAGAGAAGGGAGAAGGGAGCCAATTGTCTTACCGGAGATACTACATAAGGAATACGGGGAGCGGTCAAGACGGATCCAGCGGTAGCAGGGCCTGGAATCGGTCATGTAAGTATACTGCCCCGGCAGGACTGGATCAGAAAGCCCAGGTGCGGGCGTATCTTGAAGGGTGGCGGCAATCTCAATGGAGCCGCTACTGAGGGGAGTAAGCAATGAGCATAGTGAATTGAGGTCACTGAGGAATAAGGAGTAGGAATCATAGTATGAAGGTGTACTCACTCGGAAAGTCCTCTATGCGCAGGAGTCAAAATGGAGCCGTCGCAGATGGTCCGGGGGCTGTGTAGTATGTAGACACTCAATTATACCTCAACCACGAGGGTCTGTAGGAAGACTGATAAACTGGGCCGGTGCTTCCGGAGATATGCGTAGTGCGTGAGACGGCGCCTGCGCAATGGTCACAGAAAAAACTAGAATGGAGAATAAACTACAAAATGGCACAGTGGTGGTGCAAGTGAACTGCGCATGTCTGAAACGGTAAATGCACGTGAAGGAATACAGGGAAGGTGCACAGGACTCGTAGGAGAGCCGAGATTAAGCCATGCCTATGCCTGATGTCAATTACTGCGTGTCCCTGGTGAGGAGGATAAAGGGATACAAGGTAAAAAACAAGGTAAAAAACACGGAGTCCACCAGCCAGGACAATCAAACATTGTATATATAAAATATGAGGTGAACAAAACTGAATTATAGTGTCAGTCGGACACAATAAAAACAAGAAGTGCAACAATGCATATAACGAAAATTGAGACCATTCGGGCCGATAAACATGCACAGTAACCAAACAAATGCAGCATGATCTAGTGAACCCACTGAGGGTAAACAATAACATTAATGCATATTAACAAGCGTCACATAAATCAAGAGTCTATCTACATCAGCAAGGTCCATATTATAGTAGATTCATCCAATCCTCTGTGCGGTTTAATCCTGTACGGATGCTGTTAGTCCGTATAATCCATTTAAGTTCCTCTTTATTGAGGATGCTGGTGATATTGGCGTTCCTGGGCGGTTTTTGAATTACATTGATAACTTGCCAGTAAAGATCCTCTTCATTGTGGTTACAAATGGTAAAATGTTCAACCAGTGGTGCATTCGCAATCTTGCAACGGATCCTACTTCTGTGCTGGCAGACCCTGATTCTGACCTTTTGCGTGGTTTGACCAATGTAGACCAGGTTACATGGGCAGGTGATAGCATATATGACATTTTGGGTATTACAATTTGAGAAGTTAGACAGAGTGACATTGATATTAGCATGCTTAAACGTTTTAGTGTCAGAGGTCAAATGACAAACACTACAACCCCCACATCTAAAGTGCCCTGTAGTGGGGGTAGGCCCCACAATTGGGTAAGTGTCTGAGGGCCGCTCTTAGTAGGCAGGGCTGCCCTGACCAAGTGATCTTTAATACTTTTGTTCTTCTTGAACGCAAAAGTGGGCGCTCAAGTTTCAATTCAGCAGTGTTAAGTACAGGCCAGTGTCTCAGAATAGACTTTCTGACTACGTTGGAGACCGGGGAAAATGTAGTAACACAGACTGTCTTCTCATCTGTAGTCCTGATTTTAGGACTAAGAAGTGTATCGCGGGGACAGTACCATCCTCTCTTTAATGAGGTTTTCACCAATTTGTGGGGGTACCCTCTGTTCCTCAATTTCTGTGACAGGATGTTGGCTTCTCTGAAGTAGTCCTCCTTCCGCTGACAATTCCTCCGAATACGAAGGAATTGGGAATATGGAAGGGAATCACGCAAGGCACGTGGATGGTGGCTATTATATGCCAACAGTGTGTTTTTTTCCATCGGTTTACGGTATAGAGTGGTGTATAGGGTGCCCTCATCAGCTATAATGGTGAGATCAAGGAAAGCTACTTGGGTTCTGCTTTTGGTAAGGAAAACTTAAGCCCATTGCTGTGGGCATTGAGCCAGTCTAGGAATTGTCCAAGTAAAACCTCATCGCCTCTCCAAATCATAAAAATGTCGTCAATATACCTTTTCCACTCGAGGATGTTACTTATAAAGGGATTAAAGGGGGACAGTATTTTCTCTGTCTCAATCCAATCCATATAGAGAATGGCAAAATTGGGCGCAAAAACTGCGCCCATAGAAGTTCCCTTCACCTGTTGGAAAAAGGTACCATTAAACAAGAAAAATTTCGAGTCAGGCAGATTTTAAGTAGATGTAAAATAAATGAGGTCGGGACAGGGTGAGGTTGTGGTCTAGAGTTAAGGACTGTACGGATAACCTCTATGCCTTCCTCTTGGGGGATATTAGTGTACAAAGACTCAACGTCAAGTGTACAAAGGAAACTATATTCTGGGTCAAAGGAGAGTTCCTCAACTAAGTTCACCATGGCCATAGTGTCCTTGATATAGCAAGTAGTGGTAGGTACGAAGTCCTTAATAAAGTAATCAACATACCGTCCCAATGGCTCAAGAATGGATCCACACCCAGAGACGATGGGGCGGCCGGGTGGGGAATCCGCATTCTTATGCACCTTTGGTAAGGTGTAAATTACCGGTGTCCTGGGTGACTTGACATTTAAGTATAAAAATTCATTTTTGCTCAAAAAGCCGCTTTCCAAACCTTCTTCAGTAATGTCACGAATCAGTGTCTGGATTTCAGTAGTAGGGTCTGAAGGAAGTCTACGGTAATGATCGGGTATGGAAAGCTGCCTATCGATCTCCTGTGTGTATGTGTCTAGATCTTGCAATACTATTCCACCGCCCTTGTCTGCCGGTTTGATGATAAGAGTATCTGTCTGTTTCAAACTAAGAAGGGCATTTTTCTCATCCATGGGTAGATTGTATGGAACAAACCGATGCTGCTGTTCAAGGTTCATGATATCTTTAAGAACTAATTTCTCAAAAGTCTGGACTTCAGCCGGTACGCCACTTAGAGGTGGAGAGAAGGTAGAAGGAGGGCGGAGACTAGTATAGGCTGAAGGCGGGGTATATGGTGTATTGAGGAAGAATGCTTGGAGACGTATTTTTCTAAAAAATCTGAGGAGCTCAATATGCAATTCGAGAAATTTTACACTAACAGACTGTACTCAGGTCCTAGGACACAAAGACCGTGGGGACGATTCAATAAACAACAGAGCATTGTAGGGTTCTCTGACACTTCAGTTGAATCCTCGGACAACTCAGACTCTGGTGAAGGGACGAGCACTTCTAGGAATAGGAGTACCAATCCTAATTTTTTAGGCCAAGATCAGGGCCGCCAGCCCAACAGAGGGTCTACACGCCCCCCAAGGTGGTACAGTGCACCCGGGGACAGACAGACACGACAACGATACTACCAGTGGTGAGCAACATGAGAAATACTACTGGATTGACCATGATTGACATCATACCTGCTGTTGCCAACTCTGATCCCATCCCGATCTTTAACTTATCGAATCACCAACTTTCTGAGAAAGAAATTGCTGTATTGAGCAAAGGCTTATCCTTTGTCCCTACTGTGAAACCTAACTTTCTCGAATTGCATATTGAGCTCCTCAGATTTTTTAGAAAAATACGTCTCCAAGCATTCTTCCTCAATACACCATATACCCCGCCTTCAGCCTATACTAGTCTCCGCCCTCCTTCTACCTTCTCTCCACCTCTAAGTGGCGTACCGGCTGAAGTCCAGACTTTTGAGAAATTAGTTCTTAAAGATATCATGAACCTTGAACAGCAGCATCGGTTTGTTCCATACAATCTACCCATGGATGAGAAAAATGCCCTTCTTAGTTTGAAACAGACAGATACTCTTATCATCAAACCGGCAGACAAGGGCGGTGGAATAGTATTGCAAGATCTAGACACATACACACAGGAGATCGATAGGCAGCTTTCCATACCCGATCATTACCGTAGACTTCCTTCAGACCCTACTACTGAAATCCAGACACTGATTCGTGACATTACTGAAGAAGGTTTGGAAAGCGGCTTTTTGAGCAAAAATGAATTTTTATACTTAAATGTCAAGTCACCCAGGACACCGGTAATTTACACCTTACCAAAGGTGCATAAGAATGCGGATTCCCCACCCGGCCGCCCCATCGTCTCTGGGTGTGGATCCATTCTTGAGCCATTGGGACGGTATGTTGATTACTTTATTAAGGACTTCGTACCTACCACTACTTGCTATATCAAGGACACTATGGCCATGGTGAACTTAGTTGAGGAACTCTCCTTTGACCCAGAATATAGTTTCCTTTGTACACTTGACGTTGAGTCTTTGTACACTAATATCCCCCAAGAGGAAGGCATAGAGGTTATCCGTACAGTCCTTAACTCTAGACCACAACCTCACCCTGTCCCGACCTCATTTATTTTACATCTACTTAAAATCTGCCTGACTCGAAATTTTTTCTTGTTTAATGGTACCTTTTTCCAACAGGTGAAGGGAACTTCTATGGGCGCAGTTTTTGCGCCCAATTTTGCCATTCTCTATATGGATTGGATTGAGACAGAGAAAATACTGTCCCCCTTTAATCCCTTTATAAGTAACATCCTCGAGTGGAAAAGGTATATTGACGACATTTTTATGATTTGGAGAGGCGATGAGGTTTTACTTGGACAATTCCTAGACTGGCTCAATGCCCACAGCAATGGGCTTAAGTTTTCCCTTACCAAAAGCAGAACCCAAGTAGCTTTCCTTGATCTCACCATTATAGCTGATGAGGGCACCCTATACACCACTCTATACCGTAAACCGACGGAAAAAAACACACTGTTGGCATATAATAGCCACCATCCACGTGCCTTGCGTGATTCCCTTCCATATTCCCAATTCCTTCGTATTCGGAGGAATTGTCAGCGGAAGGAGGACTACTTCAGAGAAGCCAACATCCTGTCACAGAAATTGAGGAACAGAGGGTACCCCCACAAATTGGTGAAAACCTCATTAAAGAGAGGATGGTACTGTCCCCGCGATACACTTCTTAGTCCTAAAATCAGGACTACAGATGAGAAGACAGTCTGTGTTACTACATTTTCCCCGGTCTCCAACGTAGTCAGAAAGTCTATTCTGAGACACTGGCCTGTACTTAACACTGCTGAATTGAAACTTGAGCGCCCACTTTTGCGTTCAAGAAGAACAAAAGTATTAAAGATCACTTGGTCAGGGCAGCCCTGCCTACTAAGAGCGGCCCTCAGACACTTACCCAATTGTGGGGCCTACCCCCCACTACAGGGCACTTTAGATGTGGGGGTTGTAGTGTTTGTCATTTGACCTCTGACACTAAAACGTTTAAGCATGCTAATATCAATGTCACTCTGTCTAACTTCTCAAATTGTAATACCCAAAATGTCATATATGCTATCACCTGCCCATGTAACCTGGTCTACATTGGTCAAACCACGCAAAAGGTCAGAATCAGGGTCTGCCAGCACAGAAGTAGGATCCGTTGCAAGATTGCGAATGCACCACTGGTTGAACATTTTACTATTTGTAACCACAATGAAGAGGATCTTTACTGGCAAGTTATCAATGTAATTCAAAAACCGCCCAGGAACGCCAATATCACCAGCATCCTCAATAAAGAGGAACTTAAATGGATTATACGGACTAACAGCATCCGTACAGGATTAAACCGCACAGAGGATTGGATGAATCTACTATAATATGGACCTTGCTGATGTAGATAGACTCTTGATTTATGTGACGCTTGTTAATATGCATTAATGTTATTGTTTACCCTCAGTGGGTTCACTAGATCATGCTGCATTTGTTTGGTTACTGTGCATGTTTATCGGCCCGAATGGTCTCAATTTTCGTTATATGCATTGTTGCACTTCTTGTTTTTATTGTGTCCGACTGACACTATAATTCAGTTTTGTTCACCTCATATTTTATATATACAATGTTTGATTGTCCTGGCTGGTGGACTCCGTGTTTTTTACCTTGTTTTTTACCTTGTATCCCTTTATCCTCCTCACCAGGGACACGCAGTAATTGACATCAGGCATAGGCATGGCTTAATCTCGGCTCTCCTACGAGTCCTGTGCACCTTCCCTGTATTCCTTCACGTGCATTTACCGTTTCAGACATGCGCAGTTTACTTGCACCACCACTGTGCCATTTTGTAGTTTATTCTCCATTCTAGTTTTTTCTGTGACCATTGCGCAGGCGCCGTCTCACGCACTACGCATATCTCCGGAAGCACCGGCCCAGTTTATCAGTCTTCCTACAGACCCTCGTGGTTGAGGTATAATTGAGTGTCTACATACTACACAGCCCCCGGACCATCTGCGACGGTTCCATTTTGACTCCTGCGCATAGAGGACTTTCCGAGTGAGTACACCTTCATACTATGATTCCTACTCCTTATTCCTCAGTGACCTCAATTCACTATGCTCATTGCTTACTCCCCTCAGTAGCGGCTCCATTGAGATTGCCGCCACCCTTCAAGATACGCCCGCACCTGGGCTTTCTGATCCAGTCCTGCCGGGGCAGTATACTTACATGACCGATTCCAGGCCCTGCCACCGCTGGATCCGTCTTGACCGCTCCCCCGTATTCCTTATGTAGTATCTCCGGTAAGACAATTGGCTCCCTTCTCCCTTCTCTTCCCCCCCCTTTTTCCCTTCCCCCCCCCTTCGTTATCACTCGTTATTTAACGCTGTCCTTCCCTATTTCCCTAGCCTGTATGACAGGTCTACTCTCGCCCTGGATTGCTCCCCTTGTAGACATCTGCCCACATGACTGCTCACTCGGATTTTTGAGTAAGTTTCATTGCCTCCACCATCGTTCTGCATGCATCGCGTTTCTCTTAAGGAAGAATTTTCTGCTTCTTATGCGCTGCGCTGGAATTCACGGTGTTATCTCTTGGGTTTCATTGTGTACCAGAACCCCTTTCACCTTGTTCTGGTTGTTTAGACTCACAGACGCTTGGTCGCTCCAAATTTATAGGTGTTTGCCTTCAGACTTTCACCTTAACCTTATTGTATGGTTTTTACTAGCCTCCTTGTTATTTAACTCCCTGCTTGCCCACCGCACCATCGTGTCCAGCATGCCCCGTGTTCATTAGCCGCCTATCCTTTTGTTTTCCCGTTTTAATATCATATGTGGTTACACGGACCTCTGTACCTTCTCACGTTTTAACTGCTTATGTGGAACTGTCTTTTTTCTGTATTATTGATGCAATGCAAACATGTAACTCTAGCTATTTTTTCCCCTTTTTCTTTTTTTCCCCCTCTCTCTTCATTACCTTTCCTCGCTTACCCAGGCAACTTTTCAGGCATTTGTTTTACCTTCAGTCCTGATGATGATCCCACAATTTAAGTTGGGATCGAAACGTCGTCGACACCACCGTCTTTAACTCATGTTGTATAGATATTGTTTTTGAGCAAAAGACGTACCCCTTATTGTGGCTTCTAATTTTCATTTTATTGTTTAAGTCACTTTTAAGTCACTTGCCTGCGGTAAGGAAATCGGCTGATTTCCCCTACCTCTTCACACCTTGCTCACTCATTATTGATTTTTTTGTGTTTTGTTATTTTGGTTCTTAATAATTAAATATTTTGTATGCATAACTAAAGTAGTGCATGATGAATAGCATGCCTGCAGGCCCAACCTTTTAACATGGTTCAGGCCACCTCACTGAGGTGGCTGAGTGTGGACAACATCCTTAAACAAGCAAGTCACACTCTGACACATCCTCGTGCACATACAACCCCTGACGTAAACAAGACATTTGAAGTCAAACAATGCACAACTCTCACAACTCTGACCCAGACCCATATTCCACCCAGTTTGCCTCAGCACAGCATTGTAAATGCACAGAACTCAAAGGCTCACTACCTGAAAGGTACAATGTGCAGCTAAACCAAAGCTGCAGGTGCCACCAGCAAACAATGCAGTGCACACACAGACAAATCTGAGCCCATCAACATTGACTATTATGTGGGCCAAATTGCATTACTCACACAAATGAACAGAGGGCACAACTTGTAACGCTTGTGTGTAGATATTGTACAATAACATTTGTCATAGCTGGAAACTGTGAGATGACATTGTACAACTACAACATCACATCCGCAATTTCCTCAAAATTATCACTATCCTGCAACAAATAGGCATCTCCTCAAAATCAGTATGAATGGACACTGTCCTGCTGTCTGCTTGTAAACACATCCAATGCATGATTGTACATGACAAACACTGTTAAACTGTATCTCCCCTATCACATAGCAGAGGGAGAGACATCACCTCCTGGACAGCAGACTGGCCCAACCTTCACTGATGATGAGGAGGAATACCCCACCATCCATCAGGGAGCACTGCAACATCTGCTAGACTCCTTCAGCACCCCACCTCCAGGAGCAGGGCAACCCAGCAGCATAGCGGCAACCCCAACCCCTGCACAAACCAACCAGCAGCAAGCACCTCCCACCACAGCTGCCTCCCCATACCTCGAGGACCCACACCTGGCCTTCCAACTCCGTGTGCTAGAGGTCCAGCGGGAGATGGCGGAACAGGTGCGGGTGGGGTTCGAGCGCTTGGCGGACAAACTTGAGGCCATACATGGGTGTCTGAGTCCCATCCGGGACCACATGCAGAAGATCACGGACACCCACAGCCCGCTCGATGCCCTCCAATGGTCCATGGCTGACATTGCTGGAGTCATGATTCTGAGACAACAACAACTGTCTGCTCAGAGTGGCTCCAGCAATGTCAGCCAGGATTTGGCCAACATCTGTCGGATAATGGAGAGCATGGAGCGGATGCAGGCACAAGATATGGCTGCCAGGGCTGCACACCATTGCGAGGTTGCTGGGATCTATCATGCCCTGCACCTGCTCATCACATTCATGGCTGCCACAAGGTCTGGTGCAGATGAATGCTGCTGCTGCCTCCACATCCTCAGCTCCGCCACCTGATGTGTCAGTGCCTCACAGTGCTGCACCCACCATACCACCACCCACATGTGAGGCACATGCAACATCAGAGGACGAAGAGGAGGGTGAAAGTGAATTTTTGCTAAGGAGGAAGCTGTAGCATCCATCTGCGCCAAAAGGCCAGTTTCCTCTTTGGTGCCGGGCTTAGTATCATGCCACGGAAAATCTTCTTGCACTGTCTTCCACTGTCCCTGACAATCACCTTGGACCTCCACATGGACTGCCATATCACTTTTTTCTTGCCAATGCCACTGCAATCAGCCTGCGGACTGAACTATGCCTCTTCCCTTGGACCTGTTACCACCAAATGACTCTGTCTGGCCCTCCAACGGGCATCCATGCAATGTGGGCATGTATGGCCAAGCACTGGTCCAGTCTTCATCCTCTGAATGTCAATACAATTATTTAACTCACACAGATGTGTGTGGTTCTTGACCAATCAAGTATAGAAGTATGTAAAAAGTGTTAGGACACTGATTCACCCAGAAGGTACACCAAGGGAAATACGAGCAATATACCTGTTTTACCTGATACAGATAGGCAGTGAGATGGCGGTGTATGTGTGAACTAGCGGTGCCCCCATTGCTCCAAAACAACCATCTAGCAATATACCAACCTAGCCCCACGTCCTTTCAAGAAAAGGCATGTGTGCTAAAATGTCCTAGTCTGTTGCAGGCCACGAGTTGTGTCCTCCTTACCACTTGTAAACAAATATCTCTTGGTATATCTACTCACACACTACGTGGTGGACAAAGCCTGTTGTGATGGTGCACATTGCATGTCACATCCCAAAATACTGGACAGCATATTCACATTGATGAAGACACAGAAGGGCACATGTCCACCATACACATACGGAACCACAATGTCTGCCTCAGTGAAGTAGATTGGCAAATAGGGGCTCACCCCAAAGTGCAAGCCATCAGTCAGCCCCTCCCTGTCGACAAACAATGTAACCTAAAATATGCCCCCTCTCATGCTGTGGCCACTGCGAGTGTATCGGGCAATATGTGTAGTGATGTGTGTGGCACTGCACTCAGCATGTAGTCAGATGCACGGACAACATTTCAAGGGCGGCATCAACATGAGCCAATGGCAGAAGTAACAGCTGGGACAAGTCTCCATGACACTGTCACTACAGGGAGCAATGCAACATTTTCCCCTTGTGTGCAGCAGAACAGTGTGCCACCCCCCAAATGTCAGCTGTGACAAAATCAAAACTTGACTAGTCCAGTGAGTCACGAAAGGCATTTAGGAGATGTCAACTCTGTAAAGCAAAATGCACTACTCCCAAAATACATTTGTGAGTAACGTAAAATGTGAAGTCATCACTTACTCTCAGATTACTTTTGTAAATCAGGAACACTGCTGTTCCATGTCCTGTACACAATGCACACAGATTTCTAACAAATCATGCATGGTCTGGAGAGTGAGCGTACATGAACCGGAACATATCTTGCAAAGGAAGCGGACACACTGGCACTACGCAGCAAGTGTGGCTAGGTCTGTGCAATGTAGATGGACTCTGCGGCAGGAGCATCTGACATGCAGGTGTGTGACGGAATCTGTGGAACCTGGTGCATACATCCATCTCCATGATGGATAACAGTAGCTAACTGTAGTCACTTGCCATGCCATCTTACTAGGTTATGTGCAAAATGGGCAACAATGTGCTGTCCAAATCCGTGAGTCACACAGAAGATGTAGAACGTCACAGACGACTGTCCCTAGACTAGGACGTCAATCCAAGTTCAGTGTGCTCACATCTAAGGTATCCGGACACAATACATCCTGCAAACTTACATGTCATGAGCAGACTTAGCGATTCCAATGGATAGTCCAGTGATGGCAAAAGTTGCGTACAATGGAATGAGCCACACTCCACAACCTCATCCCTGACATAAGTGCAAGCAGAAATCCAAAGTATCATATTTTTATTAGAACAGTATAAATATTCAAGTGACCTAAACTAACACTTATCACTATAACTACTACTAAAATCTAAACTAACTATAAAACAATCTTACTTACCTAAACTATCTACCCTAACTAATCCTAAACATGCAACAACACATCATAGACATCAACCCCCTTCCCACCCTTAAGGCACACCACGAGACAGGACAAAGACATCTAAGCTGTACATAAACTAACTAAACATGTAACCTACACAAAAATATATTTTTTTGTAAATATTTTTTTTTCTTTTATGAAGAAAAAACACATCAACCCCCACCCAAAGGAAAAGGAAACTCATCCCCAAATACGGATGACTAATTAAAATCTTATATCTACCTAACAAGCTAACACTACCTAAAATCTACACTAAAACTACACTACCTAACAAATAAATAACTAACCTAACACTACATAATAAGAGATTTCAAACATTGGGGGAAGGGAGAAGAGGGGGATGGTGTCCAACAGGTCCACCCATCATGGCAGTCCAAAGTGTTGTTGTATGTCCGTCACTCGTCTGTTGACATCAGACAATTTGCGCCTGATCTCTGCCAGCGATACCACAATGTCCTGAAGGAGCCTCCTGTCCCGCAATGTGAAAGAGACCACTTGATCCCCAGTTGCAGGTGGGACAGTGCCTTGGGGTGGGGTGGGGCATGCCGTAGGGAGATGTGCCACCTGTTCCGGCTGGGACACACCACTGACGCCTGAGGGGTCTGGGTGGGCTGTGTGACATCCTGGGCATGCTCAGGCACCGCCTTCCATGTGCCCTTCCTACGTTCCTCATGGTACCTCTTGGACATGTTGCGGTACCCCTTCGCAACCTTCTTCACATGGCGGTAACGGTCCTACCGCACCTGGAAGGCATGTATTTGGCCAGGCGTCATGTTGTCTGTATAACATACACAAAGGCAAATTAGAGTCCCTTAGCCAATGTCAATTTCCTCCATACACATCTGTAATACAAGTTCACTTCAACATGGGAGCATACACTACAGCGTAACTATGTGAAGTCAGCAAGTGACCTGGACAACGACATGTTGAAGCATGGATCAGTGACTACGTGCTGGGGAGACTGACATGACATTGCATGGCACGGTACATGCACTGTCACTAACAAATTAGGCTGACAGTGCCAAACGATTGTGCCATTACATACACGGGCAGAGGGTGACATGTACAAGCAATCGGAGGAGGGAAGCATTATCCCCCTGTGTGTAGCACCACCCTCATCCTCTCCAGTGACACAGGGCTGCATGATAGGTACAATGCCCATGTGCAGGCATGTGTGTCCCCCAGCACATGTGTGCGGTTCATCAGGACTGCGCCAACACAGGCAATCTTGCACCAGAGTGCAAGGGTGTCTGCGAGCAGGGATGTTTGTTCATATGTAGGGAGGACTTACTCCCGGCACATGAACAATCATAAAATGCCATTACGTAACTGTCATGTGTGCAGCATTGTGCACACATATGTAAGTTACAAAATGGCTTGTTGATCTACAGTTTGTTCATGTACAGGTATGGACACCTTCCTGTACATGATCAAAACATGGCATTTTGCTTTTTCCATGTGTGCTGCACAAGGCAGCACACTTGGAAAAAGCAAAATTGAGGAGAAAGGAAGCATTTCTCCTTGTATTGCCACCTTGAGACCAGGATTTTTCTGGGTGTAAGCTTTGCGCTGACACCTAGTATCGCCAGACTTGATAATAGGTGGCAGCGTCAACTTCAATGGGTGTTGCGGTGTAACGCACACAGCAACACCCACTGCACGCCCCCTTTCACGCTAAGTTTAGCACCAAAGGTGACCTATTATGAAGGCAACGTTAAGACACTTAACATGGCTATAAGCCACGTTGAGTTGCTTTACGCTGCCTTGATGATAGGGCACTGAGCCTATCGCCACCACAACGTCACAAAAAGTGACATTGTGGTGGAGATAGTGGCTTGATAATATGCCCCAACATGTGAAGTCTTGTCGCAGAGAGGGTGAAACATCCATTCCTCATAATTCACACTCAATCATGCATTGCTGGTCTCCGCTAGGATCACTCCATAGTGTATCACGATACGCTGGCCGTAACTACACAAACAGTCACTATGCATTTCCCTTTGTGACGGCACCCTGGAGTCATCATGCTCATAGTGTCGTTTGTGGTAATGCTTCTTCACAGATAGCGTTGGCAAACCCTGCAATGTAAAATAAATGCCAAAGCACTTAAGGCAGAGCTAAAGCATGCGTGGTAAATGCGTGTACAGAAAGGACACCAATTGGGACTGAGGAGTTTCCACACCTGATCCAGAGTGAATCAGGGAATGGACGCAAGGAGACAGCTCGTCAACACCATTGCAGTGGCCATACATGCCAATGAGAATGATTTGGGCAACTTTGCTGTGTGTTTGGGGAACGTGCCATTGATATGCTTAGCTCACAGTTACACACTGCCACAACTCTGAATCCGGCATACAGCATACCTACAATATCATAATTGTAAACTGTGTCTGCGCACTTACGGGCAGAAATGGACTGCCTCCTTGTGCATCATCATGCACACTTGCACAGTCATCTCACGCAAGGATGTACATGCATTCAATGTCATTGGATAGTCATCAGCAAACCCACTTACATGTCTCCTGTACCATCAGTGTTCGCTGCAATACACAGGCATGTGCTGTGGTGACCGAACCCATGGACCTAGGGGCATATTGACAAGGGAGTAGGGGAGACAGGCGTTCGCCTCCTCTGATTAACGGCTACCTCCGCAACTTTGCTAATGCAAGTCTGAACCCTATTTCCAAGGATGTTGTGCAGACTTGCGTTTCCCCCGGCAATGGCGTTACGTCTCACAACTTAGCGCATACGCAGGCACCCTTGCACCAGAGTGCAAGGTTGTGTGTGTGCAGGTGAGTTTGGTGTCTGTACAGGAAGGTGCCCCTTCATGCACAGATTCCATCCTAGAAGACCATGTTGTGACTATCATGTGTGTCGCTTAGTGCAGCACACAGGAAAGATATATTGGGGAAAAATGAGGTATGTTAATGTATGTACTGGAAGGGCCACCTTGCTGTACTTATACACACCATTACAATTCTCTATTCCCATGTGTGCTGCACAAAGCAGCTCACATGTACAAAGCAAACATGATGATCAAAAAGCATTCCTGCTCATATGGCCAGAATACAACCGGGATGTAACTGTTGGTAAATTGTGCGCTGCCAACTATGAATGCCGCACTTGGACATCAGGGGCAGCCTCTGATACAATGGGTGTTGCCGTGGAATGCTGAACACAACCCCCAATGCACGCCCCGTTCACACTCAACACAGCGTGACAGTGTACCTCATTGACAAGTAAGCGTTAATACACGTGGAATGTATTAACACTGCTCAGATTATGATACTAGGCCCCTATTGACAACACAACTTTGATGACAGTTACGGTGACTTTGCGATATGGGCTTGATCTACTGCGAGACCAATGCATTTGTCCAGAGTCACTTACCGATTAGTGCACACTGCTGACTTCCACAATACATCATCACACTGTAGGCAAGGTAGACGTGATACGCACCAATACTTCATACTGCAACGGTGATCATGTGACCCAGACATCCATGCCACCGCAACATGCTAGTCAATTACGTTCCAACTCACCAGTGGCGTGTGGGTCCTCGAAGCTGTCAATGTCCCCCTGTGTTATTGGCAGTCGTCCATCTGTGAGACAAGTAAAGAAATATGTGTTGGTATTAGACTTCAATTCATATGTGTCGTATTCCTCATACCAATCATCACCATGACAGCAAATGCTGCGTAACTGTAGTGTGGCATTTCATGTTGACTACATTATTGGGTCAACTTTGACTGCCATTCACACCAGACCTGTGACAGCTGATTTTGGACAGACAAGACTGTAATGCTAGCTGACATGCCCATAATCGTAGTGTGAGTCATCCACAAGGCACCATTACTCCATGCAGCCTGATGTTCTACATGCGCTTTGTACAATTGAGTAGCTGCAGATTGCACAAAGCAGTTACACAGAGGTTGTTGGTGTATGACAATCTGGAGATGTCCACTTTCCTTAGACCATTTGTCCCTAAACAGAACTTTTTCACACAGCAACTATGTTCACAGGGCAGCGTAGCTAACATAACACAAATCATGAGGACAGCATTTTGTCACTACCTTTTGGCCAGCACACAGCTCACATGGACAATTCCATGGATAGTTAATGTATAGTCACCCATGCCGTACACAAACAATCGTCTGCCTGCAAGCACATTTAGAGCAGGTGTGCCAGCTATAGCAGTACAGTGCTAAGTGTTGGTCCAGCGCAGTGGGTGACACAGACTTGCAACATTTGCTTGTCAATGTGATGCTGCGTTGTGTCTCGGATGTGCCAACAATATGCGCAAACGCTTTGCGTCTCCCACCTCAATCAGCAACCATTTCTCACTTTGACAGCAGTGTCACACACGTCGTAATTTTCATTCCTTACAGTCCACACAAATAAATGTGGAGTTTGTACTTACCACCCTGTAGGCCTGTCATAACTCCCACGTAGTCCAAGAGGTCTGCCTCACGTGCAAGCATGTCCTGCCATCGGTGCTTCCACTGGCGCACGTTGTGGTCCACTCCGAAGAACCGTAGCATATGCACCCGCACACGCTCCCACCTGATCTTCCGCACAGACACATTGTACCCTTGCAGGATACAGTCCACCCTCTCCAACATCAGTGGCAGGTGGAATTTAATGAGCCACAGGAACCCCCCCAATGTCCCCTCGGACATCCTGCCCACACCCGGCATCTCACTACACACTGGTAAGCCCACAGCCAGAAAAAAAAAGCCTTTAAAATATCCCCAACAATAATTTAACTGCACTACCCCAAGACAGACACCCAACAAAATTGAGGACAGGAGACAGTAAAACACAATTAATGAGTACACAACACTTCACAGACACTATACACAGGACACAGGACACAGCAACACTCTCAAAATCACTAAACTGCAGCACACATCTCTGGCTTTCCGTATTAGCGCCAAGATGCTCCTTGGAGTGATAGTAGCGCTCTACAAGTATGCGATTACATTACATTACATTACACACCACCAAGAAACTCCAGCACTCTCCACAATAACCAGCAATGTGCTCAAAAGAGAAACTGAAAGTGCAGAACACTACTCCAGTAGACAGGAAGCACGCAGACATCACTTCCTGTCTCTTTGCGGCCCGTTTTTGAGTAAGCGGCGAAAATCTGCACGCAAATAGTCACATGAGTAAACTTTATAATGGCAAAAAGTGTTGCGCGATGTATTTTAACATTGGGCGGATGGAAAAAGAAAATATCGCCTTTTCGTGTTAGCGGCCAGATCTGCACTCTAAGAGCAAATCAATGCACTGATGTACAGTCTTTGTGCAAATTTCATGTCAGAGCCCTGTAACAACTTGTTGAGGTTGGTTGGCACTCAAATGACACCATGAAAATGATGTTTCACAACACATGACACCCTAACTTGCAACATTCAACACAGGTCACACCATAATTGCATATCTAACAAGAGAACCATCAATCAAACATGGATGTTTTAAGTGTGCTACTCACCCGTGGGGGTCACAAGGCGTAGGGGCATGACTTTCGGCACGCTTCAAGTTGTCTGTGTACGTGCATGTGTTGAAGGTGATGTTGATGTTGCGTAGTGGTTCGTGTGTGATGGCAGATGTGGCTCTGTGGTAGATGTGAGGGGGCCAGGTGTCTGTGTGGGCCCCCGAGTTGATACCTTTCCTAGCGGAGGAGGTGTCTTCATCCGTGCCTGGTGTCCATTTTGAAATGGCTGTCTAGTTGTTGTCTCAGGGGTGCTGGTGGTCCGTCTGCTGCGTCAAGTTAGTGGTCCACACACTTGTTGTAGGGCTTGTTGATCTGGAGGTGGTCGTGGCTTCAAAGCTAATTGCTTCTGACACACAGAGAAGCAAGTTTTACCCCATTGCACGCCCATTTTTCATGACTTACCCCATAGCACGCCCTATTTTCATATTTTACCCCATTGCATGCCTTATTTTCATATTTTACCCCATTGCACGCCCTATTTTAAGATTTTACCCCATTGCATGCCCATTTTTCAGATTTTACCCCATTGCACGCACATTTTTCATGATTTACCCCATTGCACGCCCTATTATCATATTTTACCCCATTGCACGCCCTACTTTCAGATTTTACCACATTGCACGCCCATTTTTCATATTTTACCCCATTGCACGCCCATTTTTCATGATTTACCCCATTGCACGCCCATTTCTCCTATTTTACCCCATTGCACGCCCTATTTTCATATTTTGCCCCATTGCACGCCCTATTTTCACATTTTACCCCATTGCACGCACGATTTTCAGATTTTACCCCATTGCACGCCCGAATTTGCATCTTTTACCCCATTGCACGCCCAAAGTTTCATCTCTTACCCCATTGCACGCCCACAGTTTCATTGTTTTACACAACGTACACACTCCAATAAATTATTGACCACTGACAACAGACTACAATTGTGCATTTATTCACAGACGACAACCTATATAGACTGATTTACACAAAGGACACGCAACAATTTTGGATTGGGTAGCCCAATTTGCACCATGAAGACTCTAGTCTTACACATTTGACACACTGAAAAGCATCTCTGTACTGAGGAGATGTTCCCAGCATGGATGAAGTTTTGTTATTTTCTTTTCACATATTATGCAACGTACCCTTTTCAGAGTGATGTACCCATGCTGGACAGTAACATGCAGACAGCGTATGTGTGTATGTTTTTTTATTGGCACACACTGTGATTGCGGTCATTTTGCTATGAGATACATTGGAGGGGGACTGTCACAATGTGACGTGCTCAGTTGAAGAAATTGTTTATTATTCAGTCCCTTCGGGCAGTTCCTGCTGCATTTACTGTGGGGTGTGCGCCACCTGCCTCATCTTCATCATCATCCTGGTCATCGTCCGGTGCAGCAGGCACTTGAATCCATGGAGCATTGGTGCGCACAGATATATTGTGCAATACACAACATGCAAGGATGATTTTGTTGACCATTTCAGGGATGTACAGCAGTCTGCCACCTGTGATGTCCAGGCAACGGAAACGTGACTTTACCACGCCAAATGTGCGCTCCACAATGGACCGGGTGCGTCTGTGGGCCGCATTATACTGCCTCTGGGCCTAGGTCGTGGGGTTTCGGAGGGGTGTCATCATCCACTGGCATAGTGCATATCCTTGGTCACCTGTAACATGTGGTAGCGAGATGTTTACATTATTGGTTGTGCCGGCTGTGCTGTTGGTGTAGATGGTTTTGTGGTGTGTTATTTGTGTTATGTTGGATTTCATGTTAGCCATGTCTTGCTTCTGACTGATTACAAGCATCACTGCAAATTAAATTGCCTCACTGTTGATACTCCCTCCCCCAAGCCTCATCAATTGTGTGCGCTGCGCGGTTGCATGACTGGCTCTTCTACCATCTATCGATGGCACTCATCCACCCTCCTCACAGTCAATGCCATGTGAATGTTGAAATGGCAATGGGCCACACCAGACACGGTTCACGTTTAGTTGTGCTGTTGTTGCTGCTGCCAGACCTGCCCCAATGCACAACACATGCTGTTTCCTGTCCCGAGCGGCCACATATCAACACTCATCAGCCCCCTCCCATGCAGGGCCCATTGCGGGCAGGAACGCTTCACCCACACCATCAGCATCATCAGATGCAACATTGTCCACTCCGTGGACTATGTACTCATTCGGGAGTGTAGCCTCCAACTCACATGCCACGACTACTCAAGATCCATTTGACTCTGGGAAATGTTAGCTGACATGAGACTGTCCCAGATCTTCACCACACTGATCCACAAGGCAGGGCACACCTTTGACGGCTTCTTTGCATGTGTAGATTTCGTCCAGTTCATTGGCCCCACTAAACGCACATGTGTTGACCACTTACGCATGCACCACCTTGTTGATGAACCCCAAGCCACCATTGACCACATGCAGGCCCCCACAAAGTTGGTGTAGATCAGTCACCGAGGAGATGATACACACCACCATCAACAGCAACAACCACAACACTGCAGTCGTCAACAATGGCGCAAGTCCACATTTTCCAAACATGTATCTCCAACTGCGCATGCACCCTTGTCCCACTATGCAACTGCAACATACGGCAGGCAATGAATGCCACCTCGGTCAGCACCAACCTCAGAGTTGGCAGATGCATCTGCTGACATATGGAGTGGAGCTGGTGCAAGCTTTGGGATACCAGTAAACAGCACCACCAACACGTACAGAATGCTCATATTCACCATCAACAATACGCCCACACACCAAACTGCTGTCCCAGGCAGGATTGCTGTGATTTGCAACATGGATGATCAACAGCTGGGGAGTGCTATACGCAGGGAAAACATGAGTCCTCATCCTCGTAACAGAACAATCAGCATGTGGCATCACCTGGTGGTCCAACGCCTTCAGATGCCCCCACCCCAAATCTAGGTACCTAGGCCCCATATTTGACTCCTCCATCTCCATGTACCTACAGGTGTACGCAGTGGCCTGCAGCTGCTTCGCCAGCCTCTGCATCCTCCATGCAACCTTCACATGGATCCCCCCCATTGTCGGGTGTAACAGTGACCCACACAGTCATTGCCATCAGGCTGGGCTACAGAAACACACTATATGCCAACATGGGCAGGTCTGCGGTCAGCTTACTCCTGACTGTCCAGCACAACACCTACACACTGGGCCTTGTGTTCCTACTTTCATTATGGATCGTGTGCCTCCATCGCACATACATGGTTCCCACCTCTCACCACATTTGCTTATGGGTGGCACAGGGGCTAAGCATTTGAGGATGGTTTGTCTACATATCTAGCCACAGTTCACACATTTCTTGGTGTTGTTGTGTCTGGTATGTGGGCATGTTGATTGACATGTTGTATGTGTGATTGTGACATGTACATTCTCACACTTCTGATTTGCATCTCTGTGAAGTTGAGGCATGTGGTGGGTCACGTTAGTACTTACCGACTAGCACTGCATTTCCATATGTGCCATCCTGGAAGCGCTGGTTTATGATGGACTGTCGGAAGATGTAGGAATCATGCACACTCCCTGGGAACTTGGCTATGACATTGGTGAACAGTCCCCGGTGGTCCACTATTGCCTGCACATTCATGGAATGGGTGTGCTTTCTGTTGCGGTATATGTGTGCACAGTCCACAGGGGGCACAAATAGGACATGTGTGCAGTCAATTGCGCCCAACACCTGTGGGAATCCGGCTATGGCGTAGAATCCTTGCTTGGTCTCAATCTGTTCCTGCACAGTGTTGGGGAAGTGAAGGTGCTGGGGTATCAGGCTGAGTATGCCATCCAAGACAGTTGGGAGGAAGATCGAAAAGGCTGCCTGTGAGACTCCTCCAACTCTGGCTGTTGTTGGTTGAAAGGTCCCAGAGGCCAACATATGCAGCACGGCCAGCAGCTTTGTCTGCGGAGGGATGTTGGTTCTCCGCTGTGTTTGTGGCATCAGCCTGTGGGCTATCAGGTTCAGGATGTGTTGGATGGATGTCCTTTTGAGCCTCTAGTGGGCATCCTCTGGTGTCAGGTCTGCGAGGCTGAGACGTCTGCGCAGGGCCCGCTGTCGTCTTTGGCGCAGCCTTGGTGGTGGTCCTGGGGGAGGTGGCAGTGGCGGTTGTTGCCTTTGTGGGACTCCAAGCTGAATGATTAGTACCTCCATGGCGTCTGTGGGTCTGGGCTAGTCTCCCTGATAAGCCTCCATTTATCACCATTTTTACAATTTTTAGACCTGTTTCTTTCAGGTCTTATTTTCCTGCAGCTAAGGGGCCTTAGCGGGACTTTTTTTATTGCTTCGCGGGTCCGGGACATCATTGGTAATAGTGCGATGGTGTGTTAGCGACTTTTTTCATGAAATTTTGAGAGGGAACGCCTACTTAGCATATCATTAGCGGAAACTATCGCTGCCATGCACGGCGAT